>OY720679.1:914183-1502161 GCA_963170755.1 Amphimallon solstitiale | reverse complement strand
CTGAGAATTGATGTATCCCGAAAGGTGGAACCAAGCTTCGTCAGAAAAAAAAGTTAAGTTCAGCAGATCGTCATTCATTAAATTATTAACGAACCAATGGCAGTACTGCAAAAACCGTGCAGGATTAGAAAACTTCAACACAATAACTTGACAGATTTTGACATTCAAAAAATTATGACATACCTAAACGTACGATGCACGCTACGACAACAATTTTAAAATCCATCACCACCATTGACCAATTTAATTGTTGATATCCCGGTATTATACACTCGACCAGATATCCGTATATGATATGCTTTTTGCTCAGAACTATACTGCCATTTGCATAAAAAAACTAATCCTGCCAATTTCTCTGATATAAGAATAATTAGTATATTGCCAGTTCTTTCTAATCTAACTTTACCCGTAACATATATAATACAAAAAGAATTACGGGTATTCGGTCTGTGTTTCATGTAAAGTTACAGTTCACTATAGAACACGAGAATGATAATGGGGTTCCATTTTTGGCCACGAGGGTTTTAAGATTGGAGAACAACATCTTAATTTTAAATTGGTATCAGAAACCTGCCTCTCCGGGAAGATACATTAATTATTACTCGCACCACCCACCGAGCCAAAAGCTGAACACGGTAATTGCTTTAAAAAACAGAGTTTCCCATATAAGTGATGAAATTTTCCTGCAGGATAACTTGAGGAAGATTTTTGATATGTTTGCCAACAATGGGTATCCCAATCACATTTTGGATAAGTTGATTTATAGTTCCAATTTTTTTGATGATCCTGTTAATGTTGGTGGTACTGAGATTAAGTAGAAAAAGTTGCCATATGTACGCGGTCTTACTGAGAAAATAAATTCACATTTCAAGCCTTTTAAAAATATAAAAATAGTTAACTACAACATGTTAACAAGCAGGAGTATTTTCTGTAAGCCTAAGGATAAGACACCTTCTTTGATGCGCAGTGATGTTATTTACAAAATTCCATGCAGTGATTGTAGTGGTTGCTATATTGGCCACACGTCACAAACGCTAATAGCACGTATCACTCAGCATAAGAGCGATGTTCGGTTCGGTAAAAATCATGTGCCCTAGCGATACATTCTCATAACTTGGACCACGGTTTTAACTATGATGATGCAACTATTTTGGACGTCGAAACGCATTATAAGAAAAGATTATCTTTGGAAATGGTCCACATAAATAAACATTTGAGTATTTTACTACTTCGTACACCTTTGTATACAGTTATTTATCTATTTTTGTAATTTTGGTTTGTCACATCCAATATAAGAAAATTTAAAAGAAATGTAATTTTTGTAAAAGAAAAAAAAGAACAAAAAACGCTATTTGTATACACATGTTTATTTTATCTGTGAACATATTAGTTTGAAATATTTTTTATTTTATTTAGTCATGACAAACAGTTTGTGAGTGTACCTGTTAACGTTGGTTTTTACCGGCAAACCTTTTATATGTCTGACGCAGTGTTTCGACGTTAATTTTTTATGTTGTAGGTTTATAGTGATTATGATTGTTGACTTGTTATATTAGTTATGTGTATTGCTTTTTTAGTGGTAGCTCCTGAGGATGCCATAAATAAATGGCGAAATATTGTGCCGTTGGACAAATAGTTTTTTCTTTCTAAAATACAGACCGAATACCCGTAATTCTTTTTGTATTATTGAGTACGGTCGATATTTCAATATATTTCAATATATACACATATAGAGAGAGAGTAAGGATTTACTTCTCATTATTTGAGTAATTAAAAGTACTTATGTTTCTTCACAATACTATTGGAACGTTAAAAATAAAAGATATATGAACCACATAAATCAAATTTATTAAAACACAGACAGTAGCAGTAATCTATTTATCATTGTTTATCCTTAAGAAGTTCATATATTAAAAGTGCGATTATTTTTACGAGCGAACCCGCCACAAATACATAAAAGTGTGGACTAATAGATGTATCAAACGAAGTTTCTGGTAGTGTTATGTTTTATGGCTCCTAATAAAGGTAACATAAATCTAAACGAAACGAGATAAAAAGCTCAATCTTTTTATCGGGAAGAAATAAATGGTTGTATCACCAGAGACTACTGAAGTAAATATATTATTGTGGGAAAGCAAAATATATGTAAATAAGTTATTTTTTGTACGTCAAAATAATATTTTGTATTTTGCAAACAATTACTATAAATCGGAAATTTTATTGTTGCAGATACCTCAAGCATTTTGTATACAGGCTATCCCAGAAATAAAAAGACGGAGTAGCAGGCATGTAAAGTCCGAACAGAAACAGGCCCAAATATACCGCAATAACGAAGAAATTAAAAATTTAATTTTCTATGTTGTTTTTTAGATAACAAAATTACATTACGGACCTGGCACAGAATATATGTTTATAAATACACCTAATAATGCTAATTTGTAAATAGAAACGAACACGCATTCATAGAAAAATACGCTTTTATTTGTATAAAACGGGAAAAAAACGTTAAATCGTACTCATTCATATAAAAAAATTTTTTTTGCCCGATGCATCTACATAACGCAGCTATGTAGTCGGTTGTTGACCCAGATGGGCGACGCACTTTATTGCAGACAATAAAAGATTGTTTTTATTTTTAAAATAGGAAGGTTGTTGCTCTTTAATGTGTTTGTAGTCGAAAACAGCTGATTATTTATATTTAGAATATTCAATAAATCGTAGTAAATATCAAGAATGTATTTATTTTTTTCTAGCAGGTGTAAAATTAAAGTAATAAATGGTTTGATATTTATTATGAAGTATCTATTCCTCCTCCTTTTTTTAACACAAGTAATATGGTGGTCCTGCAAAAAACCGATTGTGAAAGTTAAGTAGGTGGATATTTAGTCCAAGGTCGGCGTAAGGTCAATTGAATTCTTTATTATTTTTTTTCTGCCGTCTGCGCACGAATAAAGACTTGATATTTTGAGGGTACGTTTTTACACAATCTAGCTTCCGATTTCTGCTGCTCCGTCTTTTTATTTTTGGGACATCCTGTATATATCACATCACATATTATGTACTATTGTCCAATCATGAAAGGTGATCATTACGAGAGTTGATTATTCTTATATCTTAATATAATTTTATACCTTATTTGAATGCAAACAGTTCTGACATATATAAAAGCAATGGATATAAAAATTGTTGAAAGCTTAAAACGTGGTTCAGATGAAATTAGCACCTTCTTGTCTTACACAGAAATCTTAACACAAAAATAATATATTTTTTATTATATAATTTATCTATGTAGTCATGTAAAATACGTCCCCGCGCAAAAGGAATTACTCATCGCTTCTTCCCTACATCCACAACCTTGGCTTTACGATAGAGAAATTTCTAAAATACAAATTGCTTTGTTAAGATAACGTTCCAACGGTCATTTCCCAGAAGGTCAGCCCTGGTCCCCTTACCATCTACCTATAAGTGAAGCCTCCGCGCCTATTTTTGAACACAAAATACTAAACATTGTGATTTCTTAATTATTAATTTACTCGAGATCTAATTATCGGACGACTATAGGTCTCACATTATAATGTTCCTTAGTCACTCTTTTATCCCATATCCGAAGCTCATACATTTCGAAGCAAGGACTTATTCAGTATTTTATGTTTATTTAATTCTGTCTTAATATGTGTCATGTATTCTTAATCACCCATTTTCCAATCGCATTAGAATACGCATAACTTGCTATATGTAGAAAGCACTCTATTGTGACTCACCTTCGTAATGTCTTCTATTACCTGTTAATATAGGTGCCGCAAAAACGGACCTGCCGTAATCCTTAGACAAACTACCTAGAGTCAGATGTCATTCTTTTCAGTATTTAATGACGAATCTCATTATAATATTTGTTTCGCTGGATCATGAGTTATTGCCCCGCGAATCACGTTTTTTATTCTCATAAAACAGCTCGCGGCCTAGCTATCCCCACTCTGTCGTTTCCGATTCTGTTTTTTCGGCCCTTACCGCGTTCTCTATATAAGTCGCGACCTGAAAAAAAATGCTCTCTTACCTCTCTTACTGTTACGTCTTTTACAGCTCTACATCGCTTCAAGCTCGCGTCTCTCGCGGTTCTAAGTCACGTATGTTTTAGTGCCCCATTTTGCTTCAACATAACAAAATCAAGTTACAGTGCCCGATTCTTCACCTGTTAATTAGTTCGCATACCGTCGGACCCTCTCCGATTGCCTAATTAATCCACGCTTCGACGGAGCCCGGGAACAACGAAGACCTCACAAAAGTATAAGTATTCCTCATCCTTATTTATTACTTTGTTTATTAATTATTCTATTCGCTACATTAAATTTTACTTTTATTCACTCTTAATATATCCTAAAATCATTTACGGCTTTGAGATTATCGACCCCCTTAACTTCGTACCGATAATACCTGCTAGGCAACGATCATTCGAACGACCCACTCGTTCCCTCTCACTCCCTTACTTCTCTCACTCACTCCCTTACGTGAATTAAGTATTGTGTTTGTTAGTAAATAATTTATTAAAGAACTTAAGGACACTCTTGTTGTTTTATTTCCCTTATATTTTATTTACTAATTACGATTCTTTTACAGGAAAATAAATATATTAACCCTTACATTTGTTTTATTTTCTTATCATATAATTTGTGTTTTTTTTCCTTTTGTGTAATTCACCATTAGAGCTAGCTGAATAAGGCACCAACTACGATAATAAGTGACACTCAACGATAATAGGATTACGATTGTTTTAATCGCAATTCATGAAATTTTGATATTAGGATTGTTGTAATCGTTTATCGCTGGAACTTAGATTACGATTGCAGTAATCGTAATTTTGATAAAAATGAAATTACAATTACTGTAATCGTAATCGAAATGTCTTAGATGAACAATTACAATAATCTAATGATAAATATTTTATAAATAACGATATTCTGAATAATCCTAATCGAGATTGTTCAAAAAAATCTCGCGGCTCAATTAACCTGGTACGCGTTTTCTATGAAGGCAATAATTATCCGAATAAAAATAAGAAGAACCAAGATAACAAAGAAGTTTTTAAAATAAACTAGAAATTAAAAAGAAGAACATCCCTACCAGGACAGTAATCCTTGTCAACGATTACAGTAATCCTTATATATAAAAGGCGGGATTACACTTCATCGAACGAACTTGTATTACAATTAGAGCAATCATAATTTAAACTTTTTCAAAATTGCGATTGCTTCCCAAGCAACACAGAATGGTAGATTAAACGTATATATCTAAAATATCCGTATACGGTATATTGGTTATTATACGGTATATGTAAACGGTATAATAAACTGCAAAATGTCCGCGACTTCGACGTTTATTTATGTTATATGAAATCCATTAATAATTGGTAGACGAAATCTGGAAAACAAGTGTTTCTCATATACTGAATTTATACGTAGGTGTATTGGTTATTATACGGTATATGTAAACGGTATAATAAACTGCAAAATGTCCGCGACTTCGACGTTTATTTATATTATATGAAATCCATTAATAATTGGTAGACGAAGTCTGGAAAACAAGTGTTTCTCATATACTGAATTTATACGTAGGTAATATGCACTGATTATATTGTGTATTTACGGTATCTAATAAACCGGAATCATTGGCATACGGAATACAAAAAAAACCGTATCTTCTATACATAATTTATACGTATGATGTAAACGTATATTTACACTATACTTTTAACGTTAATTATCCCAATTCATGTATACAGAATTTATACGGGTATGGTATCTCATTTTGCACTTAAATGACGCTATTGATATATACCTATATGAATGTCTGATTTTATACGTAGAAGATCACCAGAAATGAAGCGTGTATTTTATACCGCGAGATCAAAAATTATATTGATAAAGGTTTGCCCATGGAATGTAAAACGCCTGTCTTCAGTTATATCATTAAGTGTCATATTGACAAACAATTAATGACACTTAATGATATAACTTAAGACAGACGTTTTACTTTCCATGGCAAACCTTTATCAATATAATTTTTGATTTCGCGGTACTTGCATCATTATTTGAGTACACGTATACGCTAAAATTAGGTAAAATAATACATATACCCAAATAATTTCATGTACGTAATTAATGTACGATTTATAAATAAAATGAGGATAGATCCTGCAAGGTTAATCGGAAAGATTACAAATAAAAGTGTGTAAGTGTATTTAGCAAGAGCACATTTTTGCAATGTTAGTTAGTAATACTAAAATTAGAGTTATGTGTGATTAAACAAAATTTTAAGCTATTTTGCTTTTTATCCACACATTTTATATCTTAGATGCATTACATACAATTAGAAAATGTTGGGATAATATGTGAGAATAATAATAGATACAGGAACAAAAGCTTACTCACCTATTTTGTAACTTCTCTGTGTAAGTAGATACAAACTTATTCTACCGACGATATTTTTCAAACATTATATCTGACATATTAATATTTTTTTTTAATTTTAATTAGATAAATTCCTTCGAGGGTGGAAAAAAATTATGTATACATATATTTTTAATTTTAGTTTATTAAACAGAACTATATATAGATAACACAAAATAAGAATTTGTATGCATAACTAATAAAATAAAATATATATTACGTAATAAACATTAAAGATTACGTGTTCTAGAAACAGAAAAACCTAGTAACATTTTATTCAACTCTTACTTTTTTTGATGAGTAAAGGTATCTGTGTTTGGCTAATTTTAACCAATCTTTAACAGCATTTTTAATACAAGTATCAGTCAAATCTGATGGTTCCCTTCCCGAATAAGACAGTTTTACCGCTTCTAAAAAATAAAAGAATATAAATACTTAATTAAAAGCACAATTGCTAAAATATTACCATTAACTATCGACATTATTGCGGTATGTTTAAAGGCCCTCTTGTCCCGATGACAAGACCAATTAAACTTCATTGCAACCTCATTGCTGGGGACGAATTTTAAAATGTTCATTACTGTAGACCTTACACTAGAACCCCCGACAGCTGCTAATCTTCGTCTCTAGAAAATATTAAACGTTTCGGATACAGACTCAAAGTAATTGAATAAAAACGTGTAGTCTTACCATGTACAAAGCATTGCTTTCGTCTGTCAAAAATAGCTCCAAATTTTTGTACGCAGCTTTAGAAGAGATGGGTAAAACAGGCATCGTGGAAGGTATCTGTAACTGCTGAATAACGCTGATTTGTTGATTTTTTTCTATGTTATTTTCGACGCAAATGGCGTTTACTGACAATTTTATTTAACTTAGACATCTTAACCACATACTTTCCGATTTATTGCAATCTCAAGAAATTTATTTTTACCCAAACAGTAGAAATTAGAATAAGGAGCATGCAGTAACTTCAAGGAGTTAGCAGAACTTGTCACTTGTTGAATAGGCTGCAACAAACAAAATTTTAAAGAAATCTAAGCAAAATTAAAAGCCAGAGTTTTTTTAGTTATTCTTATTTCATTCTGATACGATATTGGAAACATTATTGTCAAATATAATGTAGGTATATGTTTGTCAAACGCATACACGGAAAAACAGATTTGTTTGAGTCAAGCAAATTTTGTATGACCCAACCAAATTATTTCTTTGTATATAGGCAAACTAATTTTTGGTTGTTGGAATCAAATAATTTTGTTACGTTCATTTTGTTGTTTCTACTAAATAACATTTTTTCCTACTAGATACCTATATAGTTGCGCCAACAAACAATGAGCTCAAGCTAACTAAATAAAATTTAGCTATAAACATATAAATTCATTAACTTAATACACATTCATTGTAACATAATAACTTGTTATTTTAATTAATATGTATGTTTGAAATTAGGAAAGCATTTAATTAAAACAACAAATATGATTGCTTGATCTACTAAGATGTTTAATTAATTTAAACACATTATTTTTGTTAAATAAAGCTTATAAAATTAGTACAAACGACTCGAATGCAATATAAAACGAAATCGGTATCAGTACGCAGCACAAATATACTTGCAACGTTTGGACAAATATCAGCAAAAAAACGTAGACAGACAGTCGTCTATTTCCCATATATATGTCTCTTTTAGGCGGAAAATGCCTTAGGTAATATTAAAATAATTCTTTCTTTTAACATCTCTGTTTTAGTTGAAAATAGATTTACTGAAAGTCAACAATTTCTTTATTTGAAGCAACTAGACGCTTGATTTAAAATATAATTCGCCAAATAATTTAGTTACATGAAACAAATATTTTAACAAAATTATTTGTTTAAATCAAACAACGTTTTATTTTGTATTTTCTTGAAATAAGAGAGACAATATATTGTACAACAAAATCGGTGTGTTTACGGTAAACATCGGTTTTTCTATGTATCTATAGTTAATAAACCGCAGTGAATGCATTACAAAAACATGGCGTATTAATTGCACAGAATTATGTACTAATTGTAGGTTGTTTGGCATGCATTGTATGTAATATACTTACCAAAAGACGGCTAAACCATACAACAATAATTGCACTTCACTTGAAATAAATAATTTGCAATCACTTAAAGTATTTTCCAAACTTTAACAGATAAATGAGATCGTTGATAAGTCCTTAAACTGTTACTCTGTTAGTAGACTGCGACTGCATACTTCTTAAACTCTTACGTTAACCGTTCGATGTGCGCATGAGCAGAGCAATATCTGTAGCAAAATATATGCTCCAGAGTTACTAAGAGAATAGGTATTCATCTATAATACCATATATCTATACTAGAATCGCCGAAGAGATTTGGTAATAAAAGTGCGTGATCAAGGCATTCTATGCACAAAAACGGCCGACGCCAAAGATCAATTATATACTATATGTGCATACGAGTTTGGTGTGATCACGTGAACCCCACGTGGTCACTGAATCTGGTCCGGGATTTGAGTATACGTTTAAATACCGTAATTCATAAATGTATTATAAAAGTGGTTGGTAAATGTTTAATATACATATGTGCACCAAATTTAAAGGTATAGAGCGAATATACTACACATATCTCTACTCTGTTCTAGAAGCTTAAATAGCAAAATATTTCTATTAGATGTATCTCAGATGTAAAATACGTGTAATCGAAGATGTTACACAAAAATAGTTTAATTTTTATATAAGTATTTTGTTTCAGTATTCCGTATTAAAAAAAAATACTTACACATACAATAAGAAGCACCAAGTGCAAAACCTAGATATGCGGGTATATACCGCGGCGGTACATATTGACACAAAAGTATAAATTTAATACATCTAATAATGCATTGATGAAATAAATTAAACATATATATATATATTATATATGTATTACCTACACTCATATTTTAATCGATACCATTAGAGTTAGAGTATTCCTCTAATATACTCAAAAAATACATATAGTAAATGTATGTATACGTATACTTTAATGGGCGAACTTTTTGAATTTCGCGGCTGTTGTAAGTTGGCTACGAAGACAAGCGAATAGAATCACATTTTATTGCGGAATTACTAGACAAAGCGTGTACCTAAGCAGAAGATTGGTCAAAAAATAGATGTAGAAACACTTATTGATAAAATTACATTTCTATTCACAACTTTTGCAGTGAAATATCATAGAGTACATCTTTGTATATTATTCTATTGCGTCCACTGTAAACTATTAGAATACCCGCAAAATTCAAAAAATGTTGTTAGGGATATACCAAAACACATTTACTGTATTATGACGCAGCTGCAAAATACGTATAATCTATATCTGGTATACGAGAAACGTGTAATTTTTATACGTTTATTTAAATATTCCGTTTAAAAGCAAAATTACGTATATAACACATAATTAAAGTTACCGTATACATATAAATCCCGGAATATGTTTATACGTAAATATATTTCGTAGTTCGTAAACGAATTATAAATGTTAAGTAGTGGTAAAGGTTTTATGTAAAGGTATCATATACCCGTAATAGACTGAAACAATATTCGTAAAATATATGATATATATATACGTATATTGACGGTTTATCCGTACACGGTAGTATAAATACTACATATAAATACCGTATAAAATACGTGTTGGTGAAAACCGGTATATAAGAAACGTTTCGGAAATATACCTGCGTTTCCGTACACACATATAAAACGTATACTACGTATAATATACATGTACTAAACCAAGCTGTGTTGCTTGGGTTCAGTCGTAATCTAAGATCGTTCGATAAACGCTTACATTAATTGTAATTACTTTTTTTCATATATAAGGATTACTGTAATCGTAATCATGTGATAATCGTAATCTTTATCGCCCAGCTCTGAATATACTAACTAAATAACTATATCTGTTTCCACACTTAATAATTCCATTTACAAACCAAGCATTTCTTTTGAAAATATCCCTATATATATACAGGGTTATTCACGCTATACGGCACGGAATATTGTGGCCAAAATACGTGACTTTCAAAAAGTTTCACTTTTGGGATATATGGAGGTCTATTATAGTTACTTTTTAAAATTATTTTCATATTATACAGGGTGTTCCAAGAGCCCTAAAAGTATCAAAATTGTGTTTTTTTAAATGGAACCCCCTGTATATTATTGTATTTTCGGATTCTCCGATCAAAATAAGTGTCTGTTTTAATAAGGTTTACAATACCTAAACCTTAAGGTTTTTTAAATAATTTGAATTTTGCCAAAATCTAACCTAATTTTCATGTTTCAAATACTTAAGAAGTATTTAAGTTATGTAAGCGAAATTTACAGCGAAGTGTAACAATATATCATATTTTATATCCCAATCATAATAAACTTGCCATCTTATACAGGGTGTCCAAAAATTAAAACTAATCAAATAAGAACTTTAAGTGGCTATAACTTGATTAATTTAAATAGAACGCCATATTTTTTAACTTACCAGGAAATGTACTTTTTAATTACCTATCGAATGGTATTAGGGTGTTCTATAGCTAAGTCTTCGCGTTTTTACAGAATACGCCAAATAATCGTTTTTTGTACCATTTGGTGTTTTTTAAATAAAAGTTCTAATGTATCTAGTTGCCTATGGTATTTAGAAATGTCACATAAATTCATTTAGTCTGTCAGTTTAGTCTGCAAAGTCTGTTTTTGCTATAGTGGTATTATTTTTTGTAATTGTGGAAGTTTAGATCGTTATTATTTGAATATTGTTGTGGTGTTGCTTAGTCAAAATGAAGATTTACCCAAAAGAAGAGCGTATTGATATGATTTTTATCCTAGGAGAATGTCATCAAAATTGTTTATTGGCTTCTCGAGTTTATGCTCAAAGTTTTCCGGAAAGAAATCATCCTAAGCCAGCCGTTTTTGGGAGATTATTAAACCAGTTTCAGGAAAGTGGAAGTGTCAGTTATAAAAAACCCATTACAAGAAAACCTGTCACTGAAGATGAAGAAAATGTTTTTACGGTAGTTGGTTCAGTTATCGAAAATCCCAATGTTAGTCAAAATCAGATATCCGAAAATACTAACATTAGTCAAGCAAGTATTTCAAGAATTCTTAAAAAACACAGATTTCATCCTTATAAAATCCAGCTCTGCCAAGAACTTTATGGAAATGATTTTGACAACCGAACTGAATTTTGCATGTGGGTGTTAGATAAAGTGGCAGAAAATAAAAACTTTTTTGAAAATGTGTTATTTAGTGATGAATGTATTTTTCATAACAATGGTCTCGTGAATAGACACAACTTCCATTATTATTCTGATTCGAATCCGCATGAATACAGAGTCATGAGAAATCAGAATAGGTGGTCCGTTAATGTGTGGGGTGGAATACTGGGCCAATATTTAATTGGACCCTATTTTTTTGAAGGACCTTTAAATGGTATGATGTTTCTCGATTTTCTTTTACACCAACTTCCAGTATTATTAGAAGAAGTCCCTTTAAACATCAGAACAACCATGTGGCTTCAACTGGATGGAGCTCCGCCTCATTATCATCGCGAGGTTCGGCAATTTTTAAATGCCAACTTTCAAAACAGGTGGATTGGAAGAAATGGATTTCAAAATTGGCCCCCCAGATCCCCGGACTTAACTCCACCAGATTTCTTTTTATGGAGATACATAAAAGGAATTGTCTACAATACGCCTCCGACAACACCACACGATATAAAAATACGCATAAGAGACGCTTTTGAAACTGTAACCCCGCAAATGTTGTCCAGAGTTAGCAGTGGTTTTGAAAAAAGAATATGTAAGTGTCTGGAAATGGACGGTCGACATTTCGAACATCTGTTATAAATATTTTGCTTCTGTTTTATGTTATCGTTGATATGTTATTACCATTATTGCTGTTATAGCCTGTTAGATTATAAATAACGTTCCAAGTTTCTGAACATTTGTAACGATATTCGTCATTATTATTCTTATAATTGTAAATTATCTGACATTTCTAAATACCATAGGCAACTAGATACATTAGAACTTTTATTTAAAAAACACCAAATGGTACAAAAAACGATTATTTGGCGTATTCTGTAAAAACGCGAAGACTTAGCTATAGAACACCCTAATACCATTCGATAGGTAATTAAAAAGTACATTTCCTGGTAAGTTAAAAAATATGGCGTTCTATTTAAATTAATCAAGTTATAGCCACTTAAAGTTCTTATTTGATTAGTTTTAATTTTTGGACACCCTGTATAAGATGGCAAGTTTATTATGATTGGGATATAAAATATGATATATTGTTACACTTCGCTGTAAATTTCGCTTACATAACTTAAATACTTCTTAAGTATTTGAAACATGAAAATTAGGTTAGATTTTGGCAAAATTCAAATTATTTAAAAAACCTTAAGGTTTAGGTATTGTAAACCTTATTAAAACAGACACTTATTTTGATCGGAGAATCCGAAAATACAATAATATACAGGGGGTTCCATTTAAAAAAACACAACTTTGATACTTTTAGGGCTTATGGGACACCCTGTATAATATAAAAAT
This sequence comes from Amphimallon solstitiale, assembly GCA_963170755.1. Classification (NCBI taxonomy): domain Eukaryota; kingdom Metazoa; phylum Arthropoda; class Insecta; order Coleoptera; family Scarabaeidae; genus Amphimallon; species Amphimallon solstitiale. Next base: position 1,489,144 of record OY720679.1, on the reverse strand, counting down.
AATTTTAAAAAGTAACTATAATAGACCCCCATATATCCCAAAAGTGAAACTTTTTGAAAGTCACGTATTTTGGCCACAATATTCCGTGCCGTATAGCGTGAATAACCCTGTATAGACCAATATCGAAAATAATATTTACTATTTATTACAGTCAACATAATATACATATTTGTAAATAAATTCATCAGTTTACTGATATAAAAAAAAGACGAAACAACTTAATAAATATTTACCCTTATCGTTATCTAATAACTCTAGTGCCCAGATAAATCATGCTTAAGGCGCGCTGCAGATGCTCAAGTACATAAATACGACATATCAGCATTTTATAAAACACCCTCAAGCACCGGCTGGTGCTCAAGGTGATTAATACACGACCTCAACCGTATGGTTGTGTGCGACCAGGCTTGAGTACGCGATTAACAGTCATTTGAAAACATAACCTCTCTATAAATATATGTTTGAAGAATTTGCATAGTTTATGGAATAATTAATAAAAACTTCGATTATGAAATTGTGATTATATTTGTAACGAAATATTTTATCCATATGAATTCCCAGTTTTTTATCGTTTTCATGATATTTGATTGCGCTACTTATAAAAATAATGCTAGAAATATGTAATATTCCATGCTTATTAATAAAGAGATATGTTCAGTATTACAAGGAATATTACTTAAAGTGAGACATATAAGAACAAGCAATATTGATAAAGTATTATTTGTAACCTCGAAAAGAGAATATCCAATAATGTTTATAAACATCACCGAAAACTATAATATGATGATGACGGAGACATTTTTGAAAGCAATTAAATGATATTTTGCATATGTAATCGTTCACGTTTAGTATGTTTTTGTAATATAAACAATTACATTATATTTATACCTATGCAATAAATGAGGCTTTAACACTTCAGAAAAAGAATGTTTTTACTAATCATGACTACTATTTAATTTTATTTGACTCATTTTTTAGAGCAGTTTGTTGATCAATTATACCGGGTGCTTGTTTAAGCTCGGCACCGGCCATATTTTGACAACCGTTTATCGTACAACTTGGCGCAAAAATCTTGATAATAAAATATACCACGGGAATTTCAACAAAAATATTTTTAAGTTTCCAAAATGATCGCAAGGGGGTGCAATTCTCAAGATCAATTAAAAATTCGATAATTTTTCATTAAATTCTAAATTAAGATAGATTAAAATTGTTACTAGCAACATTTTCACACGCTTTTATACAATTTTCATTTGAAACTTTTTTTTTCCCATACGAAGGGGAGGGTGGAGAGGGTATGTCTGCGTACAAAAGTAAGTATAATTTCGGTTTGCCTCAACGGATTTTAATGTTTCTGGTCTCATTAGATAGAGAACTTGACAAGAAATTGAAGGATATGTAGTATGAAATTACGTGGTTGTCAAAAAAATAACACTGGGCCCCGTTTTGAATTTATGTATACTAATTGTTTTTTCTTTAAAATTTTAAATAGAAAGGTATATTTTTAATATCGTAATATTGAAACACATAAAAAACTGAAGAGAATGATGAAGACCGGAAGTTGCTCCTTTTTTTATTGATGAAGTTATAGTCATACGAAGACAATTTAGAAAAATTAAAAATTTTAAATATAAATTTATTTATTTATTGCGAGTAATAATTTTATTTTAATTTTAAGAAGGTCACTAGACAGTATATAGTTCGCTTTCACTTGAATTTTCATCAAACTCTTTTATAAATCTATTCTGTTTATCGATTTTTACTTTCTTATACGTAGTATAAGGAAGTATTGTGATGATGAAAATTTTCGACATCGAGATTTTTGCAGATGTCACGTTTTGAAGTCCCCTGACGCCGAAAAAGTGTTTTTTAAAAAATGTCTGTGCACTGCAAGAGTTAGGAAATAATTTTAATCAAGATAAAAATAGGAAAAATAATGATAACGAAATACACCCACATGAAAGTTTTAAACAGTAACGTTCAAATAATCTCTGAGTATATATTTCATTCTACCAATAATGTCTCTAGAAACGTTGCTCAAGAAGATGATGTATATGAACAATTGCCAATAACTAAGTCAACATCTCCAGATATTTCGACTAAAAGTAATAGCAGCAGCAGCCACGAAGAGCCATTTAATACATCACAATGACTTAATAAAGTCAATAGAGTTATCTCCAGTGTTTGAAAAACAATAATCTATTGTTGCGTATCCACCCAGCAATTCTGTGTGTTTGGATGAAAGTGGTAGTTCTAGTAGCAGTAGCTCACGTCAAATACAAATTCAACCTACACGATAAACAAAATTTGGAAAGCGTATATATGACAAAAGACATTCGTGTTACTTTTGTAATAAATTAATAGGAAAAATAACTAGGCATTTGGAACTAGTGCATGGTAATGAACTAGAAGTAGCTAAACTACTAGCACTAGATACAAATTCACGTGAACGGAGGGAAGGATTTTTATGTTTACTGAGAGCACGTGATTACTACTATAACAGCACTGTACTTGTTACGGAGAGAGGTGAATTAATTTTAAGTATACGACCACCTAATAGTTACAATCAACATGAAAAAAATTATGGACCTTGTCCCAGCTGTTTAGGTTTCTTTCTCATTAAAATTCTATGGCATCATGTAAAACATAATTGCCCAGGAAAGAAGAAAATAAACATGCATAGCAATAGACGCCATGTACAAGCAGAAAGTCATGCTCTCTTGAGTACTTGGAGCGATGCCAATACTTCAACAGCATTTGAAACATGCATATTAACATTATTTAAAGCAGATGATATCTCATAAGTTTGTAAAAATGATTTTTGATTATTAAATTGGGGTCGTTATTATTTGAAAAATTTACCGTTAATCAACATGACCATATAAGACCAAATATGAGACAACTAGGTCTACTCTTAATCCAGGCGAAGAAAAATAACTCGAATATAAGTAATTTATCTGAACTTTTGCTTCCCAAGAATTTCGATAACCTCATCATAGTAGGTTAAGAATTATGCGTATCAAGTTTTAGAGAAGAGAATAAATCAAGTGAATACGGAATATCATTTTAGCTTTAAAATTAGGTCATCATCTTCGAAAATGCGCACAAATTCAGCGTGGTATTGCTTTGCGTAAAGGAGATCTTAAAAATGAACGTGAAATGTATGGTTTCCTCGAAATTATGAACATTGAATGGAAAAATAGAATCTCCTCGGCAGCATTAAAAACGTTATTTGACAGAAAAAAAAATTCTCCTCAGTTACTGCCCATTACTGAAGATATACCCAAATTAAACAAGTATCTCGATTTCACAATCCAAAAGGTTGTTAAAAAACTTTCATTTGGAACCCTTGCACTATTGGTCGAAGTTAGTATCGGCAGTATTGGCTAGACTAATTTTATTTAATAAGCGTAGCTCTGGTGAAGCATCACGTATGACCAATTAGTCAATATGCCTGCCGACCCAGTTGGAACGAACAATGTACAACAGAACTTAAAAACTCTTTATCTCCTTTAGAAAGTCAAAGAAGAATATGTAAGTTCCCATTCTCTTAACTTCTGATTTAAAATCTGCGATAGACAAACTTATAGAGACACGTCACTTAGCAAACATTAATTCAAAAAATTCATACGTGTTTGCAAGGGGAAGCATTTCAATGTCGCATATGAGAGGCCAAGACTGTTTAAAGCAATTTACCTCTGCCATAGAGCTAGAACAACCTCGGTTTATTGCCAGTACAAAATTACGAAAATACATCGCCACTGTTGTCGAAATATTTAATTTAAAAGAAAACGAAGCAGACTGGCTTGCTCGCCATCTTGGCCATGACATCAAGATACATAGAGATTTTTATAGATTACACGAATCGGCAGTAGAATTAGCTAAGGTAAGCCGTATATTGCTTGCCGTAGAACAAGATAAAACTAACAACTTTAAAGGGAAATCGCTGGAAGATATTAATCTGGATGGTAATTTTGAGATATACATATTATATTTAATGGCACTTCTTTAGATATGCCCATTGATGATAATGAATTAAGCGAAAGTGAAGATGATAAAGATAATGAAACTGAAGATCCTTGCTATAAGACTTTAGAATGTCTAAATTGATTTTTCTGCTTCGCGCTGAGTAAATTAATTAGGAAATTTTATCACAAAAATATGCCCACGATGAGATTTGATCTCATGACCTTCTTAATGCCGTCAAGATGCGCTACCAACTGCGCCACGAGGGCTTGAGTTCATATCTTGACGGCATTAAGAAGGTCATGAGTTCAAATCTCATCGTGGGCAAATTTTTGTGATAAAATTTCCTAATTAATTTACTCAGCGCGAAGCAGAAAAATCAATTTAGGTATTTCTCCGCTGAGAAAAACAGAATTTTTTAAAAATAATTAAAATTCAAATTTACACATTCATTTCCGAACTGCCGGATAAAAAGGTATTATTTCAATCTGTCACTTGATGATATCAAGACGTTTAAGTAGATATGAACTCAAGCCCTCGTGGCGCAGTTGGTAGCGCATCTTGACGGCATTAAGAAGGTCATGAGTTCAAATCTCATCGTGGGCAAATTTTTATGATAAAATTTCCTAATTAATTTACTCAGCGCGAAGCAGAAAAATCAATTTAGGTATTTCTCCGCTGAGAAAAACAGAATTTTAAAAATAATTAAAATTCAAATTTACACATTCATTTCCGAACTGCCGGATAAAAATGTATTAGTTCAATCTGTCACTTGATGATATCAAGACGTTTAAGTATATATGAACTCAAGCCCTCGTGGCACAGTTGGTAGCGCATCTTGACGGCATTAAGAAGGTCATGAGTTCAAATCTCATCGTGGGCAAATTTTTGTGATAAAATTTCCTAATTAATTTACTCAGCGCGAAGCAGAAAAATCAATTTAGGTATTTCTCCGCTGAGAAAAACAGAATTTTAAAAATAATTAAAATTCAAATTTACACTTTAGAATGTGATATAAACCAAGGAAGAGAAGAAGGAAAATATGAGTAAGTGAAATATAGTGACACTTTGATTAAGTTATTTTTAATTATGTGTTAAGATATTTGTTTTACAATTAGAAGCAATTGTAAAATTACTAAATATTATTTTCAATATTTTAAACAATCAGTAAAGTTACTTAATTAACTTGTATTTGTTTCAACAGTACAATTACAATAATGTAAGTCACGCACTATAAAAAAAAACTTCACTTTACTCGAAAATGTTTTAATAAAATTAATTATTCTTTTATTTTTTTTATTAAATGCTAGTCAGGTTAATTAATTTTTATTTCCAGGAAAGAACATCCCATTAAAATTTAGTTCAGCTGGCAATGTACGAAAACCATGGTCCTCAGATGAGAAACAGCCGGTGTTAACGTATTTTAATAAGCACATAAAAGCTAAAAAATACCATCAAAAGTTAAAGCCAAAACTTGTCGAGAGAAATTCATTGTGTGCGTGCGTGTGTGTGTGTGTGTGTGTGTGTGTGTGTGGATTTTGCATAACTTTTATATAAAAATTCTTAAAATTTGGCTTATTTTTCCAAGAAGTTAAAACAATTTAGAACAATTTTGTATAATTTGAAACGCTCATACGTATAAGAAAGTCGTGTGGAGGTCACACCTCATTTTTCAATTCATTGCATATGTTACGTTAGAACTGCTTTTAAATGTTTTCAAGTTCTCCAGCTATTATTTTTTAAATATAATTTCCTGTCCTTTCCAACACTGAAATAAAATAATAATAATACTGAATAGTAATTTGCTTTTTTAAAACTTGCATCATAAAATAACGCATGCACCGTGATCCTAGACAGTGTATAGTTCGCTTTCACTTGAATTTTTATCACACTCTTCCATAAATATATTCATTTCAATCTTCTCACCGATTTTTTAATTCATTGCATATGTTAAGTTAAATTCTCCTTTCAAATGTTTTCAAATTTTCTAGCTATTTTTAAATTTCATGTTTTGTCTTTTCAGACATTGAAATAAAATAATAACAATAATATTATACTTTTATTGTCCAACAGATATATGTACATCTAACTATAGGGAAACGGCAAAAATAATGTCTATAACTCATGAACTAAGTAAGTATACAATAACGAGAAAAAAAGAATATAATTTAGTGCTTTAGTTAGATCCAAATCACTTACTCATTATAATTAGTAACGAAAGGGTATAAAAATTTATATCTAGTTCATCCCCGCCTATTATATGAAAATAAGTAAAAGAACCTATTATTATACCTAAACATAAGTAAGAAAATATATTGACCAAGGAATATAAACCAAATAAACAAATACATATATCTAAATCAGGAAGTACAAAAAATAAAACAAACAAGACTTCAACTTAACAAATGTTCAAAGTGTTCATCTTTACTTTCAATACACATGTTTACTTGTCGATTAGTCGAGAGCAGAGTTACTTCAATTTCAGAAGCTGCAATTGTTGTAATCGGCTTTTTGTGTGTTAAACTATGACTTTTATTGTGCCCCATAAATAAAAATCAAGAACATCTCGCAAGGCGAATAAAAACTCAATAATGTCTTCTTTCGGGATAAATTAGGGAACATTGCCGGGAAGCAAGAACTGCATTTTCAAAGCATTGAAAGTACATTCCGATGGTCATAGCTTCAACGATAGAATATGACATTTTACATACTACACATAAATATGTGCAGGTGTCCAAAAAGGCTTAATTTGCTTAATACCCACTTTTGTACGCAGACATTCCCCCTTCCACCCTCTCCATCGTATAGGAGTTTGATGAAAACGTTTCAAATGAAACTTGTATAAAAATGTTTGAAAATGTTGATAGTAAAAATTTTAATTTAGAATTTAATGAAAAATTATCCAATATTTGATCATTTGCGAACATTGTGGAAACTTAAAAATATTTTTGTTTAAATTTACGTGGTCCGTTTTACTATCAAGACGTTTTCCGCCAGGTGGTACGATAAACGGTTGTCGAGATATGGCCGGTGGTGGACCTTAAACAGACACCCGGATAACTGAAGGTTACTTTTTAGTGAAAAATATATTAATAATTTGCTATGATCAATAAGCGCTTACAAATCTATTGGTAAAATAATTACACACACATTAAAAGAAAATCGTATTCTCTTTTTTACAATTACAAATTATAATAAAGTAGTTCAGATATTGGTAAATAATTAAGGTATGTGAATAATACTTTCACTCAACTATATAAGTAATTTAACGGAGAAAATCTGCATATATACTTGAAACACAATTGAAGTTATTCTTGAAACTAAAATATCTACACTCATTGTTGCTGATGTGTAAATTTTCTTTGAATACATTCATTAAAAAAGTCAAACATTTCACTATATATAACTCATCGACATAACTTCCTCCCAAAAAAAAACGTCTTATTAGACTACTGTTATTAACTAGTATAGTTTCAGAGTTATTATGTCCATTGCATTCATGTGAAAATACAAATTATTTAAATACTTACATGTCGATGTATAGATTTGAATGTTTAGTAATAACTCATAAAAAATGAGGTATGGCCACCACTCGACTTTATTATACGTATGAGCGTCTCAAATTATAGTTTTACATTTTCTTTTATATAAAAATTATTCAAAATCCTATTATAAGTACTTCTATTCTCTTAATAAATCTCTATAAAATGCATACTTTGCGATATATTTGAAAGAAAGGTCTACTCGTTAAGACTAAAAGTGTTACTTCCGGTCCGAATTTTGAAATTCCATTTATACAAAAAAATCTTTCAAAACTAACTCTAAATACTTTTGTACTCTTGACAAGTATATATAGAATGCACAATTTACGACATATTGGCAAAAAATAGCTATTGGATAAGAGCGAGAATTGAAATTATTTTTATACAAAATGTACTGAAAATTAAGTTCTAAATACTTTTATATTCGTAACGCACCTGTCTAAAACGCATGACTTGCGATATATTTGCAAAAAACTAATTTTTGGTAAAAGTAAATGGCCTACTTCCGGTATCAATTACGAAAAACTTTTATAATAAGATTTTTCTCAAATTCAATTTTGTGTACATATGAATTCTTTATAAATTTATTTAAACTTAGTAGTTGACGAAATTTTGGCAAAATTCGATTTTTTCACAGACGTAAACTACTACTTTCGGCCTTCCGACTTTACTGAAAATCTAATAAGCTCTCAAGAGGGAGATTATACTTGTAAATATAAAATTTGGAATAGATACCTAAAGCGGTTTGACCGCTTTCGTGGTCACACGCACACACACTTACACACACACAGACTTTTTTAAAACCACTTTTTCGGGATCAGGGGACTTCAAAACGTGGACATTATTACGCTTTACCTCGCCTAGGATCGACCTGACAGAGAGGGGGTGCAAATGGCGCTGACGAAATCTAGATTAATGTAAATTTTAATGTGTGTCACCTTCAAGTTGCCTTACCTCTCACTTCCCTAGTGCGCGTTGGAAAAGATGGGGTGGAGCCTGTGCCTCTAACTCTCGGATTTAGGGGTGGGTTATTCAGATTCCTGAAGGTGGATGACTCTTAGCCGCCAGCCGTCTAAGTTTACTCAGGCCCACTCCAAAAGCTATTTATCCCGACGGCAGAAATAATTAAGGGGGTGCACTAGGTATAGCAAGTCAATAAACAATATGAACAACAATCACAAAATTTATTTTCAACAATAAGAAATGAAAAATAAGCTGCGCAAAGGAAAATAATGATAATCTACCAAGGGGTAGATCACCCTGTATAATCTTCTATTTAAAATTAAAAAAAACACTATTATCTTTAAGTTATAGCAGTTTGTCTGCTAAATATGACGTTATATTTATATTTTTAAAGTATCACATGAAACAGCAAACGTTATAATATGAACATCACTAGATTTTAAACATTTAATTATGTAGGTTGATGTAACTCCAATGCATTGATAACTTTTATTTTTATGATTTTTATTAAATTCGAACATTCTATAATAGTGTATATACCACGTTACGTACTATCAGTATTCCAAAACTTACTCATTTTGATAAACGTGATTATTTTATTGATTAAATTAAATACGTTTTATTTACCATATTTTCAATGTAGATCAGCTACTTTTGAATGTTATACAATTTTAGATCAAATGGAATGTTTATTTCCATTTTACACCCATATCTGAGTGAGTATGCCTTTTACTTTAAATATCTCATTGCGTTAGTTTTCTTTGAGCACTATCGAAATCTCTTTTTTTATCTTTTACCGAAAGAACATGCATGTGTAAATATTTCTTAAATTTTCAGAATGTAATGTGTCTCCTGCTTTGGTGCAGGTTGTATTCAAGCCCTCTGTAACTTGTAACTTCTCCCTACAATTTTGGATACCTAATATGTGCGGATTTTCTTTAGCAGATTAACTTCTTGGGTACTTATTTATTGATTTAAGTTGTTTTCAATTACTTTGGTTATATTTACAGTGAGAAATTTGTATAATTCTCAGTAGTAATTAGATTGCATCTGCATCACTTTTCGTAAGCATCATCTCTGTTCTTTTGTTTCCTATATTCATATCTGGGCAATACTCAAGACATACCTATTAAGGTCTGCTTCATCTGACTTACATATATATATAGTAAAGTAATGATATTCTTTACTTAGTTTTCACAATAATATTCCATGTCATAACGTTTGAAATGATTATTATTTCAAATCCCTTGAATTAATCTCTGATAACACATAAATGCTTTCAAACAAATTTAATAACTTTTTCCACTACTTACCCCTCCTGCGCGCTTTTAGTTATAATTTGCAATAGTTATTCAATGATCGTTCTCTCCGTATCAAATTTGACAAAGATCCATTTGGTTATTTGCTTCTAGAGAAGATTTATGGTTACAACAACATTACTTAAATTAAGATAGGAGACAACCTAACCCAATTCTGTTTGCTCCAACCCAACCCAACTCACTATGGGCCAATATGAGTTTAACTATGTTAAGATAAGAGTATGCATTCAAGATTTTAGAAAATATTGTATAGTAATAAGGAGATACAAGATAATACTCTTCTAATCCAACCATAAAAAAAATTCGTAAAATTTTATAGTACTACTTCAAATACTCTTTCTATTATTTATTTAACATGTACTAGGTTAGCAATATATTTTGTTTATTGATAGGAGTAGTTCCTGCATAAAAGTAGATTATGTTCTTCTTTATATTGTTATATAAAGATTGATTATGTAATGGCTTCTCTGAAGCAATAAGTTAAATTATTTTATTGATTAATTAACAGAACATTCCAATTTGTTGGAAGAATACATATTGTATTCACACATTATCAAAAAAATTGTTGTAGCTTAAATTTTCTATATTTAAATATATTTGTTTCTAACTATGTAAGGCATGATTTGTCACTTAATATACATACATACATACGTATGCATACATTATTAGATTAATTTATGTAGATGTGATATTTACTCATACATTCATCAATGACGTGAGGATATTTAAATTTATTGCATTTTTTAAAAATCAAAGCTAAATTAGCAATTCTGTTTATTTATAAAATAAGTTACTTATATAATATATAACGTGTTCACCAATTTATGAGTGCTGAATTATAACTAATAAACAATATTGCTATATTACACTTCGTATTTGAAACAAAAAGCAATTCGCATATTATCACGCTACGAGCTGCATTCATAAACAGGAGATCTTAAGGTAATTAAACAAGATAATCTAAATTTAAAATTCAGATAAACGTTCTTGCGTTGTGAGAATCTGGGTACTGACAGTTTTATACCTACACGAATGATCTATAGTGTTATATATCAATGGCCGTGTAGACAACACGCGTAATCACGCAGAATTCCACGTTTAAATGCTTCACAAATAAATTATACCTTGGCATAACTTGCGATCGTTCAGTTTCAATATACGTGTGTAATTTTTTTTTTGTGTTATAAAACAGTATTTTCTGGAATAGTTAGTTCAAGCAATGCTGGATTAACTAATCAAAGTATACGGAAAAATGTCAGCAATTGCTCAGATCTTTAAGTTTATGTGTTCACAATAATTTATGTTTACTATTATTTACTATTTATATTATTCCATAGGATTTAATTAAAGTGCTAACCGAAATAATTGAATGGAATTAAAAGACAAAAATTCAATGAACACCACTCTTTTCCTTAAGCTATATTTAAATTTTATTCATATCTATAACATTCATAAGTAAGAATCTTCAGACAGACGCTACAAATGGTAGCCTGTTTATCAGATTACTGTGATTGCTATTGAAGAAAATATGTTTAGAGGACATTTTGTACTAGTTTTACACATTTCTTTATTGTATTATAATACAACTAATTTAATGTCTTTAGTAATAGGCCTGAATGAAAATATGGCATGTACACGGTTCAAAATACTACTACTACTGTTGATGAACACTGTGAGCATGGATAGGGTTATGGGAGTCTGGAATTATTAATTGTAAAGCTTTATTTCTATACATATTATTTATTCAACACAAATGTTCTTCTATATACTGATGAAGACCAGCAAGCCTGAAACACATGTTTGTGGTTGCACTATACAAAAACTTTCTGAAAATTCATTTTTAATTTACATATTTCCGTTTTATCATCTTTCCGTGTTTTGTCAAGTGTCAGTTAATTAACGCATAGGTTGATATTGTCTATCATGTGTTAAAGTTGGTTGTTGTATCTAATAAATTGAGGAAGTTCTGACAAAAGATACAAATCTGACGTGTTATTTATTTAAATGTAGATTTGAGCATCAGTATAGAGAATGTCATCTACTTTAAAAAGGATAGAATACCTTTTTCTATAGTCCCATAGTTTGTAAGATAGTGATCAAAAATTGAAACAAATGCCATATTTCTTGGTTTGTTTGGGCATAGTGCAGCTTGCAAAGGTTTCTCGACGTTACAAACTCGATTTTTGACTATTGGCACAGGTTTTGACAACGTACGAAAATATCAAAACTATATATGCTCTTTTGCAAGGCCGATACCTTGTTATGTACAAATTGACTGGACGATAACCAAAATTAAAATCTATAACTTTAAATGCTGGATTGTTTAATGAAAATTGCTTAATAAATTTAGTTTAATAAACAAGAATTTTCTTTAAAAATATTAATTGGTTTTTATGATTTGTAAAGTTCATGGAATGATTTAAGTTGCTACTACTTTTCACATTAAAAATAAGTAGGTCATTGACATTAAGTCATTTAGTTATATAAAGCTTGACAATATTATCTTTGTAACCAGTTTAGATTATCATCCGTAAGTGTTAAATCAACATATAATATGACATCCCTTGTGTATTGAATGACAGACAACTCATATAAATCAAACAAGTAGCTGTTTCTATTAATATGAACATATCTTACATCATTAAATTCCTTCCGATCGCTAATAGATGATTTAAGCATGACATGAACTTTACCACGGTCTACACATTCATATAATAAACTATTATACGTCCAAATGAATAAATAAGTTGCTATGAGCTAAGAGGTGCAATTCTTTCGGTACATTACAAACAATACTTATTATATATCTTCATTAAGCTAATATTAAAAACAGAGTAAATTTTCCTAGTGCATTTATATGGGATTTATGCTCTGGAAATTAATGTTGAGTTTTTGTATGTGATCAAACAAGGCAATTGAAACTTAATTTGACAAGTTGTATTTTTTTAGTACTTATAGTATGGAAAATAGGCAAAAATATATCTAATAAAAACAAAAGATAATAATCTCGTATTGTATTGCGCTGGAAACAGATTCGCACATATTCTTCTATTAAAGATAAATATTGTAATTTAAATGAATCTATTTTAAGTGGTATTAAGAGATTTAGTGTACCAGTGCAAATCATAACATCGAGAAATTTTACAAAATTTCGTAACATTTCAGACGATTAGTTTCGAAGTAAGCTAGCAAATGTCAAACTGTGAGCGTATAGTACTAGCTAGTAAGTTGGCAAGATGCACATGAACCACGAACTTGTTAGCGTCTGTAGTTTCGGAAATAACATCGAGAAATTTTACAAAATCGCGGAAAATTTCAGACGATTATTTTCGAAAGTAAGCAAGCAAATGGGAAACTGTTAACGTATAGTACTAGCAAGTAAGTTGACAAGATGCACATGAACCACGAACTTGTTAGCGTCTGTAGTTTCGGAAATAACATCGAGAAATTTTACAAAATCGCGGAAAATTTCAGACGATTATTTTCGAAAGTAAGCAAGCAAATGGGAAACTGTGAACGTATAGTACTGGCAAGTAAGTTGACAAGATGCACATGAACCGCCAACTTGCTAGCGCCCATGGTTTTGGAAATAACATCCAGAAATTTTACAAAATTTCGTAAAATTTCAGACGATTATTTTCGAAAGTAAGCAAGCAAATGGGAAACTGTTAACGTATAGTACTAGCAAGTAAGTTGACAAGATGCACATGAACCACGAACTTGTTAGCGTCTGTAGTTTCGGAAATAACATCGAGAAATTTTACAAAATCGCGGAAAATTTCAGACGATTATTTTCGAAAGTAAGCAAGCAAATGGGAAACTGTGAACGTATAGTACTGGCAAGTAAGTTGACAAGATGCACATGAACCGCCAACTTGCTAGCGCCTATGGTTTTGGAAATAACATCCAGAAATTTTACAAAATTTCGTAAAATTTCAGACGATTATTTTCGAAAGTAAGCAAGCAAATGGGAAACTGTTAACGTATAGTACTAGCAAGTAAGTTGACAAGATGCACATGAACCACGAACTTGCAAGCGTCTGTGGTTTCGGAAGTAACATCGAGAAATTTTACAAAATTTCGTAATTTCGCAAGCAAGCACATGGAAAACTGTGAACGTGTAGTACTGGCAAGTAACTTGGCAAGATGCAGATGAACCACGAACTTTCTAGCGTCTGTAGTTTCGGAAATAACATCGGGAAATTTTACAAAATCTCGAAAATGAAAAGTGTGAACACATGGATGTTAAAACTAACATCAAGCAGTAAATAATTACTGTGACTTACATATATACCTTTATACGTAAAACGTATATGCATGTGTTCGTAAAATTTCAGACGATTATTTTCGATAGTAAAAAAGCAAATTGGAAACTTTGAACGTATAGTACTGGAAAGTAAGTTAGCAATATGCACATGAACCACCAACTATCGTTCTATCTTATATAGTTGTTAAAATATGGCATAGTTTCTAGCGTAGTGCAAACGTCAAATTTTAAAAGAAAGTAGTAGTAGTAGTAGAAAGCGATCCCACCTTGAGCACATATATATTTTATTTACAAATATAAATCTTGAACTTGAATGATTACAAAATAGGAACAATATTCTTTACCCAATTTAAATATTCTGTGTTAATTGAAATAAATCTGACTTATAGAACACCTGTACAAGTATATTAGCGACTTCTTAAACTTAAGGTTGTTTTGATATGATAATATTATTGAAATAGTGTGCCTAACAATACCTACATAATACGGATATTATAACGGGGACTATTTAAAGCGTGTCAAATTACAAAAGGAAGACAGAGGAAAAATTGCACGATAGTAATATAAATCGACGAGGCATGTATATGTATATACAAACATATTAAAAACGATGTGTAGTAATCAATCTCAATTAATCATCGTTTGTTAAGCTTGACATAGCCTCAAAAGTTCTCATAAGAAGTAAGGTAATGATCTTAATTAGTATACGTGATATATAGCTTAATTATCATAAACTTATTGCAAACAGAAATATGTAAACACGAACATTTATATTAAGTATATCAACACAATATATTTGTCATATTTTGGTTATTTTGCCATCGTATCAAACTATTTTGCTTTTCACATATAAATTAGCAACTGTGAAACCAAAATAATGTATATACATATATGCCGTGATCCTTATAATTTAAGTATTTTAAAATAGTTAGATAATTAAGTATTAGAATAAGAAAATAAAATTTTTAGCTGTAAAGATAGTAGCTAAAAATAATAATGAGTTGCATAACCTTAAAGGCTGAACATTATGATGAAGTAATTTAAGATTGAAATAAATATATATGAAAAGCTATAGAAATAAACACAAAAATAAATTCATGTATTCTATATTAATAGAAAAGATGAGCACAAGGTGTGTTTTCAATATACAAAAACAGAACCAATGAATAAGGTGAAATTAGACATGCTCGACATGAAAACATCTTTCAAAATGAATAGACGCAGTATATAAATTTGTAAAAAGGATTGTTATCTGTTAGACATTTTATGGTCACATTTAACAATACAATAAATACCTGATACTTTATTCGACACGATATAATAAAAGTAAAGATAGAAATACATCCTGGGAATGTTTTAATAAAGTAAAGGCTTCACAAATAACAGGATAAATCTGGTTTAATCTGAATAAATCTACAAAGAAAAATAATGTTAACGTTGTTGACAGTTACGTGCAGATCAACCTACATGAAGATGAGAGAAGGTGGCTGGGGTAATGCTGTCGAGGTCCGTGTTCCTGATAATGTGATTATAAAAAGAAGAATCCCATCTGTGTTCAATGTATTTCTGATTATTTCCAACGAAGATATCTACAAAAAGAAAATACGGATAGTTTTAAACAATGGGAAAAGGAAGTACATAAACAATGATGAAAGAGGCAATAAATTCATTTACAAATATAATGAGGGATGGCGTTAATAGAAGAAGGATATACCTACTCAAGACAAAGAATCGCGAATGAGCATGGACTTTAATAATAAACAATTTGTGTGTAAACATTCGGTGCATTTTTCAACTGTCAAAAACTGTATAGGTATATTTCGACCTGGGGAAAACTTGAAGAAAACAAACATGAACAGGGCAACACCAACATAAACATTAGTGTGTGAGTTGTGGCGCTGCAAACGGATAGTCGTGTTTTGTTTTGAGGGCGGAGGTTATAAAAAGGCGCAAACGACGATAGAAGAGAAGAAGCTACCGATCTTTTAAATTTGCCGAACGTAAAAATTTTGTTAGCGTATGATTGCAGGTGTTCAAATACACTGCGCTAAATCATTCTAGTTAAATGTATTAAGTTTATTTTTGATTTCAGTAAAGGTTTAGTTTTCATATTATTATTAATTCATTGTTACTTTGATTAAATTCATATTAAAAATTATCATAATGGTAGACATGAACCAACAAGAATTTGATGATTTATATCAGTATTATAAGTAAGTTTTACTCGAAATAAATTTATGATTTAGATAATTGATGGTGTACGACGTGCGCTAGAGATGCTATGTGTGAATATTCTTTTCTAGTAAAGCATTAGACATCATTAATACTTAAATGAAACATTATTTTTGCTAAATTAAATTAACTTTTGCAAATCATGGGGGAATTGTTAATGGTGTAGAAGGGCATTGGGAGTACTATGTGAAAATATTTACTTACGGTGTTTGCTGTGCACTATTAACAACTTATGTTGAAAAATTTAATAACATTTCAAGTATTTTGAATACGTAGGGATAAGTACAAGTATTCTTGATGGATAAAAGCCAATCTGTAGTATGTACAACGTGTGAATGTTTGCATATGGGGATTGGTAAAGGTTATATTCAAGGTATTTTGTTCATTGCGAAATTTTAGATCTTCGGAGGCATTACGTGCGAATGAATGTCTCTGTGGAAATAAAATTTAGCGTCGTAGAAAAAAAAATATTTCTTTAAATCTACGAATACAATATTAAAAGATTAAGAATAGCATAAATAATATTTTTATTGAATCCACATAAAGGATAAAAGCAATGTGTATTTCTTATGTATATATTTTTTTATGGTTGGAATAATAAAAAGACATTCCTAACAGCCACATGTTATAAATAGAATTTTTGATTGTGTTGATTGTTTAATGTATAATTATATGAATATAATGTTTATGAAATTTGAATACCTTATCCTAATTGAATTTAAATAAGAAATGTTGCTGACGAATAAAGAAAGGATCACTGCCAGAACCTACGAAAATAGTGTGAATGTTAACAGGGATTGAGATTAAAAAATTCTATTGGAGTAGTTTTAATTATGTAATTACAATCTCTGCAATCATGAAAAATTATGCACTTTTGTATCATTAACGCAGGATTATAGCATAATTATTGTCATTATTTAATTAAATACTGCTGATACAGATTATAGCATAGATTATATGGCCATGCCCAAAGTGTAATAATAATACATTTATACATTTTATTTTATAAACCATATGACTATGCAAACCACTGCAATATGTAATTAACTTTTCATGGAAAATAGGATAAACAATCAAGAAAATTCTTTTAAAACCGTTTGTAATGCATCGACACTTAATGGGTTAGTATATGAAACTCCATACTGCACTACTAAAGAATTCAAAATTAAATAACTTGTAAAACCATTTTTGAAAAATCCATTCAACATAAATATACTTTGCGAATCTTTCAGAGAGATATTTCTTTATTAAAATATATCCATATTGCATTAAAACCGCTTTTACTTTACTAGTTTTTCTGAATACCTATTGTGGAACTCCTAGGCAAAGTATGTCGTTTTCTATTTCCTATTTTTTATTTCATATATTTAGAAATATTTCTACATTGCTTTTCTTAAACCCCCAGTAGTCAAGTAATCAACCGATGCCTTAATACTGCTTATTTAGTAAACCTTTCATTTTCATTTATTCTTTGTTTATTTACTTAAATAAAACCTGCAAAATTAGCCCTTCAATAATATCTTCTCTTACAGAGCCATTGATGTATGTCCATTGTACTTCATTATTCAAATCCCTCTCAGATAACAATTGTCAACAATTGTCCCATTTGTGACAATACTAACTAATAAAACGCAATTATCTTAGTTTCAAGAGGATATTGTTAATATAATGCTTCAGCATGCTATGATGTTACGTTAAGTTTTGAACAGTGCTGTATATTCCAGAATTTCTTCCCTCATTTATTTTGGTAGAGTTATTGTTTTGTTTCTGTTGTCATTTTTACGTTATCAACTTTCGCTAGAATTACTTTTATTCGTCACTTTAATTTATCTAGTGGTAACGAACGTCTATATTATAGTTTAAACATGAATCAGTTAAATTTCTGATTTATTGGGTTGTCCGGTCATCTGTTCGCGAAAACAATCTTTATCGTTTAATAGATGTCTATCTTCGCGGTTCTTCTAGTGATTTATAGACAACCGAGTGATATGCAACTTAACTACGCTTGCTTAAAATCTAGCTGAGGCATAGGCAACCTTGGTTACGATCGTCTAATTTTTCGTAATTAACCTTTACTTGCGCTTCTTACTCTCTTTTGATTAGATAATTTTCTTTTTATTTCTTTTTCATCCTTTTTAATTAGCAGGCTTCTTCTTCCTTTCTTTTGGTTTATAAGTATCGACGATGTAATTAAATTGTAAGAGGTGGCACAACTGAAACAGATTAGTTTCCGTCTTTGTCGTTGAGTGTTCTTATCGTAGGAATTGGGCGGCACCTGATTCTGTTTGAATTTTGTCGTTATTGAACTGGAAGGAGATTATTATTACGGCAGTTTTCTATTCGCGGCAAATTTTTGGTGCATATTGCCATTTTGTTCAGTAGAAATTACGCTAGAAAGTACAAGACAAAGGAAAAACGACATACATTAGAAATAATCCTACCCAATCCATTAAATATCTGACGATGCGTCAAAAAGAATTTTCATACGGTATAAATATTAATCATCCGCTAAGATTAATATTTATACCGCATGAAAATTCTTTTTGACGCATTGTCAGATATTTAATAGATTAGGTAGGTTTAAAACGAAAATGAAAAGTGTGAACACATGGATGTTAAAACTAACATCAAGCAGTAAATAATTACTGTGACTTACATATATACCTTTATACGTAAAACGTATATGTATATATGCATGCATATATACATATACGTTTTACGTATAAAGGTATATATGTAATATTATAATAATAATAATCTCCTTCCAGTTCAATAACGACAAAATTCAAACAGAATCAGGTGCCGCCCAATTCCTACGATAAGAACACTCAACGACAAAGACGGAAACTAATCTGTTTCAGTTGTGCCACCTCTTACAATTTAATTACATCGTCGATACTTACGTTTTACGTTTTACGTATAAAGGTATATATGTAAGTCACAGTAATTAGGTAGGTTTATTTCTAATGTATGTCGTTTTTCCTTTGTCTTGTATTTTCTAGTTTCATGCAGAATTTCTCGCATTTATCGTCATAAAAGACTGGAAATTGAGAAACACCTGGTTCCACCATCTTGAATTTTACTTTTGGTGTAACAAGGAATCCTTTGTAATTTACGGAAGAGATATTTTACCATCGAACCAGAAGAGCTAAGGTTCCCATCTCTCCGTTCACGAAGAATCCATTTTCCTGGGAATCCGTATAGAAGCGTCGTTCCAGATATTCTTCCATATGTGCTGGCCATGCCCACTTGTTAGACAAGATAATTGTTTTACATTGTTTTTGCTATTATCTGTGTATTAAACTGTAACTTACCGATAGCTTAACTTGTGGTGTATCTTTAAAATTAATTTCTTAATTTCATTAAGTACTTTTGTTCTGAATTTGATAACTTTTTCCCGTTGGCATTTCTGTGTTCGGAAGCCTGGGGTATGTTATAGCCCTGTGTCATGTTTTGCGTCTTCCAGAGCTGAAGAACGTTGATTTAAATTCTCATTTTAAGTTTTCATTTAACTATTTTTAGAATCTTGCCAGTTCTAAACCGATTTGGCAAAAGTGTATTTTCAGTTACCAGGTTTAATGTACAGATTCTAATTTAATTGATATTTTATATTTCGTTTTGGAGGCCTTAAGCCGGATTTCTTTAATTTGTACCTTTAAAACCTTCCTTTGCTAGGTTTCAATTACTCTTTAAGTGGATTTTTTCTTTTACTCTATATATACAGGGTGACATAATTGTGGAATCGTTTTTAAGCGGAGATCTCTAGCTATCGTAGCTTAATTTATGTTAAATAATTGAACTATTTTGCAATACTTGGGTGATATACAGAGTATCCGACTACCTCTATCATTTTAATTGTACCTTGTACATAATTTGACTTTGTATAGAATTTGTACACTACTCATAACTAGTGTAAATTTTTATTAATTTATAATCTAATCCTAAATCTACATTCACTAGTTAATTTTAAAATTTGAAACAACTGTCACTTAATAAAATTGCTTTTTTCTGGCAATTTGTGGTTCTGTCTTATCTTTTGCCACCATGATGCTGATTATTCTTTCGAATCAAAGTACAATTTTGGGGAAGGGAATATTACACAATCGAAAGATAGCGTCCGTAAATTCATCCAACTGAGATTCTGTGTAAATCCACGACCCAAAAGGCGATTGAGCTAGAGCATATTTTACATCTGTACGCCAGGGTAGTAACAGGCAAGGCATCCTTATCCAGATGCAAGCATAAACTATCCGAAACTTTTGTGAATTATGTTGCGGTGTTACAATTATTTTAGCTTCTTCGAAACGTTTTGCTATCAGTGCCGAACGAATTAATCATTATAGTTTCACGACGACGCCCTTCTTTGAATTTGTTAACTTAAATTCTTGGAGGGACGTAGCAATGCATTCATCACGTGGATGAAAAACGCTGCTCTTCTGTTATGTGTATTGGCCTATCTACTTTATTGGTCATAATTAATAGTATTAGTCATATTTTTATTACAGCTGCCTATTGTTATTAAAATAACAATAAGTAGGGGAAATGTGGGTAAGTATTTCAGTTTTTCACATGTCTGTTATAAAAACAGCCTTTTCAAAACGTAAGGACTGTACTCACAAATTCTAGCAGACTGAGGTTTATAACTTTTTACGATTAATAGATATCTAAACAAACATTTTCATTTTGATCACTTTGCGATTGCATGTGAGGTTAGAATTTTTTCGTCGGTCAAATTGGCCGGCATGCATGAGGTTAAAATGAAATAGTAGTATCCCGTTTTACCCTAATGAAGAAATCAGATCGTTTTACTTCGTACCTTCCAAATTCAACTGTTCATTTCAGAAAAATGCCCGGAAACTATTCTCGAACAACCAACCGCCAGTCATGGACAAAAGAAGCTATGTCTAAAGCAATTGAGGAAGTTTCTACTGGTCAATGTGGATACTTAAAAGCAGCGAAATTGTATTCTTCGGTGCCCAAAAGCACTCTAGAGCGGCAAGTTAAAGGACAAAGTAAATGCAAAGCCGAAACAGAAAATGGGCTTGGGAAGCAGAAATTTAACATTTCCTCTAGAATTAGAACTACAACTGGTGGATTATATTAAAAATATGGAGTGCATGCTCTTCCGGTTGACAACTAGGGCAGTTCGTCGCCTTGCTTATCAAGTAGCCGAAAGGAATAACCTGAAGCATTACTTAGCACGAATAAAGTAATGGCTGCTTGGACTGTATCAATTAGGAATACCTCTTATGGTACAGTAACATTTATTGTTGCCGGTGTGACAAGTAGCACGTGTAATGACAGAGGTTTTGAAGCGGCTACATTCATGCGTTTCTTTTTGTCAATTGACAGGCACATAGAAACTATGCCGAGAGAATCTTAGCTTCTTTTTAATAGCGAAGCTTCATAAGACTCTAGGGTAAGCTCAATTGTTAATAATACCATTTAATTTAAATCTCAAGTCATCATGCTTAGTAATGATAATAAGTAATGCACCTGTTGATAATTGTTTCTTATTCTACAAGCACTATTTGTAACGCATGTATTTTTAACCTCAAAAGAAACACATGCTGATTGTTACTTCGACTTTTATGCTTTTAAGGAAATCCTTGTGTTATGCAAAATCCTTTGAAAGGAAATCCTTTGTTACCATTTAAAGAAAAGGAAATATTGGAAGTAACAACCTAAGCAGACTATGTGTAACCAGCAAATGAACATCTATCCTAAATAAGAAATACTTTATGGAACGTGTTCTTAAGAACAATGTGGCAGGCAGTTAGGCAGAGGATGCAGACATATGATTTATTATGAAATAAGCGACATCACGATATGTGCGACAGTATGCAGTATGTACAAGTATAATATTGCAAGATATTAAACAAGGATCAGGATAACTCTACAATTACATATTGCAGTGATCTTGAGTTGGGTTGTAAATTATAAATAAATAAGTATAATCAAGATCATTTCAAGATTTTATTTAAATTAATTTTTATTTTATTTATTTGTGTATATAAATATTCACTATATCAATAATTTGCCAATATTTTATTTTTATTTAAGTAAAACAATAAAAGAATCCTAGTAAAATTTTTATAAAGTCATAATATTAAGTTACGCATTGAATGTTACGTTTCAATAATGAGAAAGTGTCTCTCGCCCGAAGAATACTGGCACCGGCAAAGATCGACCGTGCAGGCCGGCGCAAGAAATATTGTTCGCCAGATGCATGGATGAGTCATAAACGTATAGACAAATTTATATTCACATGTTTGTTTACCTTTTTCAAGGATTGTTAGTGCGCTGTTTTCCCAAGTGACCGATAAGAGCAGCACCGTCGATGTGCAGTTTTGGAGGTGGATTCGTACATCCCGAGAATTGCCGTACGTTTTTATAAAGAAAATTAGGCATAAAAGAGCTGACGGATAAAATTTCTGGGATAGCTTGGTGCAAACCGCTATCTTTAAATAGTCTTAAAGTAGGTGACAAACCACTTCCTCCTCTTTTAAAAAGGATTACTCTTAAATCCGGACTTAGAATAATTTTTGAGATTTTCGACACTTATAAAATTTTTAACAAGATTCAACACTTGTAATATTTTTATTTTAACATGCAACGTGTATTACATTGAGATTTCTAGTTATACTTGAATAATTATTTATGTATGAGATAATTTTATTTATGAATTCGGATTTTGAATTTATTTAATTTCATTTTAATTTCTTTTTCTAGAGTGTTTTGTTTTGCATGTAGGGGTACTATGCCATACATTATGACAAAACTTTCTAGTAATTGTAATGATAACTTTGGATAGCATAATCATTTTATTTTCGTATAATTTACTTTTCTTTTAAATTTATTTATCCTATAAAAGGGATTTGAAATTAATAATTTTGTTTTATGTGTATATAGGATATATATAAGTGAACAAGTTTCTAAAATTTATTATGGATGAGTTTGAAACCATGTACGAAGAGTTAAGGTGATTGGATAATATTTGTTATAAATGTGTGTATAGTGGCGTACCAAATTCTTTGTTTGTAGTGGTGTTTTTGTATTGGAATTTCACGAGAAGGTAAAGTTTATTTATAATGTATATATTATTTCTTCTTATATGTATATCAAGTATATTTTTGTTGTATTTGGGTGTTCAATGTTAACGTGTTGAATAATACATCAGGAATGTGTGAAATGAATTATGTCATTATTTAATTCATAGCATGGAGTCCTGGTGAATTTGAAAGACACGAATTGGTCTTGGTGGTACTGCGTTTGGGAGCGAGAAAAGGCACCAGGCAGAACTAATCAGGGCTGAGTTAATCTATTGAATACGCAAAGACATTATTTTATTTCATTTTATTTATATAAAATTTATTTATATATATATATATATATATATATATATATATATTCCTTAAGGAGTGAGCACATTGTGATGTATGTTCGGGTTGTGTCCGACGAGTTGAAAAGACATACTCGTAGGGTGGAACTTTGGGATACTCATCTGTGTGAATTTGCTATCTGATGGTACTGTGTTGGGAGCGAGAAAAGGCGCCGGACAGGACTAATTAGGGCAAAGCCATATCCTTAATGTTTATATTTTGTTCGCAAATAGTAGATCGCGTAAATTTTTGGTTATTTATATTCCAGTACAATTCATCATGTGTAATTTATTTTATTTTTGATTGTTTACATGTATCTATGATAAATATAATTCATAATAATCACGTTCACATTTTTCTTTAGACATAAGCTTTTCACGACATTATGACTTCATTTATTTTTATTTCTTATAATATTTTATTGATTATGATGTATCAATTTGAATAATGATTGAATTATTGATTCTTTGTATGTAAATATTTGTATATTAAAATTTTTGAATTCGTTTAAATTTATTTTTAATAAATTAGATGTTAAGATTTATTTGGCATTTCATTTTCTTTACCTGACCTGGAGATAATTAAAGAGCAGGAGAATCGATTGGAGAATCTACTTATATTTTCTGCCCCTGAGAGAATTATTTATTTTAAACTGAGCTAGTTGTATGTAAAATTTTTGCTTAACCTACTTTTCAGCAGAAAATTCATCGTATCTTAGTCTAGCATAAGGCCTAGCACTAAGATGCGTGCTCGACTCTCAATTACACATTGATTAAATAAATTAAATTTATTTCATTTATATATAAATTTGCAAGAGTCACAGCAATATGTTAATGAATAGAGAAGCAAGGCGAAGCTAAGAAGTATTATAGCTTTTTCAACTGTATGAAGCCATTATTCACTAGTGCAAGTTCATCGACTAGATGCAAATATGATACAGTGTGAAGCAGAATAACAGATTTCGATCTACATATTTCAACGAGACCTTTACTTGTGCAGATTGTATAAGATAAGTAGTTTTAACTGTAGTTTATTTATTGAATGCAAAGACTCCAAGATACTGTCGCTAATTAACATCATTTAGCATTGTTGTTCGGAGATTCCTTGTAATGTATGCAGGAACTCTGGAATAACATCTCCTTCGCATCGTTGTCAGCTAGAGAATTGTTGTATTTTGGGGGCGTTGTAGTTAATTATATTTGTATTAAGTATTATGCACATTATATCACCTAATGTGAGTTATTTATAAGTCGAAAGAGAGACTCTGACAGCTGTTACTAGCCAGATCATATATGTTTAGGATTTTTGAGAACTATTAATTGACTGGCTGTCGACAGTCTGTGTATGTTTGTGTTATACAGTGACTGTTTTCATTCATATATATATATATATATATATATATATATATATAATTAAAATATTTATTTTGGTCCTGGCCTTATAGTTTATAATCAAAACATTTCTTTTTTCCTGGGATTAGCGGCCATAAGTGAATAGTAAATTACATCATTTTTTATTCAACCAACGTTTCGGCAATTACCCATTGCCTTTTTCAAGGTTATTTATTGAATCAGAATAACAGTAATTTTTTTTTTATTAAATTTTATATATTAACATCACTTCTTATTTCATATACACCTTTTGTATATATTCTAACAACTTTATTATTTTCATACTGTAAGCACATTTACCCGTGATGTTAAATATAACGTCAATATTTAAATGTATAAATGTATATGAATATATACATTCAAGAGCAACAGAAATTTTTAGCATCACGAGTGTTTAACGTTGATGAGACGGGATTAAATATGGTTCAGGGACATGTTTCAAAAGTAATTGCATTGCAGGAAAGGAAACAAGTTGTTAACCTAACATCAGCCAAACGTGGAACTTTAGTCACTGCGGTAATATGCATGAACGCTGCAGGGACATACGTTCCACCCATGCTTATATTCCCACGAGTGCGCATGAAGCAGGTATTCCTTAATGGGTTCCCCCTGAAACAATAGCGGTTTGTCATCCAAAGGGATGGATGCAAATGAACCTTTTCGAAAAGTGGTTCGATTACTTTTTAACATTTACTAGAGCTACAAAAGAAAATCCAGTTTTATTGGTAATGGATGGCCACAAAACCCATACATAAAACATCGCAGTGATAGATAAAGCCAGGAGCCATGGAGTAACTCTGATATTTTTGCCTCCTCATTGCAGCCATCGGATGCAACACCTCGATGTTTCATTTATGGCCCATTTATCAACGTTTTATAGTCAAGAAGTGGAAATATTTCTCAGGAATACTCTTGGACAAGTAGTGACAATTTACCAAGTTGCTAATTTATTCGGCAAAGCATACTTAAGAGCGGCAACTCCATTGAATGCAATACACGGTTTTGAAAAAACTGGCCTTTATCCCTTGAATCGTTATGTATTCATAGAGGAGATGTTTGCTGCCGCTACTCCTACTGATATGCCAGAAATTGAAGGTGAAAGCAGACATACCCCTTTAAACGCACCAATTCACCAAACTCCACCACCTCATTTGCCTGTGGAAAATGAAGAGCAGTCAATTCAGCAATTTCTTTCACCCTCTTGCATGCCAGTAGAAGACCAAGATATGTCGGCCCTTCATCAAAAGCTTCATTGTCCAAAAGTATTTCTCCTAAACCCGGGCCGTCTCGACTAATTTCACCGCAGACTCTATGCCCGTATCCAAAAGCTTCCTCAAGAAGTAAGAAAACAGAAAGCAAAAATAGAGGCAAAGCAGCTGTATCAGGTACACCTTATAAGGATGAGTTAAATACTTCTTTAAATGCGAAAAAGGAAAAAGAAAGTAAGGAATGTAAAAAGAAAAAGAAAAGCAAGGAGTGTCAACAGAAGAATAAAAGAAAAGCACCCGATAGCAAGAAGCTAGAAGTCAAGCGTAAAATATTATGTCCGATTGAAAACGAGGATAGTAACAGCTCTGACGAAAACGACCCTGCATGTTTTTACTGTGAAAGTCTTTATTCAAAAAGTAAAACGGAGAGGGATGGATTCGCTGTTCATTATGTCAGAAGTGGATCCACGATGCCTGCGCTGGGGTCGAGAGCGATGAAGAAGACGTCACATGCGACAAATGTAGATATCTTTGAGTTTGCAAAACGTTTCAAAATTTACCGGAGTGAAGTTAGCAACGAATGCCAGCAACGAATTTTAGTGCGGTTCGCTATATCATGAAGGCGGCAAATCGTTCGAGCCATGTGTGTTTAGCATCGATTCTTCAGTTGTAAAAGTATTGAATGGTACACCAATGTTCACTATAGGTTGCTAATGACCACATGAGAGTCCTCGAAGCAGAAAAAAAAATCAGGGGTCTAAATATTACAAACGAAATATTTTCGTTTTTATAGGTATACACCCACGACACGTCCGTTATTAACTTTTGTGCCACGATGAAACTTTTACAGCGGGTTTCTATCGACAAAAGGAACATATCCACAGAAAGAAATTTTCAAAAATCAGAGGCCTTGGGGATGAAAAAAAATATTTTCGTTGTTATAACATATACACCCCCGATATCTCCGTTATTAGCTTTTGTGCCGCGATGAAACTTTTACAGCGGGTTTCTATCGACAAAAGGAACATATCCACAGAAAGAAATTTTCAAAAATCAGAGGCCTTGCGGATGAAAAAAAATATTTTCGTTGTTATAACATATACACCCCCGATATCTCCGTTATTAGCTTTTGTGCCGCGATGAAACTTTTACAGCGGTGTGTCTATCGACAAAAGGAACATATCCACAGAAAG
The DNA here is from genome assembly GCA_963170755.1 of Amphimallon solstitiale. Lineage (NCBI taxonomy): Eukaryota > Metazoa > Arthropoda > Insecta > Coleoptera > Scarabaeidae > Amphimallon > Amphimallon solstitiale. The sequence continues at coordinate 1,461,681 of OY720679.1, read as the reverse complement.
AAATTTTCAAAAATCAGAGGCCTTGGGGATGAAAAAAAATGTTTTCGTTGTTATAACATATACACCCCCGAAATCTCCGTTATTAGTTTTTGTGCCGCGATGAAACTTTTACAGCGGGTTTCTATCGACAAAAGGAACAACTCCAGAGAAAGAAATTTTCAAAAATCAGAGGCCTTGGGGATGAAAAAAAATATTTTCGTTGTTATAACATATACACCCCCGATATCTCCGTTATTAGCTTTTGTGCCGCGATGAAACTTTTACAGCGGGTTTCTATCGACAAAAGGAACATATCCACAGAAAGAAATTTTCAAAAATCAAAGGCCTTGGGGATGAAAAAAAATGTTTTCGTTGTTATAACATATACACCCCCGAAATCTCCGTTATTAGTTTTTGTGCCGCGATGAAACTTTTACAGCGGGTTTCTATCGACAAAAGGAACAACTCCAGAGAAAGAAATTTTCAAAAATCAGAGGCCTTGGGGATGAAAAAAAATATTTTCGTTGTTATAACATATACACCCCAGATATCTCCGTTATTAGCTTTTGTGCCGCGATGAAACTTTTACAGCGGGTTTCTATCGACAAAAGGAACATATCCACAGAAAGAAATTTTCAAAAATCAAAGGCCTTGGGGATGAAAAAAATATTTTCGTTGTTATAACATATACACCCCCGATATCTCCGTTATTAGCTTTTGTGCCGCGATGAAACTTTTACAGCGGGTTTGTATCGACAAAAGGAACATATCCACAGAAAGAAATTTTCAAAATTCAGAGGCCTTGGGGATGAAAAAAAATATTTAGTTGTTATAACATATACACCCCAGATATCTCCGTCATTAGCTTTTGTGCCGCGATGAAACTTTTACAGCGGGTTTGTATCGACAAAGGGAACATATCCACAGAAAGAAATTTTCAAAAATCAGAGGCCTTGGGGATGAGAAAAAATGTTTTCGTTGTTATAACATATACACCCCCGATATCTCCGTTATTAGCTTTTGTGCCGCGATGAAACTTTTACAGCGGGTTTCTATCGACAAAAGGAACATATCCACAGAAAGAAATTTTCAAAAATCAAAGGCCTTGGGGATGAAAAAAAATATTTTCGTTGTTATAACATATACAACCCCGATATCTGCGTTATTAGCTTTTGTGCCGCGATGAAACTTTTACAGCGGGTTTGTATCGACAAAAGGAACATATACACAGAAAGAAATATTCAAAAATCAGAGGCCTTGGGGATGAGAAAAAATGTTTTCGTTGTTATAACATATACACCCCCGATATCTCCGTTATTAGCTTTTGTGCCGCGACGAAACGTTTACAGCGGGTTTCTATCGACAAACGGAACATATCCACAGACAGAAATTTTCAAAAATCAGAGGCCTTGGGGATGAAAAAAAATATTTAGTTGTTATAACATATACACCCCCGATATCTCCGTTATTAGCTTTTGTGCCGCGATGAAACTTTTACAGCGGGTTTCTATCGACAAAAGGAACATATCCACAGAAAGAAATTTTCAAAAATCAGAGGCCTTGGGGATGAAAAAAAATATTTTCGTTGTTATAACATATACACCCCCGATATCTCCGTTATTAGCTTTTGTGCCGCGATGAAACTTTTACAGCGGGTTTCTATCGACAAAAGGAACATATCCACAGAAAGAAATTTTCAAAAATCAGAGGCCTTGGGGATGAAAAAAAATATTTAGTTGTTATAACATATACACCCCCGATATCTCCGTTATTAGCTTTTGTGCCGCGATGAAACTTTTACAGCGGTGTGTCTATCGACAAAAGGAACATATCCACAGAAAGAAATTTTCAAAAATCAGAGGCCTTGGGGATGAAAAAAAATGTTTTCGTTGTTATAACATATACACCCCCGAAATCTCCGTTATTAGTTTTTGTGCCGCGATGAAACTTTTACAGCGGGTTTCTATCGACAAAAGGAACAACTCCAGAGAAAGAAATTTTCAAAAATCAGAGGCCTTGGGGATGAAAAAAAATATTTTCGTTGTTATAACATATACACCCCCGATATCTCCGTTATTAGCTTTTGTGCCGCGATGAAACTTTTACAGCGGGTTTCTATCGACAAAAGGAACATATCCACAGAAAGAAATTTTCAAAAATCAAAGGCCTTGGGGATGAAAAAAAATATTTTCGTTGTTATAACATATACACCCCCGATATCTCCGTTATTAGCTTTTGTGCCGCGATGAAACTTTTACAGCGGGTTTGTATCGACAAAAGGAACATATCCACAGAAAGAAATTTTCAAAAATCAGAGGCCTTGGGGATGAGAAAAAATGTTGTCGTTGTTATAACATATACATCCCCGATATCTCCGTTATTAGCTTTTGTGCCGCGATGAAACGTTTACAGCGGGTTTCTATCGACAAAAGGAACATATCCACAGACAGAAATTTTCAAAAATCAGAAGCCTTGGGGATGAAAAAAAATATTTTCGTTGTTGTAACATATACACCCCCGATATCTCCGTTATTAGCTTTTGTGCCGCGATGAAACTTTTACAGCGGGTTTCTATCGACAAAAGGAACATATCCACAGAAAGAAATTTTCAAAAATCAGAGGCCTTGGGGATGAAAAAAAATATTTTCGTTGTTATAACATATACACCCCCGATATCTCGGTTATTAGCTTTTGTGCCGCGATGAAACTTTTACAGCGGGTTTCTATCGACAAAAGGAACATATCCACAGACAGAAATTTTCAAAAATCAGAAGCCTTGGGGATGAAAAAAAATATTTTCGTTGTTATAACATATACACCCCCGATATCTCCGTTATTAGCTTTTGTGCCGCGATGAAACTTTTACAGCGGGTTTCTATCGACAAAAGGAACATATCCACAGAAAGAAATTTTCAAAATTCAGAGGCCTTGGGGATGAAAAAAAATATTTAGTTGTTATAACATATACACCCCAGATATCTCCGTCATTAGCTTTTGTGCCGCGATGAAACTTTTACAGCGGGTTTGTATCGACAAAGGGAACATATCCACAGAAAGAAATTTTCAAAAATCAGAGGCCTTGGGGATGAGAAAAAATGTTTTCGTTGTTATAACATATATACCCCCGATATCTCCGTTATTAGCTTTTGTGCCGCGACGAAACGTTTACAGCGGGTTTCTATCGACAAACGGAACATATCCACAGACAGAAATTTTCAAAAATCAGAAGCCTTGGGGATGAAAAAAAATATTTTCGTTGTTATAACATATACACCCCCGATATCTCCGTTATTAGCTTTTGTGCCGCGATGAAACTTTTACAGCGGGTTTCTATCGACAAAAGGAACATATCCACAGAAAGAAATTTTCAAAAATCAGAGGCCTTGGGGATGAAAAAAAATATTTTCGTTGTTATAACATATACACCCCCGATATCTCGGTTATTAGCTTTTGTGCCGCGATGAAACTTTTACAGCGGGTTTCTATCGACAAAAGGAACATATCCACAGACAGAAATTTTCAAAAATCAGAAGCCTTGGGGATGAAAAAAAATATTTTCGTTGTTATAACATATACACCCCCGATATCTCCGTTATTAGCTTTTGTGCCGCGATGAAACTTTTACAGCGGGTTTCTATCGACAAAAGGAACATATCCACAGAAAGAAATTTTCAAAAATCAGAGGCCTTGGGGATGAAAAAAAATATTTTCGTTGTTATAACATATACACCCCCGATATCTCCGTTATTAGCTTTTGTGCCGCGATGAAACTTTTACAGCGGGTTTCTATCGACAAAAGGAACATATCCACAGAAAGAAATTTTCAAAAATCAGAGGCCTTGGGGATGAAAAAAAATATTTAGTTGTTATAACATATACACCCCCGATATCTCCGTTATTAGCTTTTGTGCCGCGATGAAACTTTTACAGCGGTGTGTCTATCGACAAAAGGAACATATCCACAGAAAGAAATTTTCAAAAATCAGAGGCCTTGGGGATGAAAAAAAATGTTTTCGTTGTTATAACATATACACCCCCGAAATCTCCGTTATTAGTTTTTGTGCCGCGATGAAACTTTTACAGCGGGTTTCTATCGACAAAAGGAACAACTCCAGAGAAAGAAATTTTCAAAAATCAGAGGCCTTGGGGATGAAAAAAAATATTTTCGTTGTTATAACATATACACCCCCGATATCTCCGTTATTAGCTTTTGTGCCGCGATGAAACTTTTACATCGGGTTTCTATCGACAAAAGGAACATATCCACAGAAAGAAATTTTCAAAAATCAAAGGCCTTGGGGATGAAAAAAAATATTTTCGTTGTTATAACATATACACCCCCGATATCTCCGTTATTAGCTTTTGTGCCGCGATGAAACTTTTACAGCGGGTTTGTATCGACAAAAGGAACATATCCACAGAAAGAAATTTTCAAAAATCAGAGGCCTTGGGGATGAGAAAAAATGTTGTCGTTGTTATAACATATACATCCCCGATATCTCCGTTATTAGCTTTTGTGCCGCGATGAAACGTTTACAGCGGGTTTCTATCGACAAAAGGAACATATCCACAGACAGAAATTTTCAAAAATCAGAAGCCTTGGGGATGAAAAAAAATATTTTCGTTGTTGTAACATATACACCCCCGATATCTCCGTTATTAGCTTTTGTGCCGCGATGAAACTTTTACAGCGGGTTTCTATCGACAAAAGGAACATATCCACAGAAAGAAATTTTCAAAAATCAGAGGCCTTGGGGATGAAAAAAAATATTTTCGTTGTTATAACATATACACCCCCGATATCTCGGTTATTAGCTTTTGTGCCGCGATGAAACTTTTACAGCGGGTTTCTATCGACAAAAGGAACATATCCACAGACAGAAATTTTCAAAAATCAGAAGCCTTGGGGATGAAAAAAAATATTTTCGTTGTTATAACATATACACCCCCGATATCTCCGTTATTAGCTTTTGTGCCGCGATGAAACTTTTACAGCGGGTTTCTATCGACAAAAGGAACATATCCACAGAAAGAAATTTTCAAAATTCAGAGGCCTTGGGGATGAAAAAAAATATTTAGTTGTTATAACATATACACCCCAGATATCTCCGTCATTAGCTTTTGTGCCGCGATGAAACTTTTACAGCGGGTTTGTATCGACAAAGGGAACATATCCACAGAAAGAAATTTTCAAAAATCAGAGGCCTTGGGGATGAGAAAAAATGTTTTCGTTGTTATAACATATACACCCCCGATATCTCCGTTATTAGCTTTTGTGCCGCGATGAAACTTTTACAGCGGGTTTCTATCGACAAAAGGAACATATCCACAGAAAGAAATTTTCAAAAATCAAAGGCCTTGGGGATGAAAAAAAATATTTTCGTTGTTATAACATATACACCCCCGATATCTCCGTTATTAGCTTTTGTGCCGCGATGAAACTTTTACAGCGGGTTTGTATCGACAAAAGGAACATATCCACAGAAAGAAATATTCAAAAATCAGAGGCCTTGGGGATGAGAAAAAATGTTTTCGTTGTTATAACATATACACCCCCGATATCTCCGTTATTAGCTTTTGTGCCGCGACGAAACGTTTACAGCGGGTTTCTATCGACAAACGGAACATATCCACAGACAGAAATTTTCAAAAATCAGAAGCCTTGGGGATGAAAAAAAATATTTTCGTTGTTATAACATATACACCCCCGATATCTCCGTTATTAGCTTTTGTGCCGCGATGAAACTTTTACAGCGGGTTTCTATCGACAAAAGGAACATATCCACAGAAAGAAATTTTCAAAAATCAGAGGCCTTGGGGATGAAAAAAAATATTTTCGTTGTTATAACATATACACCCCCGATATCTCGGTTATTAGCTTTTGTGCCGCGATGAAACTTTTACAGCGGGTTTCTATCGACAAAAGGAACATATCCACAGACAGAAATTTTCAAAAATCAGAAGCCTTGGGGATGAAAAAAAATATTTTCGTTGTTATAACATATACACCCCCGATATCTCCGTTATTAGCTTTTGTGCCGCGATGAAACTTTTACAGCGGGTTTCTATCGACAAAAGGAACATATCCACAGAAAGAAATTTTCAAAAATCAGAGGCCTTGGGGATGAAAAAAAATATTTAGTTGTTATAACATATACACCCCAGATATCTCCGTTATTAGCTTTTGTGTCGCGATGAAACTTTTACAGCGGGTTTCTATCGACAAAGGGAACATATTCACAGACAGAAATTTTCAAAAATCAGAGGCCTTGGGGATGAAAAAAAATGTTTTCGTTGTTATAACATATACACCCCCGATATCTCCGTTATTAGTTTTTGTGCCGCGATGAAACTTTTACAGCGGGTTTCTATCGACAAAAGGAACAACTCCACAGAAAGAAATTTTCAAAAATCAGAGGCCTTGGGGATGAAAAAAAATATTTTCGTTGTTATAACATATACACCCCCGATATCTCCGTTATTAGCTTTTGTGCCGCGATGAAACTTTTACAGTGGGTTTCTATCGACAAAAGGAACATCTCCACAGAAAGAAATTTTCAAAAATCAGAGGCCTTGGGGATGAAAGAAAATATTTTCGTTGTTATAACATATACACCCCCAATATCTCCGTTCTTACCGTTTGTGCCACTATGAAATTTTCACAGTAGGTTTCTGTCAACCAAAGGAACATATATGCAGAAAGAAATCTTCAAAAATCAAAGGCCTTCGGAATTAAAAAAAACAATTTTCATTAATTAAAAATTTATTATTGTATATCAGGAAATCTATAAATATAGCAGTAAAACTATAGGTATAAGCTACACATATGATACATAATAAAATACATATTAACAATGGAGGGAATCCCAATGAAAGTAAATTTAATAAATAATAATAGTAGTGAGCATAAAGGACGGTAGGAAAGGAAAATACGGTGAATGGTTAGAGATTAGATGTATAATCGTAATAAAGTACAAAATATACATTAACGTGATTTACCTAGAAATTTCCATCTTTTCATGAGATAAAGATTTAATTGACTGTTCTATGCTAGAGAATATTAATTTGAAAACTTATTTATGAATTCCATGTAGCAAGTATTGCGATATATAAAAGTTAATATAATGACAAATTAAGTTAATCTATATTAAATATGGAATTTCGGTATGTATGTACACTAGTACATGCCGCTATTCTTTAAAATATGAATGAGTCTTGTCTTCTGCTATACATGTTTACACTATTTAGTACATATATAACAAAAAATGACTTATGTGTATGAGCAAGGAAACAGAGGAAATTGTTAACAATAATACAATTTCTTTACACTAATATACAATACACAAAAATACCAAAGACAACAGAATACAGTTTAAATAATAATAATTAAATAACAAAGTGAACAGTAAGACGTACTTTTAGCGGACTTTATTTTGTGACAATTTTGAATTGTCGACACAATTCACAAGTGTAAGTAGTATGTTCAGATACAATGTTACCAGAAAAGCACTGCGTGCAGAATATTCTGTGACACGATGAACATGCAATAAAATGTATTCTCTTGGACAATCCGCAATAAAGACAAACATCTTTCATACTATCTGAATTGTGAATAATCATTTCCAGTAGAGCTAGTCTGTACTCATTGGGAGTAGATGGCAAAAAATTCTCTTTTGCAACTATCCTATGCAGTATTTGTATAATAATGACTCCACAATTATGAGAATCTCTCTGAGGTGGGAAATCATTATCCATTTTAATTGTCCAGTTTGTTAGTTTCAAGCAGGTTCCCTGATATGTATTGTATTTTTTCAGGAATGACAGGAATTTTATCTTATATTGTTCAGAAATTTCTGGTGTTGCATGCCGTGGATCGTAAAACTTAAATTCTAATGTTGAAAGATTTGCAACTGCCATTACCCAATGATTACCAGATATAAGAAATGGAACTACAAGGTTTGTTTGTAATCTTGGTAGGACTTTGATTTTGTTTTTTAAAATTTCGTCATAATTATCGATATTGTTAAAAGCAGGTATTTTCTCTGATTCAAACACAATAAATGATCCTTCATCACAAGATAAAAGTGTCGTTTCCTGTACGTTAAAATTTCGTAATATAATTTCCATACATACATCAATTAGCCAATTTGAAAGCCATTTATCTGCCGTTCTGCCAACGATTCCTTTCAATCTTAAAAATTCATCAATGTCTATTTCATTAACAACTGCTCTTAAAGAAGAAAATTTGGCAATTACATAATTTTTGTCCTTGTTTGAACTTATTTTGTTATAATAATTAATGTCATTTACTAAACCGTTATTTAAAATTGCAGGAAAATTATCGTTTTTGTTTAAAAGAGCGGTACTGTGTCGCAAGGGTAATTTGTCTTTTAAATACTTAATTTGAATTCCTTGAAAATAATTAAAAGTAGGTTTGGATTTCTTCTGCCACACTTCCTCTGAAGATAGTCCAACGTTATTGTCATTTGCTGTTGTACTTTTAATTTTCAAATTTTTCTTTGCCAAACTGCGACTACCCATACCTAATTTAAATTCTTTGTAAATAAACAAAACATGTTTTCGGGAACTTCGAATTACGTGGGACGGTTTAACATTACGTTTCCCTTTCAGAAGTGTGTGTTTCAAAATATTGTTCCAATTTTCTACAGTCGCATTACTATATCGAGTTATATGATTAGACGATTCTGTTGACATCAGCCCTGACCACAAAGGCAAATATGCTATGTATTTTTTTAAAACTAAGTTTGGATAATCGGAATTGAAATAAATATTTGGTTTGCTGCCTTTATCTGATCTACTTATTAATGACAAAATATCTTTAAATTCTATGTAAAATGGGCTTTTCTTGTATAAGATTTTCTCACTTATTACTTCGCTTTTATCAACACCTTTGTCATAAATAATATTTTCTTGTGCGGCCATTTCTTCAGTAGACAGCAATAATAAATTTTCTAACGCTTTTACACATTGACTACATTGATACTTGCAAAGCATGAGAGTGGCTAAGTTTTCGTACCAGTATCTAATATCTTTTATTTTTGTTAAATGAAAAGCAATAGCCATAATTTCTTTTAAAACTCTTTTGCTTTTAATATTATTGAAATGCTTATCGATGTCTGTTGAAATAATTTTTAAAAAATGTGAACAGCAAATACGTAATAATACAACATGTTTTATAGTCTCTTCTTGTTGGGTTAAACAGTACTGATATGTTATATTTAAATAGTCTATTACGGACATGCTATTCCAAAAGTATGTGATGGCATTTATAAAAGCTAAACTAAAATCAATAACTACTAGTTGAAAAGGAGGCCAGTGAATTCCGAAAGATTCAGCAAAATGTTTGAAATTAGCTAAAAATATGCCTATTGCTGTTGCATCATGTAATGAGCTACCTCTCTCAAATAACGGAACAACCCTCCCTGATATTAATTTTATTACTCCACAATAGTAATAAAGCCGCTTTTTTACATGGTTCTCTTGTCTAAAGATACCACCAGTAGCATCGAAGTATAAAATTGGTAACTGTTTCTCATTTTTTATATTTAATATTTCTATTTGTTGTGAACTATAAATTTCAAAATCGTACGGTTCTGACACCTTCTGTATATATCGGTGGTTTTCATGTTCCCGTCTCATCAATATAAGGTCTATAATGTCATCTTTATTTCGGTCTAGTGCATGCAAAGTTTCACAGCGGGCTTTTCTGATAACTGCATCAGATTTCTTTTTTTGGTAATTATAGTGCCTAAGAATATTACTGTTAATTTTACTAGTTATTCTAGAAATATATGACAGTGGCTTCTCAGATTTTAATTCTCTCTGTGTAAGTTCTCTGTCTAGTCCTCGTAAATGACTAGAAAGATTTTGTAAATGATTAAAATCTAAGGAGCTGCTGTATACTTTACAACATTTTTGTACTCTACTACTCGATGTATATAAAATTTGAATTTTGAACAGTTTACACTTTGGGTGGGCGCAATCTGCGTAGATGACCCAATTATTTTTATTATTTCTAAAATTGACGATATTTAAAATACAAATATTGTTAACATATATTTCAACTTTTTTTATTAAAATATAGTTTCTAATTTTTTCTGATTTTGGTTTTGACATCGCTTGCCATTCGTCAAAATCGAGATAAAATATTCCCTCTAAAATAATACAATTTTTAAAACTTTTTTTTAAAGATTCTTCACTAAATAAATTTTTAGAATTAACTGGTATAACGCTTTTGCCTCTTATTTCATTTTCGTATTTTAAATGTAATTTTAACGCACAATGTTCGATTTGAATGTCTTCGGGAGTGATATTAAAAGAAGACTGCATTGAACTATAAGATTTAATTCGTTCATTGTTTTTACCTTCGCTGTCATCCTTATGTTGACTTTCCATTGGACTCGCCTGCAATTTCTCACTGTACTTTCTTGATACATGAACATCTACTTCTTGATTGTTACACACATATTGAGTTTCAACAGGACGTAGGTCACCTTCCCGAACATCAGATTTGACTGTATTCTTGATCTCAATATTATTGTTACCCACTATCGGACTTACCGATAGACTCGCCACAGTCGTTAATTCGTAATTTTTTTCGGGTGTAGAAGTGTTGTATCTGAACTTCTTCCAAGTTAAATTTCTTCTATGAAACATGTAAATCTTCTTTCTATTCAAAAACGTATTTCTAATTTTCAGCATTACACATAACTTTCCAAATATAGCACATTTATCTCGATAGGAATCGCTTTGCAAATTACGACTGCATAAAGTGGGATATATTTCACAAAACTTAGCTTTCCAATTACTAGGATAATTAATCGGCATGGTAGCGAAAAAATTCAGTACACACTGACTAAAACGAATAGAGAATGAAACTAACCAACATATCGGTTTGAATAAGCGAGTCGATAGAAAAATATTTGGATTCGTTGTTTATTTTATCACCCTCTTGGACAAAAAATAAGATGAAGCATAAAGTACTTGAAGAAACAGATAATTAACGATTCGACTATAGAATAAATAAACACAATTGATAACTAATATCGCTGGAATCCTAATGAAATGTGTCTTAAGTTGAAAAACTCTAAATATGCGTTCTTCCTTTATGTAAATTATAAAAAGAATTTGCCGTAAATACAGTGGTAGTACTAGATTCCGTTTCGATAAATAAGATGTGTGGCCACCACACGACTTTCTTATACGTATGAGCGTTTCAAATTATAGAATTTTAAGAATTTTTTTATACAAAAATTATTCAAAATCTTATTCTAAGTACTTCTATTCTCTTAATAAATCTCTATAGAATGCATACTTTGCAAGATATTATCAAAAATGTGCTACTCGCTAAGAGTAAAAGTGCTACTTCCGGTCCGAATTTTGAAATTTCATATATACAAAATATATTGCAAATCCAGTTCTAAATACTTTTGTACTCTTGATAAATATACAGTGTGACCAGTGAAGTCCGCATCATATGGGATTTTTTTTTATTAATAGATTTATTCTAAATTTGAGTTTGGCATCAATTTCTGCTTCGATCAAGATGAGAATTAACAAAAAAAAATAATAGTCACGTGATTCGCATTATCTGTCAAATTTAAATTTTTTCCAAAAAAAATTCAATAGTGGGGTTATTTCTCAAAATATCGAAAAAAGTTATTAGAAAAAGTTTTTCTAAAAACAATTTTTAGCCCATATGCAAAATTTCAGCTGCGTAAGATAATTTAGAATTTTTGCCAATTTTTTTGTAAATTGCACCACTGTTGCGAAATAAGACAACGCAACCTACATAAAACTTCTTAGTTTTAACAATGCTTTATTCCAGGCACATTTTCTTTAAGGCTGCGCCATATCAATGTGTGTTTTCTACAAAATCCAAATAGGGCTATTAAAATTTGGTCACATGTGATGCAAAGTTTATTTGTGTTTGACACTGTATAAGGTAACTTCATAAAATAACTATTTTTGAAAATGTAGTTTGTGTCTAAATGACACATTAATATTAAGAAAATAGTTTAATTGAAAAGTCAAATTTTCTAATAAAATAATCATAATACATTATAAAAATGAAACGCATTTTAAATTCCACCTTTTCAATTAATAACAATATGTATTTTTGGTATTTGAATATTAAATTAAACATAATTTGAAAAACCTAAAAATTAAAATTACATTTCTGTGTGCCTCCCATTGCGTTCAATACAAACAATTGTTCTTCTTGATACATCTTTAATGGAGTTTCTGATACTAAGGGGCCTTATTTCTAAAATACAGTTTCGAATCATCGTTTTCAAATGATAAACATTACGGAAAGGTTTTTCTTTGTAAACTTTTTGTTTTAGGTAACCCCACAAGAAAAAATTGTTTTTAGAAAAACTTTTTCTAACAACTTTTTTCGATATTTTGAGAAATAACCCCACTTTTGAATTTTTTTTGGAAAAAAATTTAAATTTGACAGATAATGCGAATCACGTGACTATTATTTTTTTGGTTAATTTTCATCTTGATCGAAGCAGAAATTGATGCCAACCTCAAATTTAGAATAGATCTATTAAAAAAAAAATCCCATATGATGCGGACTTCACTGGTCACACTGTATATAGAATACATAACTTACGACATATTTGCAAAAAATCGCTATTCGATAAGAGTAAAAGTGGTACTTCCGGTCAGAATTTAGAAATTTTTTTATACTCGTAACGTACTTGTCTAAAAAGCAAGTAAGTGTTCCTCGCAGCAGTCCATCTTTTACTGGGGGTCGAAATTATACAATAACCTGCCGCCGAGCTTTAAGGGCCTCCCAATCAGCTTGTTTAAGAGAAAAGTGAAGAACCACTTGATTAATGGAGAATACTACACAATAGAAGAATTCCTTAGACACTAGTCATTCCTCTTCTATATACAAATGATCTTATTTGATTTATTATTTGATTTTATTATTTTGTGTTTTTTTCTGTCTTCTTTGTTATTTGTTAAGAGTGTTGTTAGTATTAGTATACACTACACTATTTAATTATACTTATCATGATCTAACAATTGTAATGCATTACAAGTTTGAAAATATTGACAATTTTATGTAACAGAGGTCTTACAAATATATAGTCTATTATTATTATAACAACGAAAATATTTTTTTTCATCCCCAAGGCCTCTGATTTTTGAAAATTTCTTTCTGTGGATATGTTCCTTTTGTCGATAGAAACCCGCTGTAAATGTTTCATCGCGGCACAAAAGCTAATAACGGAGATATCGGGGGTGTATATGTTATAACAACGAAAATATTTTGTTTCATCCCCAAGGCCTCTGATTTTTGAAAATTTCTGTCTGTGGATATGTTCCTTTTGTCGATAGAAACCCGCTGTAAATGTTTCATCGCGGCACAAAAGCTAATAACGGAGATATCGGGGGTGTATATGTTATAACAACGAATATATTTTTTTTCATCCCCAAGGCCTCTGGTTTTTGATAATTTCTTTCTGTGGATATGTTCCTTTTGTCGATAGAAACCCGCTGTAAAAGTTTCATCGCGGCACAAAAGCTAATAACGGAGATATCGGGGGTGTATATGTTATAACAACTAAATATTTTTTTTCATCCCCAAGGCCTCTGATTTTTGAAAATTTCGTTCTGTGGATATGTTCCTTTTGTCGATAGAAACCCGCTGTAAAAGTTTCATCGCGGCACAAAAGCTAATAACGGAGATATCGGGGGTGTATATGTTATAACAACGAAAATATTTTGTTTCATCCCCAAGGCCTCTGATTTTTGAAAATTTCTGTCTGTGGATATGTTCCTTTTGTCGATAGAAACCCACTGTAAAAGTTTCATCGCGGCACAAAAGCTAATAACGGAGATATCGGGGGTGTATATGTTATAACAACGAATATATTTTTTTTCATCCCCAAGGCCTCTGATTTTTGAAAATTTCTTTCTGTGGATATGTTCCTTTTGTCGATAGAAACCCGCTGTAAAAGTTTCATCGCGGCACAAAAGCTAATAACGGAGATATCGGGGGTGTATATGTTATAACAACTAAATATTTTTTTTCATCCCCAAGGCCTCTGATTTTTGAAAATTTCTTTCTGTGGATATGTTCCTTTTGTCGATAGAAACTCGTTGTAAAAGTTTCATCGCGGCACAAAAGCTAATAACTGAGATATCGGGGGTGTATATGTTATAACAACGAAAATATTTTTTTTCATCCCCAGGGCCTCTGATTTTTGAAAATTTCTTTCTGTGGAGATGTTCCTTTTGTCGATAGAAACCCGCTGTAAAAGTTTCATCGCGGCACAAAAGCTAATAACTGAGATATCGGCTGTGTATATGTTATAACAACGAAAATATTTTTTTTCATCCCCAAGGCCTCTGACTTTTGAAAAATTTTTTCTTTGGATATGTTCCTTTTGTCGATAGAATCCCGCTGTAAAAGTTTCATCGCGGCACAAAAGCTAATACCGGAGATATCGGGGGTGTATATGTTATAACAACGAAAATATTTTGTTTCATCCCCAAGGCCTCTGATTTTTGAAAATTTCTGTCTGTGGATATGTTCCTTTTGTCGATAGAAACCCGCTGTAAATGTTTCATCGCGGCACAAAAGCTAATAACGGAGATATCGGGGGTGTATATGTTATAACAACGAAAATATTTTGTTTCATCCCCAAGGCCTCTGATTTTTGAAAATTTCTGTCTGTGGATATGTTCCTTTTGTCGATAGAAACCCGCTGTAAATGTTTCATCGCGGCACAAAAGCTAATAACGGAGATATCGGGGGTGTATATGTTATAACAACGAATATATTTTTTTTCATCCCCAAGGCCACCGTCTGGTTTTTGAAAATTTCTTTCTGTGGATATGTTCCTTTTGTCGATAGAAACCCGCTGTAAAAGTTTCATCGCGGCACAAAAGCTAATAACGGAGATATCGGGGGTGTATATGTTATAACAACTAAATATTTTTTTTCATCCCCAAGGCCTCTGATTTTTGAAAATTTCGTTCTGTGGATATGTTCCTTTTGTCGATAGAAACCCGCTGTAAATGTTTCATCGCGGCACAAAAGCTAATAACGGAGATATCGGGGGTGTATATGTTATAACAACGAAAATATTTTGTTTCATCCCCAAGGCCTCTGATTTTTGAAAATTTCTGTCTGTGGATATGTTCCTTTTGTCGATAGAAACCCGCTGTAAATGTTTCATCGCGGCACAAAAGCTAATAACGGAGATATCGGGGGTGTATATGTTATAACAACGAAAATATTTTGTTTCATCCCCAAGGCCTCTGATTTTTGAAAATTTCTGTCTGTGGATATGTTCCTTTTGTCGATAGAAACCCGCTGTAAATGTTTCATCGCGGCACAAAAGCTAATAACGGAGATATCGGGGGTGTATATGTTATAACAACGAATATATTTTTTTTCATCCCCAAGGCCTCTGGTTTTTGATAATTTCTTTCTGTGGATATGTTCCTTTTGTCGATAGAAACCCGCTGTAAAAGTTTCATCGCGGCACAAAAGCTAATAACGGAGATATCGGGGGTGTATATGTTATAACAACTAAATATTTTTTTTCATCCCCAAGGCCTCTGATTTTTGAAAATTTCGTTCTGTGGATATGTTCCTTTTGTCGATAGAAACCCGCTGTAAAAGTTTCATCGCGGCACAAAAGCTAATAACGGAGATATCGGGGGTGTATATGTTATAACAACGAAAATATTTTGTTTCATCCCCAAGGCCTCTGATTTTTGAAAATTTCTGTCTGTGGATATGTTCCTTTTGTCGATAGAAACCCACTGTAAAAGTTTCATCGCGGCACAAAAGCTAATAACGGAGATATCGGGGGTGTATATGTTATAACAACGAATATATTTTTTTTCATCCCCAAGGCCTCTGATTTTTGAAAATTTCTTTCTGTGGATATGTTCCTTTTGTCGATAGAAACCCGCTGTAAAAGTTTCATCGCGGCACAAAAGCTAATAACGGAGATATCGGGGGTGTATATGTTATAAAAACTAAATATTTTTTTTCATCCCCAAGGCCTCTGATTTTTGAAAATTTCTTTCTGTGGATATGTTCCTTTTGTCGATAGAAACTCGTTGTAAAAGTTTCATCGCGGCACAAAAGCTAATAACTGAGATATCGGGGGTGTATATGTTATAACAACGAAAATATTTTTTTTCGTCCCCAGGGCCTCTGATTTTTGAAAATTTCTTTCTGTGGAGATGTTCCTTTTGTCGATAGAAACCCGCTGTAAAAGTTTCATCGCGGCACAAAAGCTAATAACTGAGATATCGGCTGTGTATATGTTATAACAACGAAAATATTTTTTTTCATCCCCAAGGCCTCTGACTTTTGAAAAATTTTTTCTTTGGATATGTTCCTTTTGTCGATAGAATCCCGCTGTAAAAGTTTCATCGCGGCACAAAAGCTAATACCGGAGATATCGGGGGTGTATATGTTATAACAACGAAAATATTTTGTTTCATCCCCAAGGCCTCTGATTTTTGAAAATTTCTGTCTGTGGATATGTTCCTTTTGTCGATAGAAACCCGCTGTAAATGTTTCATCGCGGCACAAAAGCTAATAACGGAGATATCGGGGGTGTATATGTTATAACAACGAAAATATTTTGTTTCATCCCCAAGGCCTCTGATTTTTGAAAATTTCTGTCTGTGGATATGTTCCTTTTGTCGATAGAAACCCGCTGTAAATGTTTCATCGCGGCACAAAAGCTAATAACGGAGATATCGGGGGTGTATATGTTATAACAACGAATATATTTTTTTTCATCCCCAAGGCCACCGTCTGGTTTTTGAAAATTTCTTTCTGTGGATATGTTCCTTTTGTCGATAGAAACCCGCTGTAAAAGTTTCATCGCGGCACAAAAGCTAATAACGGAGATATCGGGGGTGTATATGTTATAACAACTAAATATTTTTTTTCATCCCCAAGGCCTCTGATTTTTGAAAATTTCGTTCTGTGGATATGTTCCTTTTGTCGATAGAAACCCGCTGTAAAAGTTTCATCGCGGCACAAAAGCTAATAACGGAGATATCGGGGGTGTATATGTTATAACAACGAAAATATTTTGTTTCATCCCCAAGGCCTCTGATTTTTGAAAATTTCTGTCTGTGGATATGTTCCTTTTGTCGATAGAAACCCACTGTAAAAGTTTCATCGCGGCACAAAAGCTAATAACGGAGATATCGGGGGTGTATATGTTATAACAACGAATATATTTTTTTTCATCCCCAAGGCCTCTGATTTTTGAAAATTTCTTTCTGTGGATATGTTCCTTTTGTCGATAGAAACCCGCTGTAAAAGTTTCATCGCGGCACAAAAGCTAATAACGGAGATATCGGGGGTGTATATGTTATAACAACTAAATATTTTTTTTCATCCCCAAGGCCTCTGATTTTTGAAAATTTCTTTCTGTGGATATGTTCCTTTTGTCGATAGAAACTCGTTGTAAAAGTTTCATCGCGGCACAAAAGCTAATAACTGAGATATCGGGGGTGTATATGTTATAACAACGAAAATATTTTTTTTCATCCCCAAGGCCTCTGATTTTTGAAAATTTCTTTCTGTGGAGATGTTCCTTTTGTCGATAGAAACCCGCTGTAAAAGTTTCATCGCGGCACAAAAGCTAATAACTGAGATATCGGCTGTGTATATGTTATAACAACGAAAATATTTTTTTTCATCCCCAAGGCCTCTGACTTTTGAAAAATTTTTTCTGTGGATATGTTCCTTTTGTCGATAGAATCCCGCTGTAAAAGTTTCATCGCGGCACAAAAGCTAATACCGGAGATATCGGGGGTGTATATGTTATAACAACGAAAATATTTTTTTTCATCCCCAAGGCCTCTGATTTTTGAAAATTTCTTTCTGCGGATATGTTCCTTTTGTCGATAAAAACCCACTGTAAAAGTTTCATCGCGACACAAAAGCTAATAACGGAGATATCGGGGGTGTATATGTTATAACAACGAAAATATTTTTTTTCATCCGCAAGGCCTCTGATTTTTGAAAATTTCTTTCTGTGGATATGTTCCTTTTGTCGATAGAAACCCGCTGTAAAAGTTTCATCGCGGCACAAAAGCTAATAACGGAGATATCGGGGGTGTATATGTTATAACAACGAAAATATTTTTTTTCATCCCCAAGGCCTCTGATTTTTGAAAATTTCTTTCTGTGGATATGTTCCTTTTGTCGATAGAAACCCACTGTAAAAGTTTCATCGCGGCACAAAAGCTAATAAGGGAGATATCGGGGGTGTATATGTTATAACAACGAAAATATTTTTTTTCATCCCCAAGGCCTCTAATTTTTGAAAATTTCTTTCTGTGGATATGTTCCTTTTGTCGATAGAAACCCGCTGTAAAAGTTTCATCGCGGCACAAAAGCTAATAACGGAGATATCGGGGGTGTATATGTTATAACAAGGAAAATATTTTTTTTCATCCCCAAGGCCTCTGATTTTTGAAAATTTCTTTCTGTGGATATGTTCCTTTTGTCGATAGAAACCCGCTGTAAAAGTTTCATCGTGGCGCAAAAGTTAATAACGGACGTGTCGTGGGTGTATACCTATAAAAACGAAAATATTTCTTTTTCAATATTTAGACCCCTGATTTTTTTTTTCTGCTTCGAGGACTCTCATGTGGTCATTAGCAACCTATAGTGAACATTGCTGTACCATACAATACTTTTACAACTGAAGAATCGATGATAAACACACATTGCTCGAACGATTTGCCGCCTTCATGATATAGCGAACCGCACTAAAATTCGTTGCTGGCATTCGTTGCTAACTTCACTCCGGTCAAAATTTGATATTCCTATATTACACATACATATTGTGGTAGTTCACTAACTTAGATGAGTAAGGATATGATGGAAGTACTAATGTTAATAAAATATACTGTATATGTTCTTGTAGTGAGTATTAAAAAAAAATAAAAGATGGTAATATTTTATGGACCAAACTATAATTAAATAAATAGATGTGAGAATATTTAAATTATACTTAAAATAATTGTGAGAATATTAATTGGGTATTTCCCTATAGTTTTTGTGAACCGTGTAAAGTTGGTTACATATCGGGTTATGTTGAAGTTCGCCTTGCATCGAGTGGTTGGTTGCCTATCAGGTTTCTTTGTTGTAGTAATATTTCCCATTTCTGAAAGTAGAATTGTAAATGTTACTTGTTGTATTTTTATATGTAATATTATTTGTTAAAGCTTGTTTAATTAACACTTTTGAAAAAATAGAGAATATTAGTATGGATTTTGAATCATAAAGGTTGGAAAATGATGTATAGTTACGCGCTAAAATTCAAATGTAAGAAGTGTCAGATTTTGACTTTTAAAATAATATAGTTAAAGTATTGAGTATTTGGTTTGCCGAAGGGTATAAAAGGTTGTGAAAATTAAAGTAAAGAATTAAATTGATAAATTTTTGGAATTACAAAAAGGTATTATAAATATTCAATTACAAATAAAACATATTTTGGATTATTATAATGTGTGGAACAATATGATTGGATATTATAGAAACTAAGGAATTATTGCCAGGGATATGGGGAATAAATAAAAGGATTCAGAAAGAATTTAAGAAAAGCGGTAGATGTGTTTTCGGAAAACGAAATTTTCCTTCCGAAAAACACATAATTAAGAGATTCATCATTATACAAAAGTGTAAAAGAAGTGGTTAGGAGATAGTAGAAAAGAAAGCAGATATTTTTTTAGGTGATTGCAACATTTTCCAGAATAGTACCATTTTTTTTTTATCATGCAAATATAATAAAAAATAAATTAGAAGAAAGAATTTCGGTAACGAATAAAGAAATAATTGAAGAATATTCATACTTGAGAAGAAAGCGAAGAAATATATAATTACAATTTAAAAATAAACTTACTGTATTGGTAAATATTATTCCATATTTGACGAGAGATTTATTGCATTGGAGAGTTGGTGAAATTCCAGAAGTTATACAAATAGTTTAGTCCAGGACTTGAAAGATACGAGATATTCAACATAGCAGCTAACACAGGTATTCCAGTCCAGTAGAGGAAAGGCAGGTTTCAAAGGTCTTCACGAAAGCGTTCGACGGTTCGAGATTCTAGTTGATTGCAGAGGTTGAAGGTATTACAGGATAGCGGTCATTACAGTCCACATTCCGAGCATTCCAGACAATTAGGAATAGGAAAGGATCTCCCTCATTGATTCCAGGAAATGTCTTCGACAAGCTAAAAAGAAAATCGTTTGGTGTATAAATAAGAATACCAGTTCAGTAGTAATAACAGGTCGTATAATTCTTTGAAATAATTTGAATTTATCAGTTTCGAATTGAAAAGTATATCAAAATTTAGAGATCTATTATTTATACGTACATTATAACTGTGTTGATAATCAAGAAAAGATATTTTGTAAGTTCTGTGCACAACATTAATTTGTATCATCATTTGTATAATTTTTAGAAGTCAAAAAAAAAACTGATCGGCAAACTAAAACTGATTAATTTGTGTGGGTATTTGATTTACATACAAAAACTATACAGTATTTTTAAAATAATATAATTAATATACTTACTTGTATATTTTTCGATCCACGAAAGGTGTATTTTCATGCACATATAAATTTACAAAAGAATGTTTACGTAAACAAGCTTGGTACTTCCATGAATGTCTTATTTGGTTGTGTGTGTTGAGAACTACCATATAATTTATAATTTGCCTGATTTATTAAACAAATTAGTTTGATACATTTGTTTTTATTTGGTATATAAAGAAGGTTTTTGAATTAAATTGATGAAACAGATATGACGCTTAGAACCGTAACCTATAAATAGAAAAAAACAACTGTCAGTGATGATATTATTATTTGAATAGTATGTTAATATATACCTTGAGATTGAGTTCACAGTAAGTATTGTTATTTGAAGATAAAGTTGAAATACACATCATAATTCACTAAAGAATAACTGTTTTGTAAACTTTGATTTATAAAGTTAAGAAATATAAAACGTAAATATCCTATGATATAGGCAGATATTGAAAAAGTTACATATAGGCAACTGTTTGGGCTTTGATGATTCAAGGGAAGTTAGCAACATATAAAATAATTAGTTTAAATATTTTATATAAGAACTGAGTTAGTGAGGGCATAAATAAAAAAATTACCTGAGAGAATTTGAAAATAGATTTAAAAGGTACATAAAGATTTCAATTTTATATATAGACGAGAATAAGTACAGGTTTCAAACACATAGTAAGAATAAATATTATTAAATTTATCTGAGTGTAATCGTACCTTTATTAATTAAAGGTATTGTTACATTTTATGGCGTGCCCAACGTGGAGCGATTAAAATAAGACTCGCAAAAACATATTTCAAATATTTTATTAATTATAATAATAGCGATAACATTAGTATACATTTTACAAAGGTAATAAAATCAGTTTAAAGTATATCAAGGTATAAGGAAGTGTGTACTACAATTATTGAAAATGAATACCAGATCTAAGAGTAATTTCGGATTAAATAGATCTGAATCGTCTAGCGATAGTGAAGAGGAGGTTGGTCAGGATGTGAATGTACCAGAGGGAGGAGAAATTATATTACAAGTTCAGGAAGGTATTCAACAGACAGGAGAAACACAGGATAGAGGTGATAAGGTGGAAATATTAGGAGAGACTTCTAAAACAGAAATGTCGAATACAACAGCAGATATGGAATTAATTCTACAAATGTTTAAACAAATTAGTGAAGAGAATAATAAGAAGTTAATGGATAAACTTGACAAGGATAGTGAAAAGAATAATAAGAAGTTAATGGATAAACTTGACAAGGCTAGTGAAGAGAATAAGAAAAATAGAGAGGAGGATAAAAAAGAATTAGGAGAAAAATTGGATAAGTTGGAAAAGGCGAGCATTGATACTAGAGAAGAAAATAGAAGAAATCTGGAAGAATTAAAGAAATCTTTACTGAGAGATACAGAAGAAAAGGTTAAAGAAATTACTATTGAAATGGATAGCAGGGAAGTGAAAATGCGGAAAGAAGTAGACGAAAAGTTACAAATTAAGGATACGGAAGTTAAAAATATTATTAGAAATAAAGTACAAGAGGTTGAAGGTAAAATTAAGGTAATACAAGAAAATGTAAAACAAATAGATAAGAATAGTAGCGAGAAATATAAGGAGTTAGCGAAACGCATACGGGATGAAGTTGATCAGGTAAATAAAGAAGTCTCCGACAAAACAGAAAAATTAGAAGAGAATTTTTGTAAGAAAATAGAAAATACAGAAGATAGATGTTTAAAAGAAATAAAATTATCGACTGATACTACTATTGCGCAGAAGTTGAGTATGGAAGATATTCTGAAAGAATGTGAAGAACAGAAGACGAAAATACAAGATCTTTTATTAAAGACTCAGAATATTAACATCCCTCATGTAACATGTCCTCCGGTTTACAATGTTTTAAATAATGGTATCAGAATTGAGAATATAACTCATTTTAGTGGGGATAAAATGTCCACTCATCCAATGGCCTATTTGACAAATATTCTAAGATATATAGAAGAGATACAGGATTTTAGGAGCCAAATGAATATTATTAGAGCGACTTTAAACAGTGGTGCAGCGGATTGGTTTCAACGGGTTGAAGACAATTGCGATGATTTAAGTAAGTTTGTGGAATTATTTAAAAATAATTTCTGGAGTGAGACGCAACAAAGCAGAGCACATCAGAGGTTGTTAACAGGAAGATATCAACCAGGTAAATCTTCGAGGGAGGCTTACGCACAAAGAATGTTTAACTATTGTCGATACATATCTCATTTGGACGAAAAAACTATATCTCAACATTTATTACAACACTTTATTCCTGTTGACACACATGCAATTATTTGTCAGAATGTCACGGATATGAATGAGTTGATTAATATTCTTAGACGTTTAGATGATTATACAGACGGTGTGAAATATAGGGAATCTCGTCAATTAAATGGAAGAAATGATATTCAGAATAATCAGCAACGTATGTCAAATAATAGTGGTGTGAATAATCATTATGTTCGTAATAATACCCCTTTTCAACAGAATGCTTATCCAAGGAATAATCAACCTAGTAGTAGTCAGAATAATTATTTTGGAGCAAGACAACCTTACCAATTTAATAGTCATCAGAGTAATAATTATAATAGAAGTTATAATACACAAGGGAATGGTATCTCAAATTGGAACAATAATCGAAGTATATCAAATGGAGGGAATGGAAGACCGAGTACAAATAGGAATAATCCTTTTATTAATCAATCTGCAAGACAAGTTCCTCATAACAATGACTATCAAGAACAAAATAAAAGGTATTATGGAAATAATAATTCTAGACAGGTGAATAATATACAAATGCAAGATTGGAGAAAATCAGATAGGAGATTTACTGGTAGTCAGGTTCATAATCAAGATAGAAATGAAATTGGAGTTGGTTTGGAAGAAAAAAAAACGCCAATTTTGGAAATGAAATTGGATCCATATCAGAATGCTATCCCGGGAACATCTCATTAATAAATAATTTTGTTAATAGTAGTGTTAGTTGTAATATAATTAGTAGTAGTAAAATAACAGGAATGGGGAATGTTCAGAATGGTTTAGATATGGGAAATATAATTAATAATTTTGAAAGTTTACCTTTTTGCATAATTAGTATTAGAGATGTTAAATTTAAAACTTTGTTAGATTCTGGTGCTGAAATATCACTCATAAAAGAAGAAATGATAATGAATATACCTGAATATTCTAAATATATTATTAAAGTCAAAAATACTAATGTTATGTCTGCGAATAGGGGAAAAATGGGTTGTATTAATAAGCGGTTATGTATAGATGTAGTGATTAAGGGACACAAATTTATTATGCAATTTTATCTGTTAGGGAATTTGTTTTATGATTGCATATTAGGGATAGATAATATGAGAGCGCTGGGAATGAATTTAGATTTTGAAGAAAACAAGATTAAAATTGAAGGAAAGGAAATTTTATTAGATAAGGTTGTGGATTTAAAAGAAATAAACGCTTATATTGAATACAAGGAGGATATACAGTACGAGGTAAATAATGTCATTATAGCTGATCGTGCAGAGAATGATGATGCTCAAGAACATTTGGAAGGAGCAATGTTTGAATTACCTAGATCGGAAATAAATGACGAATATGGAAATGCTGTAATAATAGAAGATAAACAAGAAGTTAAAGTAATAAGAAATGTAGCTGACATTCAAACTTTTATTTTACAACAAAAATTACCAGAACCTTGGATTGAAGAAAGTCTAATAGAAATTTTAGCTAAGAATATAAAATTAATTAATGATGAAGTTGTTTTTGCTAAAGATTATGAGCATCGATTATTGATAAATGATGATTCGCCGTTATCGTGTAAAAATTATCCTATTCCGTATTTTTTCCAAGATCGTGTCAATGAGGAACTTAGAAAATTAGAAGAAGCTGATATTATCGAGAGATCGAACACCTATTTTATTAGTCCTGTTGTGTTGGTTAAGAAGAAGGACAATTCTATTCGCCTTTGCATTGACGCTCGTTTAATTAATTTAAGGATCATGCCTGAGCATGAAATACCACAAAATATTGATGTTTTACTTACAAAATGCGGTAATAAAAAATGGTATAGCAAATTAGACCTTAAGAATGCATTTTGGTTAATAAGATTGGACGAGAATTCTAGGAAGTACTGTGGATTTAACGTAAATGGAATTACTTACCATTTTAAAGTATGCCCTTTCGGCATAAAAAGTAGTCCTGCCGGATTGATTAGATTTCTACATAAAATACTAGACCAATATGAGAAATTCGCCCTTCATTATTTAGATGATATCATAATATTTTCGGATGACATAGAATCTCATATAAATCATATAGAGATTATTATTAATACATTACAAGTTAATGGTATGAAATTAAATTTATCTAAGTGTCAGTTTTGCCAAAAAGAAGTCAATTACTTGGGTTACGTTATTAACCAACAAAATATTTTATTAGATCCTCAAAGATTAGAAGAGATACAAAATTATCCAAGACCTAATAAACTCAAAATGTTGAGAGGATTTCTTGGGTTGTTGAATTACTATAGGAAATTTGTATCTAATTATAGCCAAAAGACAAGTACGTTGTTAAATCTACTAAAGAAAGGAATGAAGTGGAAGTGGACTGAAGAATGTGAGGATTGTTTCGTACAGTTAAAATCAAATTTTGTAGAAAATCTTAAGTTGTATCATCCGGATTTTAATTTAGATTTCATCGTACGAACAGATGCATCAAGTGTAGCCGTAGCAGCCGAATTAGTACAGATCAAAGATGGTATCGAGGTTCCAATATATTTCGCGTCAAGAACTTTAAAACCGTGCGAAAGGAAATTTGGGATATCAGAACTCGAGATGCTTGCTGTCATTTATGCTTTAACTAAGTTACGCTATTACCTCATAGGGAAGAAATTCAGATTGGAGACAGATCACAAGGCGTTGCTGAATATTATGACTACGAAATTAAATAATAACAGGATTTACCGTTGGACGTTATTAATACAGCAGTATGATATGGAAATTATATATAGACCAGGTAAAGAAATGATTGCAGCTGACGTACTGAGTAGAAAACATGGTGAAACAAAAACAACAAATGTACATATAAACTTAGTAAGATTGGGATCAGAAGGTATTTTTTCAGTACAAAGAATCAGAGAAGCTCAAGATACACCTGAGTTGGAGATAATTAAAAATAGATTACGGACAATAGGTACATATAAAGGAATGAGAATGAATGAAGGGATAATTTTGAAGAAGATAGGCGATCTGGAGGTATATGTTACGAATGAAGAACACACGATTAATATTATACGACATTTACATGTAATGTATACACATATAGGAGCTAGGAAATGTTGGTTAATGTTCCGAGAAGCTTATTATTGCCGGAATGACGAGAAGATAATTAAAAGAGAAATTAAACGGTGTAAAATTTGTATTTTAGCAAAAGAAAAGAATTATACAAATCAGAATATAAGTTTAAGTATTGTTGCTGATGATAGATTACAATTAGTAGCAATTGATTTTATTTCAAATCTGATTCCGAGCACGAGAAGATATCGAAATATTTTAGTGTTATGTGATATATTTTCGAAACATGTGCGATTAATACCAACACAGAAATGTGATACAGATACTGTATTACAGGCGTTACAAGAATATATAACTGAGTATGGGACTCCAAGAACAATATTATCTGATCATGCAACATATTTTATGAATCAGAGATATCATGAATTTTTAGATGAAAGAAATATTAAATCTCATCACATATCGATTCGTCATCCACAAGCTAATCCATCGGAAAGGTATATAAAAGAAGTTCTTAAATATTTACGGATATTACTCGAAGATCGACATCATAAATGGGCCAGATGTTTAAAACAAATTGAATTTGTAATGAATAACACACCAAGTACCGTACATGAAGCTTGTCCAATAACTATTTTCACAGGACAACCTCCACAAAGGCCTTGGCAAGATGATGAAATTGCAGAAATAGGAGGCAGATATGAACAAATTAAACAAAAATTAATGAGACGAAAAATTAAATGGGAGCAGAAGAAAAAAGAAAAACAACGTAAATATAAGGTGTATAATGAGAACGATAAAGTTATTGTACGCGCGTTACGAGTAACGGATAGAAGGAACAAAATTATAGCAAAACTCATAAGGCCATATTCGGGACCGTATTTAATACATCGGAAAATAGGATTAAACAATTATGAATTAATTGATGAAGAAACGGGATATCTTAAAGGAACTTATCATATTTCAATGTTACATGATTATATTGATGAAGTATAATTGTTAAAAAATTTAAGGGCATGGCGGTACTGAAGGGCCAGTTACCGTTGGTAAATAGCGCTACCACCCACCAGAGCTACAATGTATATAATAAAGCCCAAAATTTAGGGGCATGGCGGTTGAATTTCATAGGGCGACAACCGTTGGTAAATAGCGCTACCACCCACCAGAGCTACATCAAAATTAATAGAACCAAAATTTAGGGGCATGGTTAATGTATTTTGTTTCTATAAAAGTATGTCATAAAAAAAAAACGGGTTATAAGTATGTGCATTTAATTTTTTTTTATAATTGAGTTAATCATGTAAGAAATTTTAGCTAAAATGATCTAACAAAGGTTTATGTATTTTATTTCCTTGCTCTAAATTAATTGAATCAGGATAGAATTATTTAGACGAAGAAGAGTTGTAAAGATTAGTTAGTATGAAGAAATTAGTAATATTTAATTTATTTTCCTCATTCCTTACATTATAAAATTTGTAAATATAAGTGTTAGAGGAGTATATAAGTAACTTTACAGTAAGTAAAGAAACATACGAGTATAAAAATGTGAAGAAATGTATAAAGTAGATATATGAAAGATGAGTAAGAAGGAACCTTATTAAAAAAAAAAAAAATTTTTTAAAGGATATTTATCGGAGTAATAAAAGCATTTAATGGTCAAGAAATATTAAAGTCATTAAGAGTTATAAAAAAAAAAAAAATGTGATACACAAATAGAAGAAGCCTATAAAATAAAATATGTATAGAAAAGATAATAATGAATGCTTGCTATGTATAATAAATAATTAAAGGGAAACATAAAAATATATGGAATAATTTATAGAGATTATGTATGAAAGGGTAAATAAAACCCAAAATGATAATAAATATATAGAATAATAATGTATAAAAGAAATATGTAGGTCACGTACGCCTTAAAAAACGAAAATATAATTTGTGTACTTTCCAAAAGTGAAAGTTTGAAAAGGTAGACGAAAATGTCTATTATAGGTATAGGGTTTTTGTTCAGCTAGGAACAGTTATATAAAATAAAATAATAAAGAATAAGTGAGCATATGTAAAGCATATTTTGTAGAGGCTATTAAATATCTGAAGAAGTAACAGATACAACTTAAAAGTAATCACCAGTAAATGTTAAAAGTAGTTTCGATTATAATATTGATAAGAATTTTTAGAGGGTTTAAAATCATGAATAGGATAATACAAAGAAGGTATAAGATTGGATAAGAAAAGGAATAAAGTTACTTATATAGAAAGCATAGAAATGTTAAAAGATACATTTTATGACATTATTGATGAAGACAAATGGATAAAGATGTAAATTTTGAATATGTTGGTATAAATTAGTATATTTATGAGAATAAGATTAGTTAAAATGGTTTGTTGTAAATAATTGAGAGTTAAAAATGAAAATAGATACAGTGAGGTAAATAATTATCTTATATACCAAATATTAAGAAATGTACATGGATTTATATGAGAATGTATAGTTATGCTACAGAAGTAGTACAA
The DNA here is from genome assembly GCA_963170755.1 of Amphimallon solstitiale. Lineage (NCBI taxonomy): Eukaryota > Metazoa > Arthropoda > Insecta > Coleoptera > Scarabaeidae > Amphimallon > Amphimallon solstitiale. The sequence continues at coordinate 1,433,260 of OY720679.1, read as the reverse complement.
ATTGAAGTACATCATTTTAGTATAGATTGTTGAATAAATATAAATTTATATATTCTATAGAAATTTAGATTTATTAAAAAAGGGGCATATGTGGTAGTTCACTAACTTAGATGAGTAAGGATATGATGGAAGTACTAATGTTAATAAAATATACTGTATATGTTCTTGTAGTGAGTATTAAAAAAAAATAAAAGATGGTAATATTTTATGGACCAAACTATAATTAAATAAATAGATGTGAGAATATTTAAATTATACTTAAAATAATTGTGAGAATATTAATTGGGTATTTCCCTATAGTTTTTGTGAACCGTGTAAAGTTGGTTACATATCGGGTTATGTTGAAGTTCGCCTTGCATCGAGTGGTTGGTTGCCTATCAGGTTTCTTTGTTGTAGTAATATTTCCCATTTCTGAAAGTAGAATTGTAAATGTTACTTGTTGTATTTTTATATGTAATATTATTTGTTAAAGCTTGTTTAATTAACACTTTTGAAAAAATAGAGAATATTAGTATGGATTTTGAATCATAAAGGTTGGAAAATGATGTATAGTTACGCGCTAAAATTCAAATGTAAGAAGTGTCAGATTTTGACATTTAAAATAATATAGTTAAAGTATTGAGTATTTGGTTTGCCGAAGGGTATAAAAGGTTGTGAAAATTAAAGTAAAGAATTAAATTGATAAATTTTTGGAATTACAAAAAGGTATTATAAATATTCAATTACAAATAAAACATATTTTGGATTATTATAATGTGTGGAACAATATGATTGGATATTATAGAAACTAAGGAATTATTGCCAGGGATATGGGGAATAAATAAAAGGATTCAGAAAGAATTTAAGAAAAGCGGTAGATGTGTTTTCGGAAAACGAAATTTTCCTTCCGAAAAACACATAATTAAGAGATTCATCATTATACAAAAGTGTAAAAGAAGTGGTTAGGAGATAGTAGAAAAGAAAGCAGATATTTTTTTAGGTGATTGCAACATTTTCCAGAATAGTACCATTTTTTTTTTATCATGCAAATATAATAAAAAATAAATTAGAAGAAAGAATTTCGGTAACGAATAAAGAAATAATTGAAGAATATTCATACTTGAGAAGAAAGCGAAGAAATATATAATTACAATTTAAAAATAAACTTACTGTATTGGTAAATATTATTCCATATTTGACGAGAGATTTATTGCATTGGAGAGTTGGTGAAATTCCAGAAGTTATACAAATAGTTTAGTCCAGGACTTGAAAGATACGAGATATTCAACATAGCAGCTAACACAGGTATTCCAGTCCAGTAGAGGAAAGGCAGGTTTCAAAGGTCTTCACGAAAGCGTTCGACGGTTCGAGATTCTAGTTGATTGCAGAGGTTGAAGGTATTACAGGATAGCGGTCATTACAGTCCACATTCCGAGCATTCCAGACAATTAGGAATAGGAAAGGATCTCCCTCATTGATTCCAGGAAATGTCTTCGACAAGCTAAAAAGAAAATCGTTTGGTGTATAAATAAGAATACCAGTTCAGTAGTAATAACAGGTCGTATAATTCTTTGAAATAATTTGAATTTATCAGTTTCGAATTGAAAAGTATATCAAAATTTAGAGATCTATTATTTATACGTACATTATAACTGTGTTGATAATCAAGAAAAGATATTTTGTAAGTTCTGTGCACAACATTAATTTGTATCATCATTTGTATAATTTTTAGAAGTCAAAAAAAAACTGATCGGCAAACTAAAACTGATTAATTTGTGTGGGTATTTGATTTACATACAAAAACTATACAGTATTTTTAAAATAATATAATTAATATACTTACTTGTATATTTTTCGATCCACGAAAGGTGTATTTTCATGCACATATAAATTTACAAAAGAATGTTTACGTAAACAAGCTTGGTACTTCCATGAATGTCTTATTTGGTTGTGTGTGTTGAGAACTACCATATAATTTATAATTTGCCTGATTTATTAAACAAATTAGTTTGATACATTTGTTTTTATTTGGTATATAAAGAAGGTTTTTGAATTAAATTGATGAAACAGATATGACGCTTAGAACCGTAACCTATAAATAGAAAAAAACAACTGTCAGTGATGATATTATTATTTGAATAGTATGTTAATATATACCTTGAGATTGAGTTCACAGTAAGTATTGTTATTTGAAGATAAAGTTGAAATACACATCATAATTCACTAAAGAATAACTGTTTTGTAAACTTTGATTTATAAAGTTAAGAAATATAAAACGTAAATATCCTATGATATAGGCAGATATTGAAAAAGTTACATATAGGCAACTGTTTGGGCTTTGATGATTCAAGGGAAGTTAGCAACATATAAAATAATTAGTTTAAATATTTTATATAAGAACTGAGTTAGTGAGGGCATAAATAAAAAAATTACCTGAGAGAATTTGAAAATAGATTTAAAAGGTACATAAAGATTTCAATTTTATATATAGACGAGAATAAGTACAGGTTTCAAACACATAGTAAGAATAAATATTATTAAATTTATCTGAGTGTAATCGTACCTTTATTAATTAAAGGTATTGTTACAATATATGCCCTATCCCATTTTAGAATAATACACCCAAAATAATCCCATTTTACCAAAATATATAAGTAAAATGGGAAATTAACAGATACCTTTAAAAATATTTATATAATGCAAAATGTATATTAAACTTTAATTTTTTACATTCCTCTCAACAAAGAAATGTACGGGCAATTCATAAAAAAATTGTTTATGCTGTCGTGGATGTGGATACCTCTATAAAAAATTTCAAACGTTAAGTATCCCATTTTACCCACATTTCCCCTGCACAAAATATGAAACAACCGTATTTCAATAACTAATAAAAAATCGCTTTATAACTTTTTTTGGTGATTATTTTCATTACACACTTACATACATATGCACCTGCTAACTCAAATCAGTTTATATATTTGAATATAATGGAGCTAAGAGTGAGTCTTAGTTTAATTCAAAAATAGTTAACTTTACTTAAAACGTGTCTTTACTCTAAACTTCTACTTTCAGTAAAGTTAACTGTTTTTGAATCTATCAATTTAATATGAAAGTTTTATCAGTAACGAGAATGAAAGATTTCATATTTCTCTTTTAAGCAGTCGCAAATAAATTTAAGTTATTAACACATACAGTAGTTGTGAAAATAGCCCTCTTAAATGGTATACTAAAGACAAAATTGATTTGAAAGTACTGAAAGGGGCAGAAACCGAAAATGACCTACAATGTAAATTACGTAACTAATATATTTTGAAGTAATCTGGTACGAATACTAGTAAAATAATAGAAGGGCAGAATGAAAAAACATAAAAACTTTATTTTTATTCAATAGTTTCTCTTTATAGAGAAAATTAATTAAAAAAAATTGAAATGACATAATAAAATATATTTGAAAAAGGTTCTAAAGAATTAATTGCATTCTTAATGTTTAGCGTACGTTCAAATCTTTCTAATGTTATTAATACACTGAACCGCTACCAAAAGAAATATAACAAAGAACATAAAAATTTCTTAAGAGAGTATTAAAAGTTTTATTAATTTTAAGCTCAAATATAAAAGAAATAACTAAGATGATAAAGATGCAAAATGAGAAATGGTTTAAATAATATAAAAAGCACAAGCTCCTTACATAAAGTATTTGAAAAGTAAAATCTAGTATACACGCAAACAAAATACTGTTATGTTATCGTCCACTGAAATTAAATGGTTTGAAAATATATTGCTATGTTCAACAAGAGACGGGCGCTTTTGGAACTATTTGTGTCTCATCAGCATATATAACGCCTCGTAATGGCAATTTCATATATTTATAGTATAAATACGATGTGTTGGTATGCCTCAATATATGGTTCTTGATAGAAAAATTAATATTTTACTTTGTATTTACGAGGATAATAGTAACTGCACCAATATAGCAAATAATCCAGCCTATCACAAGGGAACAAAATATATATAAAACTAATAAAATAATACTTATACAAAATATCATCTTATTAGAAACAAAATTTCAAAGAAATATCATAGTCCTTTCTTTCCGAGAGATGGTTCGACTGTGGTTTCCACTCTTAGGTAAATGCGGATAGACATCATTTAAGTCACACCACAGGCACATAGGGAAAGCTCTTGACCGACAAAGCTTCAAATAATTAACGTAAAGTTATTGTTTGATGTCAACGTCTTAATTATTGCTATTTAAATAGTATTAATTAATAATTTAATATTTCATATATTTATTTATACAAATTGAATACAAAAGTGAAAAGTGAATGAATATATAAATTTATATTTAAAGTACACACGTTATTGATTACTTTTTTGAGTGGGAGTTTTGGAAAAATGAATATTAGTATGCAAAAATATCTGGGCACTGTCGCGTTTTATAAACACGTGACCTAATAAACACATGTGATCATTCATCTGTATCTAGACTAAATACTTCTTCGTATAAGATAAAGCACGGCTTTAACTATGAGAAAATTTAATATGTTAGTCGATATAATACTCTTGATGAACAAAGGTATACTGTGTGTCCAAAAAGTCTGGAAACACCCAAATAAAATCGAAACGGATGATTTTTGAGAAAAATTCAAAAACAAGTCAATTAGTATTTTCAAAAAACTACTGGCTGATGGTATCTGTTTGGAATTTTTGATCACTTTGAAAAAGTTATGACGTCATCAAAAAAAATTTAAATGGCAACGTCGCATTTTTAATTTTATTTTTGATAGATCTTTTAATTGTCTAAACGACAGTCAAAAAATTTTTTATTCTACTTAAGAAAAATTTTGAAAAGAAAATTCATTATAGAAAACAAAGAAAATTTTTATCGTAGAAATCAGCAAAAACTCTTACAATAAATGTTCAAAATGTTGTCCTTGAGCATCTTGGCAATACCCTAAACAATAATAAAATTCATTTTGAACGTTTTCTATCATTTCAGGTGTGATCCTTCGTACTTCAATCTCAATCCGTTGACGCAAGTCTTCCAAATTTTCAGGTTTAGTTGCGTATACCTTATTTTTTAGGTAACCCCACAAAAAATAATCAATAGGCGTTAGATCTGGCATCTGTTTGGGAAGGTATTCTCGAGATAATGCCGAACATTTCCCGCATAGTTGAAACCAAATTCTTTGGCTGGGCAAATTAGGATCTTCATGGTTCGGAAATATTTCTGCTAATGACGGAATTAAATAATTTTGTAAAAAATCCAAATACATTTCCGCCGTCAGGTTACCGTTGAAGAAAAAAGGCCCTATAATTCTGTTATCAATTAAACCAGCCCATACATTTAATTTCTGAGGATACTGAGTTCGTACCTCTCTCATCCAGCGTGGATTTTGGCGTGCCCAGTACCTGCAGTTTTGTCTATTAACAGTCCCAAGTAATGTGAACGTAGCTTCATCTGAGAATAAGATATTTCTGATAAAAAACGGATCATTATCACACATAGGCATCAGTTCGCAAAACTGTACACGCCTGTCGAAGTCGTCTTCAGGCAGCTCATGAACCAAACAGATTTTGTAGGGATGATACTTAGTTTCCCGGAAAATATTACCAATTGTACTCTTCGACACGTTAAACTCCCGAGCAAGCTGCCGTGTACTAGTATTTGGAGTTTTCTCTACTGACAATAATACGTCGAGTTGCGTATCTTCTGCGATCTTTGGACGATCTTTAAATAAGTCGTCGTAAGTTTAAACTTCTCTAACTGAGCGAGCCCTATCCCCAAAACCAATCATCATCAATATTTGAATGCGTTCCCTCTCACTTAAAACCATTTTTAAACAGATTTTTTTAACTTACGCACAATTCGTATTTGACAGAATATCACAAATAAAACAAAATGTGTTTGAAAAATAATCGACTTTTAAGCCAACTATGTTTTTTTTTAATGACAAACTTTTCCATTTTCGAAGAAGTAATTAAATTTTTCTCGGTCATTTTCTTAAGTAAAATTTTACAGTCATTTAGACAATTAAAAGATCTATCAAAAATAAAATAAAAATGCGACCTTGCCATTTAAATTTTTTCTTGATGACATCATAACTTTTTCAAGGTCATCAAGAATTCCAAACAGATACCATCAGCCAGTAGTTTTTTGAAAATAATAATTGACCTGTTTTTGCATTTTTCTCAAAAATCATCCGTTTCAATTTTATTTGGGCGTTTCCAGACTTTTTGGACACAGAGTATAAAACGGAACTAGGACTTTTATTAATTACATCAATTTTCTACAGTCCGTTAATTCAACATCTTGAATATTTTGCCTACACCTAAATGCCGCCAGCCATATCCTAGCCAGCCTGAGTCATCCAAACACATCCCCATCCTGCTGTATACGTCGGGGACTACAACAGTCATCACGAGCAATGGAGGTATGGTGACTGCGACCCAAATGGCAACGCGATAGTAAAATGGTCGGAGGATGAACACATCACCCTTGTGTTCGATGCTATGGACCAATTCACATTAAAGTCGGCGGTGTGGAGACGTGAATACAATCCTAATCTATGTTTTGTCTCGACCGACAACGGGGGCCGGCCCATGAAAGTCTCACGAAACGTTTTCCCCTACTTCCCGCACAGTCAGCATCGTTCAGTCATAGTAGAAGTAGGAACACAAATCCCCCTAATTACCTCTATCCATCTCCCTAGGTGGAATTTCAAAAAGGCCAACTCAACAGAGTTCTCCACGGAACTAGACAAATGTTTGGGTTGGATACCCCCTACCAGCAGAAACTATAACAGATTTGTTGGCACCGTAATAAGCAGAGCCGAAAAGTGTATACCAAGAGGCTACCGCAAAGAATATATTCCCTGATGGTCCCAAAACAGTGACGAGCTGTACCAGAATCTTCTTGACACTGGGGATCAGGGAATAGCAGACGAACTACTTCACAGCCTGGATGTGGCGATGCGAGGAAAGTGGACAGAAACTGTAGAAGACTTGAATTTCCAGATATCGAGCAGACAGGCGTGGCCACTATTAAGGAAACTAGGAGGCGGAGCCCCAACACACAGACAAAATACAGCAGTCAGCCCAAACGCCGTTGCTTCACACATAGTGGCAACATCCAGAGCACCCAAGGATAAAGAACATACAGTTGAGGTTAAAGGAGAAATTAAAACCTTAAAAGCTCAAGCCACAGAAACAGAATACTCTCGCCCTTACATTAGCGAGGATGTTTCAAATTCTCTTAAAGATGTCAAGCTAGGAAGAGCTCCTGTGTTTGACAACATACACCCTGAATTCTTACTAAACTGTGGCGGGTACGCAAAAGTTTTTTTACAGATATTTCACAGACTGGCAATATCCCAAAATAATTTAAACGATCAAAGATAATCGCTCTATTGAAACCAGGCAAACCAGCGGATATCTCCAAAGCTACAGACCAATAGCTCTGCTGTCTTTGACCTTTAAGCTGCTGGAACGGCTTATTTATAACAGAATTGACACAAGAATACATAAGGCAATACCGGTTGAACAGGCGGGCTTCCGACCTGGTCTGAGCTGTACGGATCAGGTTCTATCACTCACCACCTACATTGAGGCAGGATTTCAAAGAAAACTTAAAACCTCAGCTGTATTTATTAACTTGCCGGCGCCTACGACACGGTGTAGAGGGAGGCCATGATATACAAGCTCCTAGGTGTGATCCCCTGCAAATTTACATCCTGATTGATAGACTGCATGCTGAACGACCGGGTGTTCCAAGTGGCTATGAGATCCGACATCAGCTCCCCAAGGAAACTAAACTTGTTTTCTTAAAATTGTGTTAAAAGCAAATCTACTGTTTTGTTTCCTAAGTTGTATATAATCGTACACTACTGACATTGTTTCCTAAATTTGTGTCTAATTGCACTTGAATTAAATTTGTTTTTTTTAACGATTGCACCTCTAAATGAGATTGAATTCATAATTATTTGTACATTTTCACTTTAATTGCTGATGTTATCCTTCAATTTGCACTGTTACAGATGTAGATACGTCAATTAAATTAGAGATAGTGCATTTGTTACCCTTATGTACCTTTTTAATTACGGTAACTAAATGTTATTTTTGTTTTGGTATTAAATCAGCTTTTTGACATTATACAGGGTGATCAGCCACCCGCCCTATTGGTTTTACCTTAATATATATTTGTACAACGTATTGGTCAGTTTATGAGTAACACTCTATTAAATTTGTTTTGTTGACTTGCGAATGTTTGATTTCTCACTTTGTTACCTAAGTGCCTTCAATTGATCATGCTCTTGGGTCAATTTGCATTGGGGTAGAGATTAATTTCCAAAGAGATGGCGCCGGGTATTCCATCCACCTCTGTCTCGACAGAACCTATGCCTACACGAATGAGCTAGCGGCATAATTTTTGTCTCTGTTTTTCATCGCACTTGGGAAGCAAAAGGTAAGTTGTCTGAAGGTGCTCAACCAGTCTCCGAAACGTAGTTTTAAATTTTAATTGTTGAGTAAAGCTAAAGTTGATTCAGTTTAATTTGACATAACGAGTTTACCGTCGGATGGGAATATTGTTTGCGTATGCGCCATACTTGACTGCGCTTCCGGCCTGTTTGGTTTTAGGGCGAGATCTTCCGTTCACAGGCGCGGGCGTGGCACTGTATATTGCCGAAATGTCGGAGACAGGGTCGAGAAAGTTTGGCTATGCTGATGACTGGGTACTTGCAACAAGGAGCAGCTCTATTGAACAATCAGAGAAGACCCTAACGACAGATCTGGAAACGGTGGGGAAATATTTTCGCAGATGGAGGCTCCAACCTAAAGCCACCAAAACAGAAGTCACCTGCTTTCACTTAAATAACAAACTCGCCAGAAGAGAACTCAACATACAATTTGAACACACCTTACTCACCCGCAATAAAACACCTAAATACCTAGGCATAACCCTTGATAGAACTCAACATACAATTTGAACACACCCTACTCACCCACAATAAAACACCTAAATACCTAGGCATAACCCTTGATAGAACACTATCTTTCAGGGAGCATCTATCGAGAAGTGCTGAAAAATTAAAGACAAGAAACAACATAATCCAAAAACTGTGCGTACTGCGCTCCAGTTTGGTTAAACGGCCCACATGTACGTAAAATAGACGCACAGCTAAATAACACCGTGAGAATGATTGCTGGTGTCATCAAACCAACTCCTACACATTGGCTCCTAGTCCTAAGTCACATCCCACCCCCACAACTGCGACGAAAAAACGCTCTTGCGAACGAATACAAAAAGATCGTGAACAATAGAAATCTACCCATCCATAAGGTTGTCGAAGACGCCAACCTTAATCGACTTCGGTCTAGACGATCCCCAACAAGAACGGCAAGGGTGGCTGTGGAAAGTGGGTTCAATCTGACCGAAGCATGAACTCAAGAATGGACCGCACAACAAAACAATGATATGCCGTGCATCACACCCAAGCCGCCGGGTTTGGATCTACCACGTAAAACATGGTCCACGCTTAATAGAATTAGAACCCAACATGGCAGATGTGCATACTCTCTACACAAATGGGGCAGGCAACCTTCTCCCTTCTGCGATTGCGGAGAAACCCAAACCATCAGACATATCACTGAAGAATATACCACACGATCATACAGTGAAAGAGCTGAGGATTTCATGATAGCGACCCCAGAGTCGATAGACTACATAAATAAATTACATGTTCGTTTGTAGCCTTTTAAATTGTGTCTCATACTTTATGTGTATACAGGCTGCCCCACCGAAAACGAAACAGATTGAATATCTCGAAGGAGAAAACTTTTTTGAAAAAACGCAAAAACAGGTCGATTTTTGATCCAAGGGGGACACCCTTCCATCATATCTTCAACTGTGATACGTCATTCCCCTCCCCTCCATCACTCTAAGCATTACAATTTAAATAAGGAAAGTAGTATGTACGATACATCATTGAAAAGGTAATTGTACGGAGAATTCAGTAAAGTGATTGCTGGTTGCACTATTTTTGATTTTAGCGCCCTCTAGCAGGAAAAAACGGTTACGTATTCCACAATGTGACACATTATTTGAAAGCTAATTTTATTAGCAACTAAATACGTAATATTTTTGACATTTATTTGTCATCATTCTCAAGTACAGACTGTCGCAACCAACCATCACACTGCTGAATTCTCCGTACCTTTTCAATGATGTATCGTATTTAGTACTTTCCTTATTTAAATTGTAATGGTTAGAGTGATGGGGGGGGGGGAATGACGTATCACAGTTGAAGATATGATGGAAGGGTGTCCCCCTTGGATCAAAAATCGACCTGTTTTTGCGTTTTTTCAAAAAAGTTTTCTCCTTCGAGATATTCAATCTGTTTCGTTTTCGGTGGGGCACCTGTATATTCTATGTTGTACTGTACTTTAATGCGTCTAATAGCCATATGATAAATAAATAAATAAATGCCTATATGATTGTTCTAAATTATTTTGTATTTAAAGAAAATACTAAAATACTGAGAAGTTAGATCGGTAGTATAGGTAAATATTATTCTCTCAGATACGCTATAAAAATAAAAAATTGCTAATTACATATAATTGAATAAAAATAAGGCGCTACTATCAATTCATAGTTCAACACTTTAATTTATTGTTATCGTTTGAATGAATTTTATATCACGATGACAAAGTAAGCACCATATTACTTAGGAAACCTGCATTCAATATTAGGAGATCGTTCGCCTAAATACGTGGAAAGTAGCATATGAGGTAATAAAATGAGTTAACAAGGCTCTCAATTTATTCTCTTTAGCATGCACTAAGACACTCGGCGTCATTAGTACGCGACGCGGAATTCGAACAAAAATAGCGCCATCTGAAGTTATTTCACTATAAACTTCGAATATGAGCTACCACAAATAGAAGAAAAGACCGAGGATATATCTTTTTCGATAAATGGCACGTTTTGTATACAGCCACGTACACGAATATGTTTATTTTGTCATGTTGGAATTAAATATAGGATGCCATTAAACGTCACGACAAATACACTAAAATGTTTATATTAAATCTGCTGGTCCGTTAAATGTCATTATTATATGGTAGATTCGAACATTAAGATTAGTAAATATGAACACTTTCATACCTCGGTAAACACTCAATTGTATTTCATTCATAAGTGCTTGATGCTGAAACATTTGGACGCAAACACCATTATTTATGATATTCCTTCACATCTATTAATTTTGGGACTGTTGATCATGATAAAGGGACCTAATGTATGTCTCATTTTACTTTCTTATACGTAGTATAAGGAAGTATTGTGATGATGAAAATTTTCGACCTCGAGATTTTTGCAGATGTCCACGTTTTGAAGTCCCCTGATACCAAAAAAGTGGTTTTTAAAAAATGTCTGTGTGTGTCTCTCTCTCTCTCTGTGTGTGTGTGACCACGATAGCGGTCAAACCGCTACAGATATCAATTCCAAATTTTGTATTTACGAATATAATCTCCCTCTTGAGAACTGATTAGATTTTGAGCAAAATCAGCAGACCGGAAGTAGTAGTTTACTTCAGTGAAAAAATCGAATTTTGCAAATATTTCGTGAATTACTAAGTTTAAACAAATTTATAAAGAATTCATATGTACTTAAAATTGAAATTGTGAACAATTTCATTAAAAAGGTTTTTCGAAATTCCTACCGGAAGTAGGTCTTTTACTCTTATCAAAAATCAGTTTCTTGCAAATATTTTGCAAGTCATGCTTTTTAGACAGCTACGCCACGAATATAAAAGTATTTATAACTTAATTTCCAATATCTTTTGTATAAAAAAAATTTCAAAATTCGGACCGGAAGTATCACTTTTACTCTTACCGAATAACGATTTTTTGCAAATATGTCGTAAATTATGCATTCTATGTGTATTTATGAAGAGTACAAAAGTATTTAGAGGGGATTTGGAATATTTTTGTGAAATGAAATTTCAAAATTCGGACCGGAAGTAACACTTTCATACGTATAAGAAAGTCGTGTGGTGGCCACACCTCATTTTTTACTTTCTTATACGTAGTAGTATTGTGATGAAAATTTTCGACCTCGAGATTTTTGCAGATGTACACGTTTTGAAGTCCCCTGATACCGAAAAAGTGGTTTTTAAAAAATGTCTGTGTGTCTCTGTGTGTGTATGTCTATGTGTCTGTGCGTCTCTCTCTCTGTGTGTCTCTGTGTGTGTGACCACGATAGCGGTCAAACCGCTGTAGATATGAATTCCAAATTTTGTATTTACGTGTATAATCTCCCTCTTGAGATCTGATTAGTTTTTCAGTAAAATCGGTAGACCGGAAGTAGCAGTTTACTTCAGCGAAAAAATCGAATTTTGACAATATTTCGTCAACTACTAAGTTTAAACAAATTGATAAAGAATTCATATATACTTGAAATTAAAATTGAGAATTATTTTACTTAAAAAGTTTTTCGAAATTCCTACCGGAAGTAGGTATTTTACTCTTATCGAAAATCAGTTTTTTGCGAATATTTCGCAAGTCATGCTTTTTAGGCAAGTACGTTACGGGTATAAAAGTATTTAAAACATAATTTTCAATATCTTATGTATAAAAGAAATTTCAAAATTCAGACCGGAAGTACCACTTTTACTCTTATCGAATAGCGATTTTTTGCAAATATGTCATAAGTTATGCAATATATATATAGTTATCAAGAGTACAAAATTATTTAGAATTGTATTTGCAATATTTTTTGTATATATGAAATTTCAAAATTCGGACCGGAAGTAGCACTTTTACCCTTAGCGAATAACACTTTTTTGATAATATCTTGCAAAGTGTGTATTCTATAGAGATTTATTAAGAGAATAGAAGTACTTAGAATAGGATTTTGAATAATTTTTGTAGAAAAAAAATCTTAAAATTCTATAATTTGAAACGCTCATACGTATAAGACAGTCCTGTGGTGGCCACACCTCATTTTTTCAATTTTTTCTGCAGAAAACTGGATTAAAATTGCGTTACAAGTTTTTGTCTAATAGTATTTTTTTCTAAACGGAATATCTTATAATATATCGCTTTATTTTTGATTAGCTTGGTAAATTTTATACCAAAAACATATAAGTTATTACTTTAAAAGTGACCATTGTTGAGATATTGTCATTTTTTGAATATTATTTTGCAAATTTTATGTCTCATTTGAATACAGTATTTTGGTACTGGAGGAATGTCAGAAAAATTATTTATCAGCCCAGAGAGTTTACCAGCATCGTTACATGGAAGAAGATCCGCAGGACAGATGTCTTGACGAGTAACGTACACTTTCATTACTACTGCTAGTATTGCTTATTCAAAACCACTAAATCATAAATATGCGATAAAGGATGAAATTGAACTACGAATTCTTATGGAAACAACAGAAAATCCTTACGTCAGTACCCGTGAATTAAGTCGTTTGCTGCTAAACCATCGCTGCAAGGACCATAACATAAAACAAAATAAATGTCATCCGTAGTGAATACATTTAAATATTAAGTTACGCACCCATTATTTTAAAGCTGGAATAGTGTTTGACTGGTTTGACAGTATATGGCTAACACATTTTGTATTGTAAATAAAATATATCCATCAATTTTTGAAGTGTAAACTTTTATGGGCGCGTTGATTGTGGGCACTGGCGACGTATTAGATAGACACCATTTTTGGTAATATTTTTTATAATAAATATAATACAAGCATATTGGAATTAAAGCAAAGCATACTGTCGGAAATGATGATATTGCTTTTAGCTGCAGTGATAGTAATTTTAAAGAAACAATAAAAGAAAAATCCTCAAGGGAAATAGTAAATACCTATACTAGATCTTGAAGCGAAATTAAAAAATCTGAAAATAATAGTTACAAGTGACAAACAAAGTGTTATTAAAGAAACGGCATGAAACGACAATAGCTCTGTAATACTCACTTTTAAAGTATTAACGTCTTATATGTTTTTGATGTGAAATTAAATAAGAAATTCAAGAATGAACTAATATACAAGCTGTTGCATTTGAAAGAAATGACTTTTATACAAAAAGCAACTAAGTTATGAAACACTGTATAATACAAAATATTGTTAAAATGTGCTCCTAATGAGCAGCTATCACAAGAAAAAAACAGCTTTGAAATATCTTTACACATAAAGACACAATCGGCCTTACCCGCTGAGATGACTCACTCTGTATATGGGAAAATAAAGGTTACTGTCCTGGACAGAATCATGGGTTTTACAAATTAAATAAGACACATACTTCGATCCGGTTGACCTGTTAAAACTATAAATATATAGAAATGTGGATTTTTTTACTGTTTATAAAACAGAATTTGGGTTTTAGGAGTCTTGTTTTATAAATAAAACACAAATTTTTCCTTGTGACGTTTCGGACTTTAATTTAGTCCTTCATCAGACATTTGGAAACTGTGTTTCTTATTATAGCGGACAACATTTGGTAAATACTATAAAACACTAATCTATGAGACGGCACAAATACATTTTAATAGTAATTAGTACCTAAAGAGTGCCTGTATCTGACACAGTCAATGTCATTTTAAATTATACAATTTCGTTATATGTACTTTTTGCCAATGTGCTAACTCTAGTTTGTAAGTGTTATGAATTTTTATATTAGTTTCAAATGTTAAATAACTTTAATTACAGTTTCCTACTGATGATGTTATTAAATTTATAACGAAATATTGAGGATTAAACAAAAGAGCACATAATAGCTTTTTATTGACCAATATAACCTGTAATCACATTCTCATATATATATATATATATATATATATATATATATATATATATATATACAGGGTGTTCCTAAATATCATGTACATAAGGAAGGGGGTAAGTAACTATTTGGTTTGTTTTGTGCCTAAAATTTCATATAAACATAGGTCTGCAAACGCTTCGTTACCAATATGCAGGGTGTTGAAATTTCAAGAATTTTTCACTTTTTACTGTATAGCTCCTGCAGTTTTTGAGATATTTTGTTCAAATTTGGAAGGTAGGTTACGCTATAAGGCCTGCATCATTAGCCATGCCAAATGATTATGTAAATCTACAGGGTAATAATTTTTTCGGGGTCATGCCCTCTTTTCTCACCCTGAACTTTTTTGCGATGCGCCACTGCTAGATTCTAAAATACGCAATAAATTTTCTGTCTTGTTTAGAAACTTTTTGATCTCTTATATTTTTTTCTTATCTCTGACCGTTATCGAGAAAAAAAATAGAAAACAATTTTCTGTAATTCGCCAGAGAAAATTAAATTTTTTAAAATGGTCTAGCAGGCTCTGGCTTTATTCAGATAATCACTTGAGTTTATTAATTTGACAATTGACATTAGAAATCGTAACTTGTGTCTGCATAAGTAAAGTTTTAAATTGCAAACTATAAGGTGTAAAAGTGTTTTAAATACTCGTTATAATTTTGTAAATATGCCAAATTTCACGAATTCTGAAATGGCTGACATGCATTTTATCTACGGCCTTGCGAATGGAAATGCAAGAGAAGCCAGGCGTCTGTACATGGAGCGCTATCCCAATAGAATGATACCCGATCATCGAATATTTTCAAATATTCATAGGCGTCTTGGAGAAACTGGAACTTTTAAAAAGAATACTAATGATGCAGGTAAACCACGTACTGTTAGAACACCACAGATCGAAGAGGCTGTTCTGAATGAAATAGACAGACATCCTCGCACCAGCACCAGAAAAATCAGTGAACATTTAAATATTAGTCATCAAGTGGTTTGGCGTATTCTACGTGTTTCCCTGCTATACCCTTACCACATTCAGAGAGTGCATGCTCTTCTTCCCCGAGACTTCCCTTTAAGGTTTGATTTCTGCCAATGGTACCTTAATAAGCTAGCAGTAGACCGCATTTTTGATCGTAAAATCCTTTTTACCGATGAAGCGAATTTTTCAAGGACTTCAATTATGAATTTCCACAACAACCACACGTGGGCAGATGAAAATCCACATGAAATTGTAGAAACGCATTTTCAAGAACAGTTCTCATTAAATGTATGGGGTGGTATAATTGGAGATAATTTGATTGGTCCTTGTTTTTTGCCTGGTCGACTTACTGGTCAGTCATACAGGCTGTTTTTCCAGAATGAATTGCCTTTATTACTTGAAGACTTGCCCCTTTTACTTAGAAATCAAATGTGGTATATGCACGATGGCGCCGCATCACATTTTTCTATTTTGGCTCGGGAGTATTTAAATGAAGTATATGAGAATAGGTGGATAGGACGAGGTGGACCTCAGCCATGGCCCCCTAGGTCCCCTGACTTAAATAGTCTAGATTTTTTTTGTGGGGACATCTCAAATCTCTAGTGTATACAACACCTGTGAATACTGTTGATGACTTACGAAATCGAATAATCGATGGATTTGAAACGATAAGAAATACTCCAGGAGTATTTGAGAGTGCGAGCATCAATGAGAAGAAGAGCGGACGCCTGTATAAGGGTTGAAGGAGGACACTTTCAACAATTGTTGTAGCATAGTTTCATTCTCATTGTTATTACTTAGGGTTTTTATTGTTATTAGTTATGTTACTTTGTATTGTAATAAAACAATGCTACGAAAATCGGGTCATCCTATTTTTTAACAGGTAGTAGCACCTTAACTCTTAAAATTAATAAACTCAAGTGATTATCTGAATAAAGCCAGAGCCTACTAGACCATTTTAAAAAATTTAATTTTCTCTGGCGAATTACAGAAATTTGTTTTCTATTTTTTTTCTCGATAACGGTCAGAGATAAGAAAAAAATACAAGAGATCAAAAAGTTTCTAAATAAGACAGAAAATTTATTGCGTGTTTTAGAATCTAGCAGTGGCGCATCGCAAAAAAGTTCAGGGTGAGAAAAGAGGGCATGACCCCGAAAAAATTATTACCCTGTAGATTTACATAATCATTTGGCATGGCTAATGATGCAGGCCTTATAGCGTAACCTACCTTCCAAATTTGAACAAAATATCTCAAAAACTGCAGGAGCTATACAGTAAAAAGTGAAAAATTCTTGAAATTTCAACACCCTTCATATTGGTAACGAAGCGTTTGCAGACCTATGTTTATATGAAATTTTAGGCACAAAACAAACCAAATAGTTACCCCCTTCCTTATGTACATGATATTTAGGAACACCCTGTATATATATATATATAATATTAACTTATTTTTTCCTGGAATTAGCGACCTTTATTCTTCTACTTAAACACAAATAAAAACCATTTTTTTTAAACGTTTCGACACCTTTTTAATGCCTTCTTCAGTATTTTACATATATCACAATACAACATGTTAAAAATTATTTATGAATATTAATTCATACATCTGCAAATTAAATTACATAAAATTAGAATTATACTAGTTCTCCCAAGTCTTCAAAACAAAAACTTACTAAAAATGTACACGCACTTCGTCAGAAAACATTTTTATTTTTTTCATGTTTTTTATTTCCCTTTGTTAACCGGAACTTTAAAGTATTCGTACGCGTAACATCACAAGTTTACTACATATCATATCGATGACCATCAATCTTAATAAAATACATTAAAATAATACATTTAAAAATAAACAATGCACAATTTCCAAAAATTTATGGGTTGCCCAAGTTGCATAAGCCTGACATACCGCTAAGACCAATTGTGTCCTGCATACAAAGCCCGTTTTATGGTTTATCAAAATACCTTGCTAACATACTATCTAATGTCCCAGGGAAAAATGACCATTACATTAAAAATTCCTTTGAATTCAAAAGGTTTGTTGATACAGTCAACATCAACAATAATCACAAATTCATATCTTTAGACGTGGAATCACTTTACACCAATATTCCAATTGATGATATGGCCAAAAATGTAATACAAAAACACTGGAAAAATATCGAAAAATTCACTGATTTGTCCCTTCCAGATTTTCTTGAAGCAGTTGAGTTGACTTTATCTACAACTTATTTTCAATACAATAATAAGTGGTACAAACAGGTTGACAGGTTGAAGGCGTTGCAATGGGGGCGCCCATATCCAGTGTGGTGGCTCAATTAGTGATGGAATATGTAGAGGAAAACGTACTAAGTAATTTAAATTTTGCCCCCACATTTTTTAAAAGATATGTGGACGATTGCATTGCAGTAGTGCCAGAAAACAAAATAGACTATATTCTCACAAGTTTCAATTCTTTTCATCCAAAATTAAAATTCACATGTGAAATAGAGAAAAATAACTCCATAATTTTTTTAGACTTAACTGTAATTAAGCAAAAAAACCAAATACTTACAAAATGGTACAAAAAACCAACTTCATCGGACCGATATAGTAATTACAGGGACGCCCAACCAATGGGATACAAAAAAAATGTTGTGACAGCATTGGTTAATAGAGCAATTAGTCTAACCAGTCCTCTTTTTAGACCTCAAATATTGTCTAATGTCACAGCCATACTGGTACAAAATAACTATCCCAGGGCTCTGATAAAGAACATCATTAAACACAGATTGCATAAATTCTACAATAACGCACTAGTACAAAACAACCCTCAACGACCAACTCCACCAAAAACAAAATACATCCCAGTACCATATATTAGGGGCTTATCGGAAAAAATTAACGACATAATAAAGCCACATAATTTTAAACTCGCGTACACAAACAGTAACAATTTAGGTCAATTATATACCAAACTTAAAGATCCCATCCCGATAACCAAACAGTCGCACGTTGTGTACAGTATTCCGTGCAATATCTGCAATGGATATACATTGGTCAGACGAAACAGCTTCTTGAGGACAGAATAAATGGACACAAATATGCTAAAAATCCCACTTCCTTGAAAAAACATAAGGACAAAATGCAACATAGCTTCAATTTCACCAAAGTCAAGATCCTCAAAAAAGAAAACAACACAAAAGCCAGAAACATCTTAGAGATGATTGAAATAAAAAGGACGAACGAGACGGTTAATGACAGAAACGAAATTGATAGTTTGTCAAGAATCTATTTTCCAATACTATAAACAGCTGGGAAATAATTTTTTTTATGAATAAACCCTGTATGTTTGAAAAATTGTTATTTGACAAATTTAAAAGATATAAGGATAAGAAAACAACTAGCAAAAAAGGTAAAACACGTGAGATTTTTCGTAGATAGGTGTTCTCGAACAGATCGTATTATTTTAATGTATTTTATTAAGATTGATGGTCATCGATATGATATGTAGTAAACTTGTGATGTTACGCGTACGAATACTTTAAAGTTCCGGTTAACAAAGGGAAATAAAAAACATGAAAAAAATAAAAATGTTTTCTGACGAAGTGCGTGTACATTTTTAGTAAGTTTTTGTTTTGAAGACTTGGGAGAACTAGTATAATTCTAATTTTATGTAATTTAATTTGCAGATGTATGAATTAATATTCATAAATAATTTTTAACATGTTGTATTGTGATATATGTAAAATACTGAAGAAGGCATTAAAGAGGTGTCGAAACGTTTAAAAAAATGGTTTTTATTTGTGTTTAAGTAGAAGAATAAAGGTCGCTAATTCCAGGAAAAAATAAATTAATATTGTAAAAGCACGACCAAGAAAAGATATTATATTTTATATATATATAATGACCTAATTTTATGTTATGGATCAAATAAAAAATAATTATTGGGAGAGATTATAAAAAACGTGGAATCCGGTACAAGTAAGAAATGAAAGTGAATTATCGATGAATAAAGGAAAGATTACAGAAATACAGAGTTTCTTTAGTTATATAGGTATAAGCAAAAAGACACACAAGCATCCTTCCCTAGTAACGAGCGAAAGCCAAGCTTAAAGGAACTGTCCAAAAAACGGCAAAACTTAAATAGTCTCTTTTTATGGAAATGTTGAAATTAACATCTAACACTCAAGTATTTAACATAACATTGTTCGAATGTCTGTAAAAGAAGTAATATGACTACTGAGAGTTTTTTGTCGTTAGATTAATGAGCCTATGACATACAAATATTTAGCATTTCACTGTTTACGAATTATGATCAGTGTGTGTTGATGTAGTCGTCGGTACTATTACTCTTCTTATCATTATTATTGATGTCATGGAATAGTAGTACGAGCCGTTATTTCTAAAATTATCATGCTTTTGAAATAAGTCAAAACAAAATATATAAATGTTTGCTTAAAGTTAATGAATCAATTAGTTATAGAATAACCTATGCATAATTAATAAAAAAAAATAATTGTGACATAAAAATTGGGTTATTTTGAAATATTTATTAAAATTGAAGACTATTGGTCTTCGTATTATGTAATGGTGGAATTAAAAAACCAACATAGGTAATAAATAAATCAAGCGTGACAGATACGTATGGTGATGCATTTTTACCTACCAAGGCGCGTGCGCTCAATTTCTTATAAACGTAAGTGAGTTTAGACATTTGGTAGCAGTCAACGATTGGTCAAATGTTCTCAGATCATTGCTTGCGTTTTATTTAGGTGATAACTGGATAAATAATCTTATTAATGAAGAAAGACTTTTCCTAGTGGTGAGCAACTGAACAAAACTTTTCTGGAGTGGTACAAAACCAGTAATACATATACTGACCAGGGTTTTTAAGAATAATATATATTATTTACTTAAAAATGAACTTAAATCATTTATTTTAAATATAATTTAGTAGATGCATTGTCTGTGTTCATTTTAATATAAGGAATTAGACATTTTTTAATTTTAAGTATAATTTATTAATTTAATTATAGATTTTTAAAATAAAATATTTTGTTATGCATACTGAAGAGTTATATGCATATACACTACTGCTCACATGAATGAAAACATATTAGGTTAAGTTCATCTGTAACCCGCCACCATCCAATAGTCGGCCACTGGTGAGTTTTCTCAAGAATAACTTAAAATTTGGGCAAATATTAAGCTGCTTCACTACACATCGGAAATCTTACGTCTTCCTACAGTGCAAATATCAATTTCTCATTCCCGTATATAAATATTTTATTCCTGTAATTCGCGCGCAAAATATAAGTGTCGTGTGCTGATTGGAGTATCGAGATATTTAAAAAGTAGTAAAATTAGGTAGCCGGAGATACATAAGTCAAATTCTATTATTATTATTAAACCCGTTTCGGTGGGTTTTCAGGGAAGAACATAGTTTGAAATAACTTCTATTCGGCCAAAAAGGCCTGATTTATTAACTTTCAAGTTAGGCACTGCCGGTCACTGGTACAAATATTTACCCAGCATCTAGTAGTTGTGTAGTTACCTATTCAGATACATGTTCGTTTCATTCGCAATGATATACAGTTTCACAAGCTGATTCTCAACACCAGTAATCGGCCGTGAGCACAGTCTATAATTAAAATGTTTTGCAACGTTGAAAGCAACGGCCGACCACTAGCATTGACGTCAAATGCTGATTTTTCCATTTGTCGGCCATAAGATTATAAGTTGTTTTCAGTGCTATTTTCAGACCAACAATTTTAAATTACCCATCTTCAGAAGATGGAAAACCTCCAAAAACCAAAAATTCTTTGCATATTCTGAGGATAATAAGCAAAAAGCGTTGGAAGTAGTACAAAATAAATCAAAAATCCGAGTATTTTGCAGACATTTCGATATTCCTCGAGCAACACTACAAGTCCAGTTCATAGAAGGAGCTGCCAACAAGTCACGAATAAAGGGTCCAGATCCATATTTGAGTGTGGAAAGTGAAAAAAAGTAGCCGAATGGATAATTAGACGAAAAAAACTTAATAAAGAAGGTTTGAAAATAGAAAAAATAACTAAAAAACAATGGAAGAAGAAAACTTGGAAAACGAACAATTAGATGAAGAAAAACTGGATAAAGAAATAGTGGACAAGTAAAATTCGATGAGGGAAAACTTAGCTCAGGCCAAACATCCGTAGATATATTCTTAAAGCATTTGAAGTATCTCAAATTACTAGAACAATCTAAGAAACCCCAGTCGGGACCATCGACGAGCGCCATATCTTCCAAAGTATGGGGAGCTTACTGTATTGACAGGAAATACAGAAAGAAAAGAACGAAAAATTAAAAAAACGGAAAGGAAATGATCTGAATCCAACAAGAACACAACATCGAAGACAAAAGTTATTACCAATATAAAAAGAAACTAATAACCAAACGTGCAACTAGCAGAAGCGAAGCAGAAGTGTAGTGTCTGCGAAGAAGAATTATACAGTGATGCCAAAGAAGGTGACGAACATGTTGGATGTGATACTTGCCCAAGGTCGTTTCATTTACATTGTACTAAACTTGTAGGACAGTCATATGAAGATGTTAAAAATCAAGATTTCTCCTGCTACTTCTACTGACGATGAATAATTTAAAAAGCATTAAGTATTGAATTTTTGTATTTACAATTACCATGACAGATTTAGATATCAAGTTATTAATTTTTTTCCAAGAGTTAATTTCCGTTTGTTGTGTATCAGGAAATAATGTTATTTTTTTGTTTTTATGACAATTAGAGATTTAGTTTTTTTTTGTTGCCTTATTTATAGAGAATTTGTTTTTGGTTTTGTACACTTATTTATTTAGAGGAAAATATACATTTATTTTTTATTTATTGATTTCACCCTTTTTTTTAGTCACTTTCATTGAAAAGACAAAAACAAAACAAAACGGAACGATTAATATGAGGACACTAAAAGTTTATACGGACCTGGTGAAAATTGACCAGGCCGACAACTAGTGTACCAATGGCCGACTACCGACGAGTAAGTGACCGACTACGGCCAAATATGTTCTTTATCAAAAGAATCAAAAAAGAAAAAAAAAGTATGCTTCATCCTAAATATTCTGTCTTACTCATACCGTAATTAAATATATTTGTCTCACTCTCAAGAATACATTTTTTATATAATATGGAACACCTCAATGTTATTAAAGCTAAAACTTGACGTTCATCAAAAAAGGCCGACTACTGGCAAATTCACCCTATATATTCTTGTTTTTCTGCTTTCGCTCTCATCATTATTTATTTAGTTATTTGAATTTTGAATTTTAAAAATTTATCCACGGGTAAGGTACGAACCCACAACCTCTCGATCTCCAGTCGGGTGCGCCTACCTTTGCACCACCGCGAGTGTATCAGTTCGAGTCTTTTCATCATACTGAACAGTGGCCTGATTAATAAAATTGCATACAGTGCAACTGAAGATATTAACTCTTGACTTAAGAATATTTGGGCAATATTATAGATGAGCCACACTAGTATCACAGCAAGTTTTCTTATCTTTAAAATATAAAATATAAATATTTTGTGATCCATATTGATGTTATATATTATTGTAATTATTCTTTTAAATCTAATCTATAAAAATGTGCATAATCTGTATCATATATATACAAGTACAGCCAGACATACATTTTAATTTTAATATATGAGCAAACATTTAATCTTGAGAGAATAATTCTATTCTAAAATAATATATATTTGACGCATAATACGATGGTGATTTGTATATACATTTGGAAAAATAAATGTTTTTCTTTAAATATTTATTATATATAATTTACCTATCAAATATAGAATATTGTAGAAAATGATCATTTCTGCCCGTGATGAGAGAGAGTTAACTTGAAACTTTATAAATATTGTCGAAAAACATTTTTTCTTCCAACCTCTATTTTTGCATAACAATATGCGTGTATAAATTGCTTTAGATAACGAGGTAATTAATAATAAAGCAAAATTAAAAGTATACAAGTAAGAATACAGATCAAGTAATCATATTTAAGAGAGAATTTATATTGTTTAAATTTGTTTTTTCTTTGATATTATTTCGCAATAGTGTGCAATCTCCATTATATATGACTTAACTTTTATTGATAGAAAAGATGATGTAAAAGAAAGTCTACATCTCTTCTATTACAGCTAGCAGAGATACTGTAGATAACATATATCGAATATAATTCGAAGACAATGACTTTCCTGTAGAACTACGTTTTACCCCGACAAAAGCTTCCTAATGCACTAAACCGTAACCGTCTTTGAGTAGAGAGAAGACTATAAATTTTGCAACACATAGCAATCTGTAGATAACCTATTGCTGTGTTAATGGGTGTGTAAAGTTAACCCCACTTTTTCGAGAATAAAAAATCCGACGATTGTTCCAGGTTGTTATAGGTTTGTACTAAATTATTCAAAAGTATTTCCAAGAAAAGTCGGTATTGGCTAAGATTCTGAACATTTTGAAAATGAAAGTTCTGACGATTGTTTTAAGTTGTTCTAGGTTTGTTCTAAATTGTTCCACAGTATTTTAAAGAAATAATCAAAATTTAACGAGAAAATGTCGAAAAACGAAACCCAAAAATATGAAGTACGTTTTTGCAAAAATTTAAATTTTGAAGACTGTTCCAGGTTGTTCTAAGTATATTCTAAATTGTTCCAAACTACAAGGTAGGCGCCATAAATTCTCGACCTGACAGGCTTATACAGGTTCAAACGTGTTCAAACTCCGGTCACGCCATGCATGCACATACGCGAGGTGTACACTATAAATATGACGGTTCGAAGTCTAGTTTTTTTAGTAACTAGCCAACCAATGTGACTGGCGCACGAAAATTTCTGAAGTAACGAAAATTGAATACCGCGCGGTCATTAAAGTTTTAACAAAAGAAGGGCATACACCTTATCACATTAAACAACGTATAG
Organism: Amphimallon solstitiale; assembly: GCA_963170755.1. Classification (NCBI taxonomy): domain Eukaryota; kingdom Metazoa; phylum Arthropoda; class Insecta; order Coleoptera; family Scarabaeidae; genus Amphimallon; species Amphimallon solstitiale. The sequence goes on along the minus strand of OY720679.1, from coordinate 1,408,531 downwards.
ATGGCGCTTACGGTGATTCATCTCCTTTGTATTAAACTGTAAAAAAGTCAACAAAATATTTCCGTTTGGAACAAGAATCTCTGGAAGATGCTGATCGGTCGGGTCGACCAATTGAAGTGATAACGCCTCAACAAATTTCAGTTATTGAACATTTAGTGCTACGCCGTTTGAAAGTGAAGGAATTAGCAGTGATAACAAACATTTCCGAAACAAGTGTTCGCCGAATTCTCCATAACCATTTGGGTATGAATAAAATTAGTGCTAGATGGGTACCGCGATTTCTTTCTGCTCTCCAACGTGAACGTCGAGTCGAATGTGCGCAGTCGTTTTTAAACATGTGCGGCGACGACCCAAAACCGATTTTAGAGTCAATTGTCACAGGGAATGAAACAATGATTCTGCTTCACGTTTCTCTATCGGAAAGGGAGTCCATGGAATAGCGGCGCCCTGATGAACCTCGTCCCAGAAAGGCAAACTTCGATCAATCAACGAAAAAGGTGATGGCCATAATACTCTGAGATTGTGAGGGCATTTTGCTAATTGATTTTAATTTGCGTGAACGGCACATATTATGCGTCTATATTGCATAAATTAAGAGATAGTATTCGTGCAAAACGTCGTCGGAAATTGGAAAAAGGTGTGCGATTATTGCACGGCAATGCTCCCGTTCATACTGTCGCCATATCACAAGCTGCCATTCGCGAATGCGGCTTTCAATAATTGGAACATCCACCGTATAATCTGAATATCGCTACTTGTGATATGTTGTTTGTTTTCTAATTAAAAAAAAACCTTAGGGGACGTAGTTTTAAGGACGACAGTGAGTTGCAAGCAGCTGTTATAGAATATTTTGATGGAAAAACTTCAGATTATTTTTACAAGGATATCGAATTATTAATTAATCGTTGTAATAAATATATTAAAGTTAGGGGAGATTACATTGTAAAATAGAAATTCTTCTATTGTTCCAAGTTTCTTTTTTGTATATCAGGCCGAGAATTTATGGCACCTACTTCGTATTTCGAAGAAAAAATCATAATCGGACGCGAAAATAGGAAAAGAACAATTTTTTGCCATATTGTTCTAATACTTCAAGACCGTATGTCTTATAGATCAAAAAATATAGCAAGAAAGAGAAATCCGATAGCGTCAAGCTGTCCTCTTTTTTTTGCGAAAACAGAAATTCTTATGGATTTTTCCAGATTGTTCTAGGTTTGTTCTAATTGTTCCAACGTATTATAAAAAAAAATGAGCCACCAGACGAATTTCTTATACAGCAGTTGTTCTAAATTGCTTTAAGTAATTTAACTTCATAGAAAAATAAACCTGTAAGGAAGTCCAAAATCTAATTTTTTTTTTATAAAAACATTATTGAAAATGTTATTCGAAGTACTTCTATTCTCTTAATAAATGTATATAGAATGCATAACTTACGACATATTTGCAAAAAATCGCTATTCGATAAAAGTAAAAGTGTTACTTCCGGTCAGAATTTTGAATTTTTTTTATACAAAACGTATTGAAAGTCAAACTTAAAATACTTATATACTCGTAATATAAACTGATTTTCGATAAGACATACTTCCGGTAGGAGTTTCTAAAAACAGTTTTAATAAAAGTTTTCTAAAATTTAGTTTTGAGTACATTTGAATTGAAATATTGGCAAAATTCGATTTTTTCACGAAAGTAAACTACTACTTCCGGTCTACCGATTTTACTAAAACTCTGACAAGTTCCCAAGAGGGAGATTATACTCGAAAATACAAAATTTGGAATTGATAGCTATAGCCGTTTGGCCGCTCTCGTAGTCACACACATACTGACTGACAGACAGACACAGAGGGGGATAGAGAGAGCCATTTTTTTAAAACCACTTTTTCGGTATCAGGACACTTCAAAACGTGGACATCCGCAAAAATCTCGAAGTCGATAATTTTCTTCACAATACTTCCTCCTACTACGTATAAGAAAGTAAAAAGAGCTTATGCCTTAAAGAAAATGAAAAATGTAAACTAAATGCGGGAATTCATCATGCTATTTTGAAATCATAATTATGCTGTTACTTATCACACATAGTTAAAGCTACACGAGAAAAATTACATATAGTAAACCAGTTATTTGTATATACCCCTAGTAGTATCATCAACTATTGCAGACTAACATAATAAATATTAATTGGAATTTGTGAACATAGCCTATTAAAGTTTCCAATATTAATTAATTTATTCGGACATAGAACTCTACAAATTGTTTTGGAATTGTGTGAAACCGTAATTACCTAAAACTAAATTAAACTAACACCTATAAGTTTATGAACATGAATATGAACAATAAGGTTGTGTTTCCAATTGCAGACAATAGGTTTTAATAATGACGTAATAGTAAGATTTTATCGAAAGTCATTCTGTATTATACATGATAATACACTTTCAGCAAAAAAGTTTTATGAATAAGACTCAATAAGATAAATTTAGCTTCTTTATAGAAATTGACTAATAAATTTTCGGAAAATATTGAAATATATGATTTTTAAAATGGAATCTTGTACGTTTTTAAATAGTTTGAGAGATCTTGTAATTTGCGACATAAAGATATAATCACTGGAATATCGCAAATCAGCTCATAATAATAGTCTTCATTCGTCCAACAGCAACTGGCCTAATTACAGAACAGAAAATTACAATAAAAATTGATATTGAATCCCGTCTCTATTAAATTGTATAAATACAAATTCGTGTAGTTATAGAAAACAAATTAATTGTAGTATTAATACATAAAATTATCAAGTAAATGTATAAAATGAAAATACTTTAGAATCAATAAGTTTTCAAAACCTGATTCATATAAAATACTAGAGTTTAGTGATAGGGCGTGACCACAAATAAGTATTAGTTAAGTACATTTGCAGAATTAATAAATTGCTTATTGAAATGCTTGATCATAATATACACAGGTGACGTAATTAATACATTTATCCTGACTTTAGGCATGGTAAGGATTAAGTCAGGAGTTACAGGAAAGTACATTAAAATCTATATATGCAAGTATCGCTATTCAGTCAAGTTTATTGCTTATATATAAATATACAATATTTTGCCTAAATCGGCTTCCATTATATGTATTTTGGGAAAAAATTATATTAGTTGTCAGATACTTTAAAAACTTATTCTGAATTTATTTTATACAAAGTTGTTGATAGTAATAGTATATATACTGTAACTGTCATAACTTTTATAATACTGCATTTATTAAATCTTTATATTGCGGTACCGCTCGATGCAAATTAGTTCTCAACCACAAAGCATACTAAAATTTACATCGAGCGATAGCACAATACAAGATTTTAATATATGTTTTTATAAAAGCTTCCACAATTAGCTAAATAACCCTCCATTTTGGATCATTGCAGGAGATCACTCATAATAAAGATATAGTCAATAATAACTTATAAGTATACCATACACCAATAAAAAATAAATTAATCATTAGGTTACTTTAATCGCAATAGAGTTGTAAATTTATAGATCAGGTCAGCCTAACGCAAAGACAGACAATTTAATTAAAAGAAAATTTACATAGAGGCGTCAAGATTTGAGGATTGGAGAAAACTAGAATTTACAAGAAATGGAAGTAGGTTTACTTAAATCGCACTGTTGATATAACCTCCTTTTCTTCTTGTCTTTCTATTTATCTTTAATGCGATTAATAATCAGGTAATGTAGGGAGTCGATCTATGTAATACATGGGTACTTACATAACCACTTACAACGTCACGAGTAAGCTAATCTGCCTGTCAACAATGTGAACACATTTCTTTCCTATTGATTTCGAAGTACATTAGAAGTATAACAATCCTTATATTCCAAGCAAACTGCGTTATTCTCAAAAAGTATACATGTTATGTACAACATATATAGGAGAAAGAATATGGGGTTATTGCTTTGTGTGCAACTACAGACATGTGTTTCGGACTCGTTGGTGTGATAAAATAAATTGCAAAAGAAAACAAGCCGAATGCGAGGTTTTTCCATAAACTTTTGTTTAATATATGTAATTATGTTAACGTAGTGATGACAAATGCACTTTAAAAGTTTAATTCAAAGATATGAATTCGTGTAAAACAGATACAAATACACAAATGGTTTTCTTGTGTATTAAGTACTTTATTCAATATTGAAAACTAATGTCAGCTATGATATTAATTGAAAGTGCCACTTTTTATTTAATAGGTAAATATGAATTCAAAAGAAAAGAATTGATTTATATGTGCTATTACAATATTGTGCATATTTGATCGAACTATAAGTTTTGGGAATATCTTTAGACGAGATGCAATACTTACTTTTTATTAAAAGATTTATTTGAGTATGTGATAATAAGGAATAACGAAACCTGTGGTTATGGTTTTACAGTTCGTCCTATGCGGGATCAGGATGTCTAAGCGGGTGTTTAGGTAATGTGCTTCTGGATCTGGAATTCCAACGGATTTCTGTTGATTTAACTTGGACTGGTCCTGCGTATGAATAAGGTAGCAATTTCAAAAATCAATTGAACTTTGACAACTTTCATCTGGACAAATCAGAAAGGTAATTTCTTAAAGAATAGGTTATACAACATCTCCAGAATTCTATAGAATTTTCAAGGTTTTTCCTAATAATTCCAAAATGCATCTAACTGGACTGGCATTAATTCAGCATGAGTAGATATTTTGAATGTGAATACGGATCTGCGAAGATTTCAAGTGAATTTCTCTCTCTATTTAATTTGATTTTTGTTCTCGTGTACTTCTAACTTTATTTCAATCAAGTTTAAGTTAGAATGTAGTATAATTTCGTTCAATGAATTAGTTTAACTTGACAATAGCTTCTAGTAATTGAAAATTGACTCATTTAAACACCAATTTAAATGTATTACTTGTAATTATGAAACTACCACGAACAATGCGTAAATTCAAATTGTAAGTCATAGCACGGGTGCTCATGTGATTCGTTAATAATCATAATTCTTATCAAACTTTCATTTTGTATCCATTCGAACTAACCTTCTTTGTTATAATAAAAGGTCGTCGTTAATTGATTAGCAAATCGCATGATACCACATATTTTTGTCCAACTTTATAATATTTATTTACGTCTTTTTCTCCTTATTTAGCGATAAGATATTTTATATTTTTTTTTGGCGTCTGGGGGATCAAAGCCCATACGCCACAGCGGTAATACATACGTTACTTCTTATGGGATATACTAGAGGTGGCTTTTTCACTGCTCAACGAACAGTCTCACTTAGGATGTTTTGGGAAAGGTAATTCTTAGGGCTTTCATATTTTTATTTTCATGTCTATTACGGCCTTGATGATGACATGTATATTGGCTATACTGTTGATACGAAGCAGAAGACAGATATTTGTAGGCAAAGGTATGTTCAGGTGTACTATTGATTTTATGAATTCATCCAGCACAGTTTTTTTTATTTTCACAGTTGTAAAAGATGTGATTTAAATCTCCATATTCATGTCCACAAGTACAAACCGGACTGTTTAATAAATTTAGTTTATATAGATGGGCTGGATGCTGTCCGTGTCCAAATTTTAATCTTGCTATGGTCGATCTATAAAAGCGCGATACATGAAGTAATACACTTTTAAGCCTACATGTCAGCTTGCTAAGAGATTGGCACTTCAGTTCACTAGGAAGAAGGTTATATAGCTTAACACCCCAATAGCTAGCACTATTTTGCGTGGTTTTCAGTCTATGATAAGCAACTATGCCGTCGAGTATTATAATCGTGAATATTACAGTTTTTATTATAACTTGACTTATTTGCATGTACATGTTTAATTATGGTAAGTATGTATTCCGACGCCATAGTGAGTATTCTCTCATTCCTAAAATACGGCCTACACGAATCACTCTGTTTCAACCCACAATGCTCTAATCGCTCTTTTTTGGAGCAAGAATATCCTGTCCGCTGGTTTACTATTCCCCAAAAACTGCAGCCCATACATCATCAGAGAGTGAAAGTTCGCGAAATAACACATCCTGGTAGCCTCGTGAGTTGATATGTTCTTGATATATCGAATACTATAGACAGCTGATGATAACCTATCAGCTAACGTCGTTATATGTGAAGACCAATTAAGTTTATTGTCTATGGTAAGCCCCAGTAACTTCAGATTTTTAGTTTCATCCTTTCTCGAAGTTGTGAACAGTAGATGTCGGGTTTTATTTTGGTTTAATATTAGACCATTGCACTCGAACCAATCCTCTGCACGTTCCATGGCTAAGAGTACCTTTCCGTTTAATTTTTCCTGCGACATGGCCCTATTTAATATGGATGTGTCATCTGCATATAGACAAACCTTATTTTCATTTAGGTAAGATGGTAAGTCATTCATATATATGAGAAACAGGAGTGGCCCCAAAATTGATCCCTATGGGACTCCCCGGTTCACTATCACAGCATCTGACACTGTTTCCCCAAACTCAACATATTGTACCCTATCTCTCAGGTAAGACCTAATTAGCTGACCAGCCATGCCACGAACGCCATAGAAGTGAAGCTTGTCCAACAACAGTTCATAATCTACAGAATCAAAGACACGGCTAAGATCACAACACGAAAGCTGCACACTCTCACCAGCATCCAATGCCTCCATCACTGATTCTAAGATGTCCTCTATAGCCGTACTTGTGGATTTGCCCACACGATATCCATGATTGGAGGAATTTATATTATCAAAGTTGTCCATGTACTTTATAAGAGTTTCTGCAATTACTTGTTCCAGTATTTTTGAAACAGATGGTATAATAACCTCTTACACTTTCTCAAATACGATAAATAACTGACATATGCTTTTTATTTTTCTACAGATCCACCTTACCGGATTTAAATTTAATTCAGGCTTTAAAATAAGTTTCTTTCAATAAAATTTAATTTCTCAAAAGTTTTCAAATTTGTTCCATTTTTAGTCAATGGAAAACCATATAACTTAATAACGTCAATCCCGAAAATTGCTTCGTCCTTTATCTCATTCACTAGAATAAGATGTTAGATTGATGTTAATTCAATAGGGAAATTAATATTCACTACCCGTTCTGCGATAGCTGCTTCCCTTACAGTTTTTCTACGTTAACATTTACTAAGAATGGTTACGTCGAGTCAATGTCTAACAGTCAGATAAAAGTTTTTCCTCCGAGGCCAATATCCACAGGGCTATGGAATTGATAGTGATAAAATGCAATTTTAAAAACAATTTGTGATATTATGTAACACTGGGCCGACTTCTATTTCCGCTCGTGGGCTCAATTGAGTTCCTATTACTCAATTATTGACATTTTGGCCCTCTTTCACCTGCTAATGTAACCATTTTACCACAATTCCACCGTCGGATTGCTCTATACGGCGGCATGTGATTCACTTGCACATCGTACCAATTTCTCGCATTTATTGTCCTCATTTGCAGCGTATATTCAGACATGGCATTAAATCTCTGTTTTGCAGCTTTAAATTCAAGTACGTACGCTACAGGATCGATCACAGTAATTAGTTGTGCTCGTTTTAGTGTGTCGTTTGTTTTACTGTGAAAACAATTCCTAGGGTATTAACAGTTAAGAGGTCTGAAGAACTATCTGCTGATGTGGAATATGCAAACCTAACCAATCAAGAAACATTTACCTTAGAGTCATGAATTTTTGTACTTCTGAGGATGGTTTTCTGGTATCGTATAATACATATAGTCTTTTTACCAGCCAAGAATAATCTTCTTATTCTTCTTGGAAGCAATGTTTGCAAAACATCGCTGGAACCATCTGCTATGCCCTTCCAAAAATTGAAATTAAATTAAATGTAAAAATCAATCAAAGGTGCAGAAAAATGGCGTCGCGCGAAATTATAAATTATTCAATCTTTCCACACTGTTAATAATATGTATTGGCCAAGCTAAAATGTTTGCAACATCTCTCAATCGTTTTCGTGGGTCATGGATTTACACAAAATCTCAGCTGGATGAATATACAGACGCCATCCCCCTTACGTAAGATTCCCTTCCCCAAAATAATCTTTGATCCGGGAGAAAAGTCAGTTAAGGTATTCAAGGTAGCAAAAGCACATATAAAAACAATAACAAATTAATTATATGTATTCAGTATATGTACAAAACAAATTAAATGTTTAAGTTTAATTACGTAATCATATACTCTGGCAGTAATGAGTAGCTAGGTTAGGTTATAAAATGGAAAAAGTTAAATTTTAATATATACACAATCTTAGACGTAGTATTAGGTTATCAATACAACACAAAACTTTACCAAAATGATATTCAAAAATTCTTAGGTAAGTAACACTCTGTATATGTCATTAAATTGGGTGCCTAGTTCAAACTATATTACAATTTAAAAGGAGAGGCCAAGTATAGCGAAGAGATCTCATGCCTTACATAATTTTACAAATAGCGGATAACAAGAGTTGGTAAAATTTACTACTACTAAATGAAATTAATTATTATATGAATAACATGTTAAAACATACTAATAGAAGTGTATTTAATTACAATTCAAGTGGCCTTGAACAATTGAGAACCAGAGTCTATAATAATAATCTAAAATCCACTCGGAAACAAGATTCAAATTTAATTGAGTGGTCCCTCTATAAAGAATATTGAAAATGAAAATAGAATTATATTTAAAAGTTAGTACAAGATATTTTAAATAAAATTCACGAGCGATTTGATTGTATGTGTAATTAACTCACAAAATAAATTTTAAATTCGAAATTTAAAGAATACTTGAGCACACAAAATTTAGAAAATAAAATTACATTGAAGGTTATTCCCAAATAAAATATTAATATGAAACAAAATTATAAATGAAATTATATATGCGTACATGTACATTCTCTCGAGAAAGCACCTTAGAATTCAAACCAAGGAACAAAAATCTTCCAGCTATTTTCTTCTACAGACACTTAAATAATATTTTCCAAAAGTTACCTTGACATAGGACACATATAATTGACGACAAATAATGCAGGATTATTACTTACGTAATTAACAAAATTTAACAATTAAACGAACCAGACAAAAGGAGAAGAACCAGAAAATAAATTTGTAATGAACTATAAAGACGAAACTACAAGAATTAAAATTTGTGCAAGTTCCACTAGCATCGATATTATGTTTAATTACATGATCGACACTCACATTCATACATTTGCCGTGTATTCGGACCCAAATTCACTGACCGTGCCAGTATAAGTTGGTGGTGTAACAATAACATAATCAAAGTTATTTTCTAAAGTGCGTAAATACACAGTAATATACTGCACTTTCTTGCAAGTCCATTGTTTGGAGTCCATCAGATGGACGCGATATTCTTGTTCGGAACAAGGGGCATCATTATTAATGCGCAAACAATTAACGTCAAATACACGAGACATTTTATACAATACTTACAAACTGAATAACTACTTTAAACTAATTCACTTAAGAGAACTCTAATCTTATATACTTACGTTTACGGTATTGAAACCGAGACAACTTTTTTTTGACCTCGCTAAAATTCATGAACTACACCTTAGAGCAGATCATCTCAAACTGTTATTCGGTTCGCTATGATTTTCTTATATACTAATTAATCCAAAATGGCGGCCGGGGGAGAAAAGCGGGACTGGAAGCTTGTCGTTAGGAGAAAATATTCTTTCTCTTAATTCCAGCAGCAGCAGCAGCAAGTTTGGCACTTGCTCCTTTTTTATGTTTAAGCTTGTAGTTTTTCTTTAGAGCAAGTGCCAAACTTGCTGCTGCGTCTTTTGTAACCCGGAATTTTACTAAGAAACCAGCTGCTTGGATAACTGACAATGTCAGATATTTAGTGGAATTAACGAATCGTGCTAGTCAAGATATCCACGAACTCGAATCATGAGCACTGGGTCTAACTATTTTTAATACATCTCGCTTGACAATCTAATAAATCACTTTTTAAACTCTTACAATTTCTCAAATTAACACCCAAACATAAAAAATGCAGCAAACATTAGAGCTCATATCGCTGACGTTTACAAAATCAACAATTTTTCGTAAGTATTGCTGCAAATACAAATTATCCGAGATGGATTTTAAGGATCTAAGACCAATAAGTAGCCTTCCTACTTTGTCGAAAATTTTAGAGAAAATAATTGGAAACTACACTAACGATATGGCTACTGTTCACCCAAATTAAGACCCAAACATAAAAATGCAGCAAACATTAGAGCTCATATCGCTGACGTATACAAAATCAACAATTTTTCGTAAGTAGTGCTGCAAATACAAATTATCCGAGATGGATTTTAAGGATCTGAGGCCAATGAATAGCCTTCCTACTTTGTCGAAAATTTTAGAGAAAATAATTGGAAACTATACGAACGATATGACTACTGTTCATCCAAAATAATCAAACTGTTAAAAAAAGTTATATCACATGGTGGTAAGAATTGGCGTGTACTTAATTCTAGATACACCTGATCTTGGAGCGACTGTACAACATATATATACTCAACGTAATACTTTGTTCCTTAATATATAATATTTTGCATATTTGTGTATTTATATTTTTATTTATGTATTTATATTGACTTTTTCGAAGTATTTTTTCCGGCTTGGTCGAACTAATTAACGCTTGGTATAGCTATACATATATATTTATCAAATCTATCAATCCCTTAATAAGTAAATAACAGTTACAATAAATTTTGCACATTACGAAATAAACACTATTTACAAGTAAAAATTGAAATAACACTATTTAATTTTTGTAGAGAATAATATCTAAAACATAAGGAGATTTCTTCTGATACATAATATACTGCTCCCAAATATATCTAGCATAACACAACTGATTTAGTTGTGAATTATAAGACAGCGACAATTCATTAACCTGTCATTGGTTAGTTACGCTGCAGTACTAATTGTTATGTTCAACGTTTGCTTTTAGTCAAATTAGTGGGGAACGTTTTGCAGCTCGTGTTTCCTATTTCGTTTGTTAATAAAGAGAAGCGAGTTATTTATGTATATAATGTTTGAACATACCTAATTATAACAAAATTATTTATAGGCTGAATTTAGTGTATGTCATGTTTAATATATGCCGAACTACTTAAATTCACACTAATTTCGAATACCAAACGTATTCTTGCGAGCAGGCTTGATATTTGAATAATAACGCAACAATACGAAAATATATTCCTGAAATGTACCTATACCGAACACAGAAATTATATCTATTATTTGAAATATACAATTTTTGTAGTTCAAAATCTTAATTTAATGAGCGAAAAATAATATATAAAAACGTTCAATATTCGTAGTCAATATCTTAAAGAAATGTATAGAATGGAAATCATCATGACAGTAGTGACTTGATTGACAGACATAGCAAACTAAATTAGAAAATGAGAAAATAGGAAAATAGGAAAAGCAACGCCAAGCCAATTTGTAGCTTCTGTCGATAGTTCCACAAATTATTGCAGATAACTGTCAACTTCACCACCTGACAGACATTGCTAGCCTATGTGAAAATTGATAAAAAGTGACAAAATATAGTGAAATAAAGTGAAATATGTAAGGTAAAAATGAATGTGAAAAATACTAAGTGTGAGTGCCTACTATAGACATGCATGTTTCAAGCTCTCAGTTATCGTCGGTATAGCTCGGCCCAAGAGCGTGTTGAAATAATAAATGGGTATAAAATTTTACCCTTAAGAATCCCAACCTTCAAAAGCATTTATATCAAGTACATTGTTTAAATAAAACAAATAGAACTAAATATTAGCATGAAATTTAAACTCATTGTATAGATAACTTCCTTTCTACATATGAGCTCACTGTATTCAGATTGAACAAAAGGCGCATTTGATCAGAAAGAAGTAAGACTATGATTACAGAAGATAACGAAGTGACAGTCGTCCAGTCCATTGTGGAAAATCCGCACGTATCTACAAGAATCATTTCAAAACAATACGTAGTGATAGTCGTCCAGTCCATTGTGGAAAATCCGCACGTATCTACAAGAATCATTTCGAAACAATACGGGATAGAAGTCACTGCTGTAAAAAGGATTTTAAGAAAACATAAATTTCACCCTTACAAAATTCAAAATCATCTAGTCTTATTACAAACGGACTTTGAAAGGAGACTAGTTTACTGTTAATGGCTACTTTTACAATTTCGACACGATATAACTTTTCTAGATCATGTGCTTTTCACAAATGAAGCAACATTTGCTAATTGTGGAACAAGAAAATACCCATTATTATGACACTACAAACCCATATTTTGTTCAGCCCATTTTATATCAACAAAAATGCAGTCTTAACACATGGGAAGGCATCATAGGAAACACTATTATTAGTCCATTCTTTTTTAATAATACTTTAAATTGTGCAATCTACACAAATTTCCTACAAAATAATTTACCATTGCTATTAGGCCTCCCAGATAACGTCATCAGGAGATTGTGGTACCAACATGATGGTGCACCAGCACATTATGGTGCTGCTGCAAAAGCACATTTAGATAGGGTATTCACCAATAAATGGATTGGGAGAGAAAGTTTGATAAGCTGGCCACCACGATCACCAGATATCACACCTTGTGATTTCCTTCTGTGGCCAACTGTAAAAAACATTGTTTACGCAACACCTCCTACAACGGCAGAGAACATGCAGCAACAAATAAGAAACGCTTTTCTTCAAGTACGTGAGAATAGCTTAGCTCAGAATGTAAGTCTATCGATACAGAGACGGTTGAGAGCATGTGTAGGGCAGAATGGATATATACCTATTTAAACACATTTTAAATTAAGATTGTTTTATTATGGAAAATTTTCAAAATGTAATTCTAAAACTAATGATAAAGCACTTAAAGAACAGGTGTTTGTTAAAATGGCTTTGGTTTATTTTCATGGCCAACCAACTATTAGATGCCTCGCATTTTGCATGTTACAAACATGAATATATCCCATTAAAGGGTTATAACTTTGAAAATACTATAAATAAGTACTATGTTATTGGTACCGTTTTAAAGGCAATTTTACAAGGAATATGCTGACTTATAAAAATATTTTAGGTTAGATTTTAAAAAAACGAGAAAATAACCAATAAAGATCGCTAACTTAAACACAACATATTTAACACCCTGTATATTTATTCACTTTGTTCAACCTCAAAACAAATAACGTGTTAGTCCATAAATTAGTAACACAAGAGTTACGTGAGGCATTCTACCCAATTTCAGACTACAGCTTAAAATGTTAGATGCTGCAACTGTCAAGATTTTAACAAAATTATCAATAAAATCAAAACTAACCGTCTGAAGTGCGCATATCCATATATCATTGCAAAGATAATTTGAATGGCTATCATTATGATATCTAGAAAGTATAGCAATGTATTTAAAATAAAAAAGTTAAAGGTGGTTGTGAAAATTTGGAACACCCTGTATATTTGTAAATATAGATCGGTAGATATAAATCGTTCTCATCGCTATTGGTATTATATACACACTTGTTGTTACGAAAAGATTTTTCAACCATCTTCGCTTATTGTCGGGGGGTTATAATTCCAATTTTGTTTACTTTCTTAAATATAGGAAAAAGAGGAAATATGCCCACAATCGTTGGAAAATTTCTTCCAAGCCTACGTTAGATATGTTTGATATGGTTTTCCTCAGATGAACGAGTATTAAATACCTCGAATATTTCTTGCGATCTACCCATTAGACTGGGTCCCCGGAGACGTACACCAAGAGAAATAAGTAGCCGTACACTTCGTGGAGATATAAGGCGGTATGGGCGTGTTCATCATGCATTAATATATAGCGAACATGCCCATACCACTTTATATCTCCGCGAAGGTACGGTTACTTTTTTCTCTTGGTGTGCTTACCATCCTAAAGGACAGATATACACAAATTACTCGTCAATAAATATAAATGTAATAACATTAAATAATACCAGTTTTTCCTGCTAAAAACAAATAAAATTGTCGTGTATTAGGACAATAAAAATAATAATGTATTAACATAATTTGCGAAAATAATAAATATTATTATAAGTGTATTAATATTCTAACTTAAAACTAATCTGAAATATAAACTTAATTAATTTAATATAAAATTCATTGTTATCCCGATCAAAATTATTTATCAAATATGTACAGGGTCAAGATCACAGCAATATGTACCTCAAAGTAGTATTCTCTTGTTTTCATTGAAAATTTTGTGAACACTAAATAAAATTCAATATGACAAAAATGATTTTCACGTGAAAACAATTTTTTTCTTGTTAATGGTACATAAACGAAAATGAAAAAGAGAGGTAATATTTCACTACATTTGAGTTACCATTACTAGTCAACTATCTACATGTATCTTTAGTTCTGCATTTTATTGTTTATGCTAATATCATAAAATTCCGAATATGTGGTTTTGATAACCATGTTAATTTTTAAAATTGTTAATATTTAATATATTCTGATTAATCTTGAAGTTATTTTTTACACAAGAAAATAGTATGATTTTTTATTTTAATAGAAAGAAACATAATGTACACAGGTTTTTATTTACAAACTACAGTTTCCTTGAAAAATAAAAAACATGTTCAATTGTTTATTGCGAATTTCTATCTTAATCAGCAAGAAGAGTAGTACTAGATTACTAATTTGATTAGTTTTGTATCTTTAATTATTAGCAAGTTATCAATAGTGAACAATTAATTTGGGTCATGCTGTTATTTGTATGTCAACGCAGATATTTAAAAGTACAGGTGTTTTTAAGTATTAACAAACTTAATATATCAAAAAAATAATTAAATCAACTGTAAAGATATACAGGGTCATATCCGTGAGGAAGGCGTATTGTCACTTTATGAGAAAAGATATTTCGAAGCAGTTTTCTTTTTATAAAAGCCACTTATTAGGAGCACCTTTTTAAATTATTTTATATTATACAAAGTGTTCCGTAACTTGGTAGCTGACCATAGTTACAGCTTTTTAAATGGAACAGCATGTATATTATTAAGCTTGGACACAATTTTTGGTAGCGTTGTTAATAATAAAAGGTCCTAATACAAGCATATTTTACTTTTTTTGCAATTACTAACTGATATCGGAGAAAATTGGATTAAAGTTACATGACACATTTTTGATTTCGCACCAAAAATATATAGTACGTTATTATTTTAAAAGTAACCATTCCTGAGCTGTTATACGGTACTTTCGTACGGCAAGAATGTCAAAGAAATTATTTATTAGCCCAAAAAGTTTACCAGCGTTACCTTGAAAGAAGATATCCCAGAAGAGATGCCTTTAGAAGACAAATAGATACTTTTACTACTGCTAGTATTGCTAATTCAAAACCAAGGAGACCTATGTAAATATGTGATAAATGATGAAAATCAATTAAGAACTCTTATGGCAGCAAGAGAAAATCCATATGTCAGTACCTATGAAGTAAGTCATTACCTGGATATTAACCAAACCGTCGTAGCAAGAACCTTAAAACGAAGTAAGTGTCATCCGTAATGGGTACGTTAAAATATTCACTTACGCACCCATCGTTTTAGAAGAGTGCTCTGACAATGGGCAGTAACGCAAATGAATACCCGGACAATTCTTTTTGACAGTGTGTTATTTGCGGATGAAGCTGGTTTCCATAGTAATGGAATATTTAACAAAAGAAATTTTTATTACTATTCAAATGAAATAAACAGATCTTCAGCATAAATATATGGAGAAGCATTCTTTGTGATTTGATGACAGGCTCGTATTTCTTTGAGTTTTTCTTGAGTAGTATTAACGGAGTAGCTTATGGGTAATTTGTATTAAGCAATTTAGTGAAATTATTGGAAGATATTCCGCTAAATATACGAAGAAATATAGATGCAACAAGACGACGAATACCCACATTCTATGCTACAGACACAAAATATTTTAAATGAAATGCTTCTAGAGAGGTAGCTAGCCCGTGGAGACCCTATTGAATAACCTGCTGGATCTTCGCACAGCACAAAATTGGTTTCTTTCCAGAGGGATCTGTAAAAGAGCAAATATACAGTATACATGTAACAACAAACGAAGTAAATACTGTGACTTACATATATGTATACATTTATACGTAAAACGTATATGCATATATGCATGTGTTTGAGATACACACATACATTACGTGCCATTGCCGACAGTCAAACGCACAGACACCGGTGTTTCGACCTTTGAGGTCTCGTTAGTGGGCGTGGAGACTATCGACAATGGCTTCGAGACTTAAAAAGCTGCTTATGTCATTTTTGCGTGTTAAATGCAGTGAGAGTATCACGGCGACATCTAACACCCAAAAGATGACACAGAAACAAGCGATGGTTTATGGCGTACGTTTGATTGTCGGCAATGGCACTTAATGTATGTGTGCATCTCAAACACATGCATATATGCATATACGTTTTACGTATAAATGTATATATGTAAGTCACAGTATTTATTTACTGCTTGATGTTAGTTTTAACATCCATGTGTTTACACTATTCATTTTCGTTTTAACAAAAGAAGTTATGAGGGAACATATTCGACAAATATTTAGAAATATATTTACTCAACGCCTTATTAATGTCGATTTATCATTTCGGAAACATGTTCAAAAAAACGAGTGAATTTGAACATTTTTTATTTTGCGTATTTTAATGTTCATATTTATTGTTATTTTATAATTTCTAATCTACTAATTACTCATCCATTAACGTAACAGTTCCCGTTTTTACACATACTGAAATCAGGTTATTAATTTTTTTGATTTTAATATCTCTTTATTGTGCCATATTCTACATATTTTTTGAATTATGTTGCTTTTTATAGAGTGTATTGTAAATAAGATGTATTTCTTTTGTCATTGCCCCAATATATACAAAAATCATATCTCTAAGCACATTCTTAGAAAAAGTCATTATAAAATCATAATTCCCCTTCATGCTTGTCATCTGAGAAGCAACTTATTAAATGTCATCCATTCAATTGTCATTTTTGCGGCAAATATCATGGCTCACTGTACCAAGTTGACAAAATTATATCAAAAAACGATAATAGCTCAGTCCTACAAGTTTTTCGTTTTCCATGTAAAAAATAACTTTTAGATATAGATGTGCTCTGTAACTTTAATTCAATTTTCTGCAAATTCAGTTAGTAAGTAATTGCAAAAAATTAAGTACATTTGTATTATGACCTTTTATTATAAAGAACGCTACTAAAAATTGTGTCGATGTAATATGTCATGTTCGAGAAATATAATTATATGAAAGTCGATAACCGTAAACTTTAAGCCTACATTATCTTATAACTTTTTGATTAAGAATTATACGGGGAATACAAAAGTGTAGTAATATATATAGTGTTTCAGTTAAAGAACTTTAACTATGGTCAACCACGAAGCTATGGAACACTAAAATACCAGATAATTTTAAAAGATGCTCCTAATAAGTGGCTATAGTAGGAAAAAAACAGCTTCAACATATCTTTGTCTCATAAAGTCACAATTTGCCTTCCCCGCGGAAATGACTCATGTGTATTATTATATTATATTAAAAAACAATATATGCGAAGAAAGGTACAATATATTTCTATTTTAATAAGTTTTTTTGGCAACATATAATTTTTGTTGAAATTATTTGTATACATCCTTATCTATCTAACCAAATAATTAAGAATTACTGTTGTCGCCCATTATTGTCGCGAGTGTTTTACCACCATATGTATATAGAATTTTTAACTAAAGATTTAGTACTCAAAAGAAAATAAAAAGTCGATAACAGGGAAAATAAAAGCGAAATTTGTTATTTATCTTGCTGAAGGGGATAACGGAGATAATGCAAAACCACTTGTACTGTAATATATAATATATTAATACTTATTATATTTGACTTAGATATAATAACTAAATGATGGCACAAACTAATTTAAGCTAAGATTTTTCTATTTATTTTAGTACTACATAAGTATCAGGAGCAAATAAAATCATCTTTATTCTTTTCTTATTTCAGTCTAAACAGTAGTTTTACGCGAATTACCAACTGCAATTCGAAGTGAACAAGTTGCTGTGTTAACTGCACAGTGTGTTTCTCTTTCTATGTACTCGTTCGACTAAAGTTTACACTGTGTCCAATTAAACAAGTAATTTAACGGAGATATACTACAATAAAGTTTTAGTAGACGCAATTGCATTACGAAGACGCTTATACATAAAATACTCATTTAAGGCAAGCAAATGGTTTATTTACTTGATAGGCATCACATGTACTATTCAACTTTTATTTCTTCTATAATTTATATCAGCAATTATTGTTAAATTAAAATGATCTTAGTGAAAAAGTCAATCCAATTATATTCTGAATTTAGATATTTTAATAAGTATTTCATCAATTCATTTCATTATTCTAATTATCGCGGGCATACGAAATATAAGAAAGGGGATATTGGGAATAATTCCGCTGAGTCATTGGTCGTTGTCAGTACGGTGTAACCAAGGGAAATAGCTGACGATGATCAACGAGTGCAAAATATGTGTTTATGGTTGCTCTACAGCAAAATTTGCCCAATATCCTTTTTCTTTTATATTTATATATACATCTATTGTATGTGTATAACTACTATGTATATATGGATATATTTTAAAATTTGAAGTATGGTATATCCATCCTCCTTTGTTTTCTTGGCCGTGTATATTGTATATGATAATGATGTCTTGGAGTAGCGACCTCAATAATTATTAAATAAAACACATATTATGTTTTTTTTTTGGTTTCGTTTCGCCATATATTTATATTGCCTTCTTCAAAACACTAGTAAACAATAAACTTCAATATTATATTAGATATTAATTATGTTTCTTTTTTTTTCCAAGATTATGGTTTGAGTCTATTGACATGCTACAATATCAATCTTATATTTTTCTTAATATAACCAAATAAAAGCATCAATTTACTTATCAAAATATTTAATAAATACAGGGTGATTCTTAATATATGCGACAAACTTTAGGAGCTGATTCCTGGGGTTATTTTGATCATAAAAGTTCATAAGAACATATGTCCAAAACCGCTTAGTTCAGAAGTTATACAATGTTTAATAGAAAGTTAAAATAATAAATGGTTTTATTATAAATTAACAAAATAATTAGTAAAACAAAATTAACTTATAGTAACTGTTGAAATTGACCGCTCCCAACTGTACTACAAGCTGCTATCCTCCGTCGTATTGACTGGCGCGTGCGTTCGAAAATACCAGGGGTATTTCGAATTGTTTCAAAAGCTATAATACGATTTCTTAGTTCATCGACATTTTCCATGGGAGTCGTGTAAACTAATGATTTAAGGGGGCCCCAGAGAAAAAAGTCCAATGAATTTAAGTCTGGAGACCGAGGAGGCCACGGTTGTGGACCCCCCGTCCTATCCACCGATTTGGATACGTACTGTCCAGACACTCGCGACCAAGTAAACTAAAATGCCCTGGAGCACAGTCATGCATAAAATACATTTGTAATCTTAACTGCAACTAATTATTTTGTTAATTTATAATAAAACCATTTATTATTTTAACTTTCTATTAAACATTGTATAACTTCTGAACTAAGCGGTTTTGGACATATGTTCTTATGAACTTTTATGATCAAAATAACCCCAGGAATCTGCTCCTAAAGTTTGTCGCATATATTAAGAATCACCCTGTATAATGGATATAATTCCTGAGGAAGAAATAAAAGAGATTGACAAATGAATAACAGAAATACATATGAAGTAAACCTGTTCAATCGACGTTATATATCCGTTTATCCAGAATGTATCTGAATTGATAAGACATTTAAGTTATTATGTATTGGAACGGCCATGTTGATAATTTTATTACTAACAAAAATGATAATGCAATTTATGAAATCATAGCTGTAGGTATAGTATACCAGAAAAAAAACCGGGCACCATGCAGTGTTTTTTTTAATTTACATGAAATAATCCTAGGTGGACAGATGTAAAAAGAACGTTGATACACCAATCAGCGTTTATTTATATGGGTAATAAATCATTCGATGAACAAGATCGTGGTCGTCTACAGTCTCCAATGAGTAGTCACACTGTGGGAAAATCATCGATTCAGTTAAACCAACAACAGAAGTGTTGTGTATGTAATCGCACAGTTATTATTGATGAGAATGGTAATAAAACTACACTAAATACTTATCACCTTTTATTGCTTTTTTACACCTTATATATATATCCCGAAACATCAAAAGAATGTCCCACATTCCCTCCCCCGTGATAGTCTCTGTAATTCAGGATGACCAACCTTACTCTGATACATTTCACTGCTAATACATAACAACTCTTCCCTCTCCCAGAAACAACTAATACATTTACAAATTTAATCTAACTGGAGGTCTAGTAACACGTTTAGATCGCCGCAACTCAGAAATGTCACTGGAGCAAGGCTGAGTCCGGACGGCAGGTAAAACAGCTTGACTAGTTTCAGCCAAACCGGAAGATTCAGTTATACTTTCGGGTTCACCGCTATTTTCAGGTAGTGATGCTGAAATTGGAACCTCAGGACTTTGGTAAGTATTAGTATTGCCCTCAGCACCGGGCGAAGCCAGGTCGTCACACAAGACAGGCAGGCATGTATTCCTAATCCTACTTATTGGCGTATTCTCCCCAATTGACCTTATTTGATCAATGTGTCTTTTCCAGATTCTAGAATCGTCTAATCTAATTAGGTAATGCAATTTGCCCAATCTCTTTTCCACACGACCGAACTCCCACTTATCGCAATGAATGTAATCTCTAGCCTCTACTCTCTCTCCTACTATCAAATCCCGTGCCCCTTTTACGTTAGGTAAGGTGTTACCTGGTGCATTATTAGCACTTGGCCTAAATAAGTCTAACCGCGACCTAATTTCCCTACCAAACATCAAGTAAGCAGGACTTACACCGGTTACTGTATGCGGTGATTGTCTGTACTGTGAAAGAAATTTAGAAAGTTGTCTTTCTCTATCACTATCGCTTCCCTTAAGTGCCCTTAATGCCTGTTTAAAAGTTTGTACATACCTCTCCGCCAAACCGTTGGTTGCGGGGTGGTACGGTGCACTTAGTTTGTGTATAATCCCGTTTTTCTGCAAAAATGTCTTAAATTCGTATGACACGAAAGTTTGCGCATTATCTGAAACTAATATACAAGGGATTCCGTATGTCGCAAAAATTTTCGTTAATAGCAGAATCGTAGTTTGAGAAGTCGTATTCTTAACTACATGTATTTCAGGCCATCGAGTATGTGCGTCTACTAAAATAAAATAATAATAATTCATGAATGGCCCTGCAAAGTCTATATGCACTCTCTCAAAAGGTGTAGTAGGCGTTTTCCATGGGTGAATTGGAGCTTTTTCCGGATTATTTTTAATTTTGTTACAATCTATGCAATTTTTGCAAATAATCTCTATATCATAGGAAATGCCCGGCCACCAACAATGACCTCGTGCTAGCGCTTTCATTCTAACAACTCCGAAGTGTGAAGAGTGTAATTCCTGTAAAACTCTCAAACGTAAATTCTCAGGGATTACCACCAT
Source organism: Amphimallon solstitiale (assembly GCA_963170755.1). Lineage (NCBI taxonomy): Eukaryota > Metazoa > Arthropoda > Insecta > Coleoptera > Scarabaeidae > Amphimallon > Amphimallon solstitiale. The sequence goes on along the minus strand of OY720679.1, from coordinate 1,386,915 downwards.
CTGCTGTCTAAAAATGCAATTTCCTTGTAATGTGAATTCTGTTTGTGGTATATTGAATCTATCTTTTGCTTGTATGCTTTTACCTAACCTTAAAGCAGTGAATAATTCCTTTAAACTTTTATCTTTTGCAGTTTCTAACTCTAATTCTTTTACTGTAATGGGTAGCGTCTCTATTTGAAATATTTCGAATTTATCTGAAACATCGTAATTATGAATGCTCGTTGAGTTAACAGGTAGCCTTGATAACGCGTCAGCATTTGCGTGTAGTTTTGTATTTTTGTATTTAATTTTGTAACTAAAACATTGTAAAAATAAAGCATAATGCTGCATGCGTGAAGTTGTTAATGTAGGTAGGTTGTTAGTAGGTGAAAATATTTGAACTAAAGGCTGATGGTCTACCAACAACGTAAATGGACGACCATACAGATAATAATAAAATTTTTTAATACCAAAAATTATTCCGTATGCTTCTTTGTCAATTTGAGCATATTTTTGTTGTACTTTCGTTAGGGTTTGTGATGCAAACTGGATTGGACGTTCCGTGCCGTCAGGGTATGTGTGCGATAGTACCGCTCCTACCGCGTATGGACTGGCATCCGTAGCTAAAACTAGTGGAAGTGTTGGATCAAAATGTGCTAACACGCGCTCCGAAACGATTTCGTTTTTAACTGCTATGAATGCTTTTTTGCAATTCTTGTCCCATTTGAAAGGAACTCCATCCTTTAATAAATTGTAAATTGGATGTAATATAGTACTTAAATTTTTAAGAAAACGGCCGTAATAGTTTACTAAACCGACAAATGCTCTAACTTCAGTTTTGTTAGATGGAACTTTCGCGTTTTGAATCCCTTCCATTTTCTCTTTTGTTTTGTGTATTCCAAATTTATCAATAATGTACCCGCAGTATTCGATTTCTTTGGCAAAAAATTTGCATTTTTCATAATTTACACGGATATTATATTTGGCTAATCGGCTTAGAACTTTTTCCAAGCGTTCCAAATGTGTATTATCGTCCGGCCCTGTAATTTTTATGTCGTCTAGAAACACTGAAACACCCGGTATATCTTTTAGGATGTTTTCGAATTCGCGTTGCCAAATTGCCGGTGCACTGGCTATTCCATACATTAATCTAGTACTTCTGTATAACCCCTTTGGTGTACTTAAGGTAAGATATTTTCTATCCTCCGGACGTACTTCCATTTGTAAATACGCTTGTTGTAAATCCAATTTTGTAAACTTGTCACCGCCCGCCATTGACGAAAATAACGATTCAATGGTAGGTAATGGATATTCATCGATGACTAAATTTGGATTCAAAGTGCATTTAAAATCTCCGCAAATTCTAATATTTCCGTTTGCTTTTACGATCGGAACAATGGGCGTCGCGTATTGCGAACTATTTACTTTCTCTAACACCCCTTCCTTTTCTAGATAATCTAGTTCCTGTTCCACCTTTGTGAGGAGTGCATAAGGCACTTTCCTAGCCTTAACAAAAAATGGTTGTGTATCCTTTTTTATTTTAAGACTAGCCTGCAATCCCGTAATTTTACCCATATTCTTTTCAAAAACTACCGAATATTTTGTCAGAATACCATTAAGATGTGTATTTGTATCTATGTGTGCAACATCTGATGTATTTAGAAAATTAATGTTCAATTGACGTATCCACTCACGCCCGAGCAAAGGTCGTTTATCAGAATTAACAACGTATAAATTTAATTTCTTTGTAATATTTCCGTATGCAACCTGTACTTGTGTGAAACCCACAACGTCCAGCCTTTGCTTACAATACGTAACTAAATTTATTGGTGTCTTTTGTAATTGTAAATTAGAAAAATACCTTTTGAATGATTCCAAATTCAGCAATGTAACAGCTGCGCCCGAATCCAATTCAAACAAAATCCTTACCTGATTTATCCGTAATTCCAATGTAAATTTTTCTCTGTATTGAGAATGTTCAGAGTGCACTGATAAAATCTCATCCACCTGATCCACTCGACCTGCATCTCTGGACTTCATGCACACCTTGCTCAAATGACCCTTCCGCCCACATGTAAAACAGGTCAAATTTTGTTGTTTGCATTTATTTGCTAAATGTTTCTCGGACCCACACCTAAAACATTTTAAAGAGCTTTTAGTATCCTTATAGTTTCTAGAATTATGAGATCGTTGCACTCCACTTGACACTGTACTCTGCTTTTTATTTTGCACTCTTGTAGTTCCCACACTGTATACACTGGACGTGTTAGGCCGATGAAGTTGTGCCGCATCTCTAGCTGAGGTTTCCATACCCACTGCTATCTCGACTGCTTTTTCGATGTTCAGGTCCTTTTGCTCAAGCAATCTACTTTGAATATTTTGACCTCGTAGGCCAAAAACAAATTGATTACGTAATGCCTTCTTAAGGTAATCTCCAAACTTACATGTTGTTGCCATTCTCTGCAATGCAGTTAAATAGTCTTGGGCACTCTCCCCTTCATGTTGTTTTCTTTGCAGGAATCTAAAATTCTCAGCAATTTCTAATGGTTCCGGATTATAGTGCAATTTCATTGTATTCACTAATTGTTCATATGTCTTGCTTCCTGGATCTTCCGGTGATATTTTATCACATAAGACATCGTACGCATCTGGCCCCATGTAGTGTAATAGGTACGCCGCTTGTTTATCGGTTGGCACCGAAAAAACGTTAAAAGCACTCTCTAGTCTCATCAACCATCTATCGAATTTTTTTGCTGTATCGAATATTTCGATAGAAAAAACTGTGTGTATTGCATGTGTCGCTGTTGTTTCCGACATATTAGTTTGTAAATGTATATAGGTGCTTGTACGAACGTAATTGTAGCTGTAGCTATTCCTTTGTTTTTAAGACGCCATGCGGTCTGTCTTACCGATATAAAAAAATAAATGTTTTGTATCACTTATTTATCGTAGAATAATTGTAGATTCGAACTGCCTCGTCGCCAAACTGTTGTGTATGTAATCGCACAGTTATTATTGATGAGAATGGTAATAAAACTACACTAAATACTTATCACCTTTTATTGCTTTTTTACACCTTATATATATATCCCGAAACATCAAAAGAATGTCCCACATTCCCTCCCCCGTGATAGTCTCTGTAATTCAGGATGACCAACCTTACTCTGATACATTTCACTGCTAATACATAACAAGAAGTTTAATAAAACGCGGATGTTGTTAAAATCATGAGCTAATTTCTGAAGACGGTAACGCGAGATACCATGTCAAAAACTTAGGCATTTAAAATAGTTGATGATAGCATGGGAAAATGACAATACTAGTTGAACAAAGTAAAGCTATAAAGAACAATATATGTAATTGGACATCAGGCAAATGTCAATAATTTAGTTATTACAGATAACACTAATAATTCATAGAATATTTTAAATTCCGAAATCTTAAGCAAATGACAGAAGTCAGTGACCTAATACATATATTAGAAAATAGTTACAGCATAATGTCAAGGAAAGACCTTGACACACTTAACGGTGCGGTCTTCGATGCCTAACCCTAATGGAGGTCCATAGATGGAGCTGTGATTGCATATGGATTTTTTGCAGTTTTTATTATAACCCTTGATCAATGGAGAAACAAACAGAGAAATATTTATAATAAAGATAGTAATACAACAAAAATTAATACAGAAAGTGTTCCTAAATTCGAATTAAAACACCCATCTAATGGATTTTTTCGGAACCATTTTAGGCGAAACCAAAAATCAAAATTAATTTTTTTTTCAGACTCGACATCAGCATAGTGCCTTTTATAAATTGTGTTAATTTTGTTCTGTTTCTTCCAAATTTACTAATTTTATGATTTTTTTTGAAAAAACTAAGGGCACTAGGATTTTCAAAATAACTCAACCTGATGAGTGTGTTTTAACATTTACTGTGTGAAAATTTCATTGTTCTTGATTTACAACTTTTCGTTAAAATGGTACCGATATTCCTTATGGACATATAACACGGGCGAACCCCAGCCTTAATCAATACAATATTTTCAATATTGTAACTAATGTTAATTTACCCATTACAATAAAAAAGAGAGAGGTAGACCCAGAAGGCGTAATAATGCTATTACTAGTTTACCGATAAAAAGAAAGAAGAGAACTAGATAGTATCATTCAAGCGACACTATACTCGAATGAGTGATATGATTTTTTACCAGCGTAACAAAGCAGCTGTAGCTGAATCATTTGTTGCAGAATATAATACTGCAGCTGCAACTGCTACAGGTTGACTGAAGTAAGACTTTTTTTCGCTCCATCGATGGCAGAATCCTCTGTTTCGTTAATCTTGCTGGAAGAGAAATGTAAACCATCATGCCTTACTACTGCTCAAGTAAATGTCAGGTTAGTACAAATGTAAACAAATGAAAATGCATTTTATGGCACTAGGTTATGATCATGACCGAAAATGGAAGAATTTTCATGTAGTATAATACGAGTAACATGTGTCTGCACGAAACATTGCAATTGTCAGCAGACACGTTTGTATACTCTTAAAGATTCCGCCTATCGGCGGAAGTGTTAGTTCATACAGGCAAGATGGCCGACGTACATTTAGCCACTGAATAAAATATAAATATTTAAAAAGTTGGCATGAAGGTTTATTACCTTCTATTTTATAGTTAGAAACATGTTGGTGTAATTTTTAAAATGACGTTACCATATATCGACAACAGAACCTGTCGCAAATATGCTTACATATTTCGAGAGATGTCGTATTTATGAAAATGCAAAATAATATGCAATTTATCCTGGAATGTTCACAACTAGTATACAACCGTAAGCGTCAAGTTTTAATTTCGGTTTGCACTTCTATCATATGCAGAAGATGATCTTACACATATGCAGCGATGCCTGCTTGTTAACAGTGGAGGGAGAGCAACGGAGTGGCGGGGGACCCCCACGCCTTACAAATGTCCAGTGTGGCAGCCTCGCTTATGTCTATCTTTAGTTTAATTCGTCGCGCTCTTTTCCACTTACTACTTTCCTATCAGAAATTAAAATATGACGACCTCGGTATATACTGATATGAATATGAGTTCACAGAAAGCTGTCTCAATGACTATGCAGTTTAGAGTCTACAGTAGTACACATAAAACTACAAAGCTTCAAACTAAGATTAAACTTAGCTGTCGTTTCAGGGCACATTAATTAGATGTTGACAAATATACCGTCCTGATTCAAATTATGTATGCACTACTGTTTTATGCGTTATTAGTCATCAAGGACAACTGTATCTGAAATCGCTGCACGATATAAGGACATCAGATAACTTCGATTTACAAAGATGATTTTGATTCTTGTAACCTCAAAATATTGATCCTTATGTGGCGCCATCTAGTAGTACCCAAAATAAATAATTTCTAAAGTTTTATTTAAATAAACTTTAAAATATCACTTTAAATATTAATTTTACAATGGGCAATTATATTAATAACTTTAAAATAATTAAAAAAGTGTTACTGATAATAAAGTTGTTGCGTAGTGTCAAGAATTACAATTTTACTTACGTTTCTAATTTTTTTATAACAATTCAAAGGGAAACACTCATTAGGGCTCAATTACGTTGTAATCAGTTCTCAAGAGGGAGATTATATTCGTAAATACAAAAGTTGGAATTGATATCTACAGCGGTTTGACCGCTATCGTGGTCACACACACAGAGAGAGAGAGAGAGAGAGAGAGAGAGAGAGAGAGAGAGAGAGAGAGAGAGAGAGAGAGAGAGAGAGAGAGAGAGAGAGAGAGAGAGAGAGAGAGAGAGAGAGAGAGAGAGAGAGAGAGAGAGAGAGAGAGAGAGAGAGAGAGAGAGAGAGAGAGAGAGAGAGAGAGAGAGAGAGAGAGAGAGAGAGAGAGAGAGAGAGAGAGAGAGGAGAGATTTTTTAAAACCCACTTTTTTGGTATCAGGGGACCTCAAAACGTGGACATCTGCAAAAATCTCGAGGTCGAAAATTTTCATCATCACAATACTTCCATATACTACGTATAAGAAAGTAATATCATAATTAATCTGTTGACGTTGAATTTAAATTACAGGCTATTAATTCTATTTTGTCATTTTATATAATATTACCAAAAAATGCCAATGTTCATCGGCAAATTAATAGTACCTATACACATTTTGTTTATTATTCGTATTGATAAGTTATCTGTTATAGTTATACTAAAAATATAGAGACAAATACATCTCAATATCCATAAACAAATTTTATCATAATAAAAAAAGTGAGATAAGGCATCCAGGAAACAACCAAACTTGAACCGACGGCGACGGCGTGATGTCATTACTCACGGTAAATTGGTATTCGGACAGATGTCCTAGTAAAGAACTAAAGCAGCTACGTGCTGAGAATGTTGGATTTGCGTTTTTAGATGCACTTTGCGGTGCTCATGTACACATGTTTGAAAGCTATATATAAACATATATAGCTTTCAAACATGCGTACATGGGCACCGCAAAGTGTTTTAACAATAATTATCCAGACATTGATTAGTATATTTGAAGGTTTATTTCAGGTGTTTTTGTCTATTACAATAATAATAGTAGTTTATAATGAATTGAAGTTCAACTTTAAACAGAGCTCTGAATTCCATTGAATGTTCCACATGAAGTATGTTGGTGAATAAACTGTTTTTTGTTAGAATAAATACTTACCTTCAGTGGTCAAATTTTGACATTTTTATATACAAAAGCTGCCCCAAATTATACTAAGAATGCTCTATATTATCAATAAATCTGTGGAAAATAAATAGTTCCGGGAATATTTGCAAAAGACTTTATAGTGTTATACAGATCCAATTTTTTTATACACAGTTTTCGCAAATTGAGTTTTAATTACTATTGACGTCGATGTTGATCTATGTGAAATAAATAATTTTCTGAATAGGCGCAAAAAAATTTTTCTGGGTAAGAGCAAAAGTGTTACTTCCGGTCTAAATTTTTAATAAAAACTTATCCAAAACTAGTTTTAATCCTAGGCATGAAATCTTTTGTAATAGATCTCACAATTGAACAAATATCCGTAAAATATGGTTTTCAGGTTGAAGTATTGTAGTGTTTTCAGTTTATCGATTTTATTTTGAGTTGTTGTTTGGGCTATTTCCATCGTTTGAGGAACATAGGTAGTCCGACGTTTCGGCAGTCCGTCTACTGCCGTCATCAGGGTAGTCCTGAGAAGGACTGTTCTTGCCAAACTTGTCATTATATCAACGACTTTATCTGGCGGTATGTGTCTTCCCTATAATTTTTAATCTGATGTGCTCTGTGTCAGGTTTTGAACCCGGTCGATAATTTCCGAATTTCAATATCCTATCCACTTTACCACTCGACTAATTCGGGGGACAGAAACTACTTTCTTAAACCTATATTTAAGTTACAGATGTATGCGCAGTAGGTGTGCGCAGTGTGCATTTTTTCGTATATGCGTGGTGGATGTGCGCAGTGTGCATTTTTTTCCCGTATATGCGCGGTGGTTATGCGCAGTATGTATGTTTATCCGTCTGTCTCCGGTCTCATGGCTGCCGGTCTTTGGTTAACACATTCTCTAATCATAGGGAGCCAGATATTCTTGATTTCCAGGCTGGGCGTGCTGATCGTGTCCGGTGTTACCTTCATATATGCTGTTTCTGTAATTTTTCTTTTGTAGCCGTGTTCTTGTTTGGCCAGAATTGTCGCCTCATTCCATGCAATGTTGTGGTCTTCTTCCCAAGCATGTTCCGCCAGCTGCGATTTTTCTGTCTCCCCTAAGCGTACCATTCTTTGATGTTCCTTGATTCTGACTCTTAGGGGTCTGCTGGTTTCTCCAATGTATGGTCTTCCACATTCACATGGTATCTTGTATATGCAATTTTTCGTTTGTTGGTCTTCGTTGTCGGGTTTTGTTCTGGTTAGAACGGACCTATTGGTGTTCATTGTTTTTATGGCCGTTCTGATCTTGTAGTTGTTGCCAATTCTTCTGATTTTTTCCGAGAGGCCTTTTACATACGGAATGACCGTGGTATATACTTTTTCTTGTTGTTCTTGGGTTGTGTCCTGTGGTGCCCGGACCTCTTTGGCTTTCGACAACGTTTTCTGCGTGTAACCATTTCGTTGGAGCATGTCGGTGATGGATTTTTGTTCTTCCTCTCTATCTCCTTCATCGGAGCATATCGTTCGTGCCCTATCGTATAGGCAGCGTGCGACTCCAAATTTAACATTGTGAGGGTGGTTGGAGTCGTGATGTAAGTATTGTCCTGTGTGGGTAGGTTTTCTATACACTTTTGTTTTAGTGTGCCATTATTATTCTTGTTGATCAGGTCATCTAGGAATGGAATCTTGTTGTCAACTTCCAGTTCCATGGTGAATTTTATGGATTCTTCTAAGCTGTTCAGATGTTGTAGGAATCCACCTATTGTGTCTTCACCGTGTGGCCATATGACGAAGGTGTCGTCTACGTATCTTAGCCACAGCTTCGGTTTAAGGTTATACGAATCTATTGCTCTCTGTTCGAATTATCGATTTTATTTAAAAATTAGCACTACCGTCTAAGATTACAAGTTGAAGTTTAGATAGCGTAACACTAACTTTAGCCGTTTTATGCGGAGTCTTGATTGTAGGCAACAAAGACAGAAAACGAGATAAGAGACAAAAAGCAAGTAATCACTGTCTTATTATCAGAGAATCCCAAAATGTGTACACATACGTTCAGTATTTTTTTCTCAGTAGAGGTCTCTGTCATAAAATATACTTACCTAAGAATATCTTAAAATAAAGTTAGCCATTTAATATGGGCCATTGCTATGAAATTACAAAATGTTAGGTTCTAAAACTTAAGATGAAAAGATTATGACAAAGCCAAAGGCCTATGGAAACGCAATTCCAAATGTGTTAGTTGTGATTATTAATAGAAATTCTTAAATGCTAACAATTAATGGTTTCCGTGCTCTGGACAGAAAACAAGGGCAAAATGAAAAGTTGATAGAGTAAACATATGCAGAAGCAGTATCACTTGTAGCATTAGGCTGCTTTAAGAATTAGATAATAAGATGGTAAAAACAGAGCACGAGGTAAAGTCGAACCTATGTGTTTTGTATAAAAGCTCATTACCAGTATAATCGGGAAAATTATTAGAATAGGAATTTGTGGCCGCTCCATTGAATAGTACACAACACTAACAAATAAAACTCATCCCCAACCAACTTATAAATAGTTTTTACAACATCACCAACAGAAGAACACCAAACGACAATAAAACGATCTTAAACCTGGACAAAATAAAGTGCAAATTCCAAACACTGCGGAGAAATTACAGAATATTTCAAATTCACGTAACCGAATATTACAAATTTGATGGTCATTGAGACCTAAGATATCTTTATAGGATAGGATATGCTTTTAGTATTGTATGCAGGGCATGTAATATACATATAAAACCCCATACAATTCACATTTTTTGTGCAAGTTGTATTACCTGCATATGTAATACACGCTTCGGAACTGATGAAACAAAATATCATAAACTCATTCATCAAAGAACAGTTTGGAATTTATCAAGCCAATGGATCTCTATGCACATACCGCATCAACGTGGGCGTCGTTTAGGGGGCAGCAAAGATGGGCACTTGCCCAACATCTTACACCTAGTTGCTATCAGTTGTGCGATTAGTTACATTGTTCTGTGCTGATCGTAGAAATATTTGCAGTTGTAACACAATGACACATAAAGTACTAAATTAGAAAGTAAAGTATTAGCTACGTAAAGTATTTTTTCACCTGCGTATACAGCCTATTTCTAAAGAGATATTTAGTGAACAGCCTCGATTATTTCAGGCAATGAATATTAGATACTTTTTTAAGCCAGCACCAGAGTCTGAACAAGGTAAAGAAACATCTCCTGGCAAACAGAGGTTAAAATCTACCTGGAACATGAAAACAAAATCGAGACACGTAAAGTAAAGTAAAGCATAAGTGGGCAGCATATTCGCCAAAATTAAGAGGCGCAAATATCACGCTTATTTTTAAACATATTGTGAGGACTCTTAGGTGCATTTATCGTTAAAGAACACACTAATTACAAGAAATTTCTTGAAAACGCCAGGTCTCATCAAAGAACAGAGTTGCACAAAGCTCTTTCTATAGTGTCTTTATGTAGAGTATCATCGGTTTTCAAGAACAACAAATAAATGAGCAAAATCGAGATGAACTAAACTCTATAATACTTACCATTTTTTGAGAGCCCATTAAAAGGGAAAAATCAGAAGGAAGAAACTTTAAGAATTTTCTTAAATTTCAGGTAGAAAATGGCTATCAACAACTTTAGAATCATCTAACGACATGCCAAACCAAGGAAAGATGTACTTCTCTGCAAGTTCAAAATAACTCAGCTAAAGCTTGTTGCCAACGTTCTCCGTCAAAGAATTGTTAATGATGCAAATGCCTCTGATGCCTTTTGATAAAACAGCGGACGAAGGATTATCCTTAGATGTAAGATTTTAAAAAAAGGACAATGTTGTACGAGAAGAATTTCTTGGTTTCGAAAAACTTTCAAAAATGGATTCTAAATCAATCACCTACACAAAATATTCTATGTGCCAATTAAAAATGTTTACTTAAAATCCGAAATTTTAAAAAATCGATTTTTAAATACAAAGTATAACGAAATATTCTAATTCTCAACTTGAATATTCATTTCTAATCGCAAGTCCAATAAATTATGTTCGTGCAAGCACCAAACTGCTACATTACTTGCTATTAAACTAACAATTAACAAAATTTGCTTGTTCTAAATATTATACCGACTTTTATAGCCCAAAATGTTGAGGGGCAAATTTAGATTCAAATTTTATTTGTGGTTCGTCAAATATATTCCCTCTTATTATTTGAGGTTATTATAAAAGTATTTATTGATGTTAGGTTTATTCTATGTTAGATATTTCTAAATTAATTTATTATAAAATAAAAGCAAAATATTCTATGTGCCAATTACAAAATGTTTACTTAAAATCCGAAATTTTAAAAAATCGATTTTTAAATACAAAGTATAACGAAATATTCTAATTCTCAACTTGAATATTCATTTCTAATCGCAAGTCCAATAAATTATGTTCGTGCAAGCACCAAACTGCTACATTACTTGCTATTAAACTAACAATTAACAAAATTTGCTTGTTCTAAATATTATACCGACTTTTATAGCCCAAAATGTTGAGGGGCAAATTTAGATTCAAATTTTATTTGTGGTTCGTCAAATATATTCCCTCTTATTATTTGAGGTTATTATAAAAGTATTTATTGATGTTAGGTTTATTCTATGTTAGATATTTCTAAATTAATTTATTATAAAATAAAAGCAAAATATTCTATGTGCCAATTACAAAATGTTTACTTAAAATCCGAAATTTTAAAAAATCGATTTTTAAATACAAAGTATAACGAAATATTCTAATTCTCAACTTGAATATTCATTTCTAATCGCAAGTCCAATAAATTATGTTCGTGCAAGCACCAAACTGCTACATTACTTGCTATTAAACTAACAATTAACAAAATTTGCTTGTTCTAAATATTATACCGACTTTTATAGCCCAAAATGTTGAGGGGCAAATTTAGATTCAAATTTTATTTGTGGTTCGTCAAATATATTCCCTCTTATTATTTGAGGTTATTATAAAAGTATTTATTGATGTTAGGTTTATTCTATGTTAGATATTTCTAAATTAATTTATTATAAAATAAAAGCAAAATATTCTATGTGCCAATTACAAAATGTTTACTTAAAATCCGAAATTTTAAAAAATCGATTTTTAAATACAAAGTATAACGAAATATTCTAATTCTCAACTTGAATATTCATTTCTAATCGCAAGTCCAATAAATTATGTTCGTGCAAGCACCAAACTGCTACATTACTTGCTATTAAACTAACAATTAACAAAATTTGCTTGTTCTAAATATTATACCGACTTTTATAGCCCAAAATGTTGAGGGGCAAATTTAGATTCAAATTTTATTTGTGGTTCGTCAAATATATTCCCTCTTATTATTTGAGGTTATTATAAAAGTATTTATTGATGTTAGGTTTATTCTATGTTAGATATTTCTAAATTAATTTATTATAAAATAAAAGCAAAATATTCTATGTGCCAATTACAAAATGTTTACTTAAAATCCGAAATTTTAAAAAATCGATTTTTAAATACAAAGTATAACGAAATATTCTAATTCTCAACTTGAATATTCATTTCTAATCGCAAGTCCAATAAATTATGTTCGTGCAAGCACCAAACTGCTACATTACTTGCTATTAAACTAACAATTAACAAAATTTGCTTGTTCTAAATATTATACCGACTTTTATAGCCCAAAATGTTGAGGGGCAAATTTAGATTCAAATTTTATTTGTGGTTCGTCAAATATATTCCCTCTTATTATTTGAGGTTATTATAAAAGTATTTATTGATGTTAGGTTTATTCTATGTTAGATATTTCTAAATTAATTTATTATAAAATAAAAGCAAAATATTCTATGTGCCAATTACAAAATGTTTACTTAAAATCCGAAATTTTAAAAAATCGATTTTTAAATACAAAGTATAACGAAATATTCTAATTCTCAACTTGAATATTCATTTCTAATCGCAAGTCCAATAAATTATGTTCGTGCAAGCACCAAACTGCTACATTACTTGCTATTAAACTAACAATTAACAAAATTTGCTTGTTCTAAATATTATACCGACTTTTATAGCCCAAAATGTTGAGGGGCAAATTTAGATTCAAATTTTATTTGTGGTTCGTCAAATATATTCCCTCTTATTATTTGAGGTTATTATAAAAGTATTTATTGATGTTAGGTTTATTCTATGTTAGATATTTCTAAATTAATTTATTATAAAATAAAAGCAAAATATTCTATGTGCCAATTACAAAATGTTTACTTAAAATCCGAAATTTTAAAAAATCGATTTTTAAATACAAAGTATAACGAAATATTCTAATTCTCAACTTGAATATTCATTTCTAATCGCAAGTCCAATAAATTATGTTCGTGCAAGCACCAAACTGCTACATTACTTGCTATTAAACTAACAATTAACAAAATTTGCTTGTTCTAAATATTATACCGACTTTTATAGCCCAAAATGTTGAGGGGCAAATTTAGATTCAAATTTTATTTGTGGTTCGTCAAATATATTCCCTCTTATTATTTGAGGTTATTATAAAAGTATTTATTGATGTTAGGTTTATTCTATGTTAGATATTTCTAAATTAATTTATTATAAAATAAAAGCAAAATATTCTATGTGCCAATTACAAAATGTTTACTTAAAATCCGAAATTTTAAAAAATCGATTTTTAAATACAAAGTATAACGAAATATTCTAATTCTCAACTTGAATATTCATTTCTAATCGCAAGTCCAATAAATTATGTTCGTGCAAGCACCAAACTGCTACATTACTTGCTATTAAACTAACAATTAACAAAATTTGCTTGTTCTAAATATTATACCGACTTTTATAGCCCAAAATGTTGAGGGGCAAATTTAGATTCAAATTTTATTTGTGGTTCGTCAAATATATTCCCTCTTATTATTTGAGGTTATTATAAAAGTATTTATTGATGTTAGGTTTATTCTATGTTAGATATTTCTAAATTAATTTATTATAAAATAAAAGCAAAATATTCTATGTGCCAATTACAAAATGTTTACTTAAAATCCGAAATTTAAAAAATCGATTTTTAAATATATATGTATTGAAAAATTGAAGATATTCTTGGTAGTAGTGGCATACAATGAAATAAAAGTAATAACAATATGACAACCTGTTGTCAATTAGAAAACAATGACAAATATAAAATGTAAATCAAAATGTATATATGAAAATGTAATCAAATAAGCATAGGACAGTCGGGATTACTTATATAGTCACATCAAAAGGCTTGGGTCTACCACAAACTGTTCAGTCAATGCAATTATACAAATAACAACGACGCAACTATGTAATGAAAAATTAAGAGTAGAACTGTTGATATTATAACAATATATGTAAAATCAGTCATGTATAAATGTAAATGAAAGCAAATAAGCATAGGACAATCGGTATTACTTATGTAATCCTATTAAAATGGCTTAGGTTTACCTAAACATGTACAATTTGATTGAAATACATAAACAATCAACGATGCAACTATGTATGTGTTAAGATGTGTTTGTAGCTACAGACATATATGTTTCTACCTAGTTTGGTTTCGTCAGTGCAGCATAACAAAGAAGGTGTATGTTAAAGCATTAATATGTGTTGAATAAATATATATTTGACAAAGAATTGTAATATTATATATATATATATATTATATTATATTATATTATTATATTATATATATATAATATAATTAGATTTTTCTTTGCCGTATATTCAATAATATAATAGATGTTTTTCTTATTAAACGTCACAATCAATTATAGTTTTATTCACATATGCCGCTATTCCCAAGAAAAACATCTATTATATATATATATATATACAGTGTGTCCAGATTTCGATGCTCACCATTGGTATATCGGTTATTAGAAGAGATAGAGGAACGGTTAAATGGGGAATGTTTTGCAGAATTCAATGCTCGCAACAAATCTAATTTCAAATTCATTCGGACTTTTTACGATTTTGAGATATTTTCAAAAAACCAATATTTGCCGATTTCAATTTTCCTCAATAACTTGATAACGCCTAATGCCATTGCTTTTAAACTCTAACATTGTTCAGACACTTTTTTAAGATAAATTTTTTGGTGTGAACAGTAATCCCCGATTTTCATTTGTTTCGAAGTTCTTAGCGTTATCTTTTGTTTATCTTATGGCGGTCATATTGGATTTTTAATTAGTTAGATAGTCCTTAAAAATAGCTTTTCAATAATGTACAACATGCCTAATAAATCTTTATTTACACGAGAGATATGAATATTTGAATAAAATTTCACTCTAATACGGAATTAGTTGGCTATGAAATTAAATGGTAGTGTAAAACAGACGATCAATAGATAAATAAGTTCAGTCATTGTTGACATGTCAAAGTGCAATGCAGTTGGTGGGAGATTTAGAACTTTGTGTTATAATTATTGATAAGTAATTACCGTTAAGCATTGAAATTAGAATAGATTAGATAAGAACAGATAATGGCACATACATTTTCAAATGAAGAAAAGGTTGATATGTTAGAAGTTTATTTCAAAGCAAATAGAAACTCTGAAAATGCTTCCACAATATACGCTCAACGTTTTCCCGAAAGACCACAACCACACCGGACAATTTTTAACAGAATAATAAGAAATTTAGTGGACTATGGAAGCTTCGAACAAAAGAGATCAAACTATCAAGTTAACAAAGCTGATGTACGTCAAAATAATATTTTGCAAAATGTTATAAACAATCCAAGTACATCAGTACGTCGAGTAGCTCAAGAAACTGGAATTCCGAAATCTACTGTTTATGGAAAGTTAAGGAAAAACAAATACCATCCATACAAACCAACAATTGTACAGGGTTTAAGCGATAATGACTATCAGCGAAGATTACAATTTAGCAGGTGGTATCTACAAAAATGTGAAGATGATACTGAATTTCCTAGGAAAATACTTTGGACAGATGAAACACGGTTTACCAATTGTGGAGTGTTCAACAGGCATAATTATCATCACTGGGCAATTGATAATCCACATTTGGTAAATCAAAGAAGATTTCAAATTCGATTTGGTTTTAATCTCTGGTGTGGTTTGATTGGTACGAACTTTTATTGACATCTTCTTTGTTGTTTGAGTTTTTGTTTTTTCATTTTAGATAATCACTTAATAGGTCCTTTCATCTTTGATTACAATTTAACTGGTAATAGATATTTGGAGCTACTAACGAACGAGATAATGCCTGCCGTAAGACAAATCATTAACCCTGAAAACATGCAAAACGTCTGGTTTCAGCAGGACGGCTGCCCTGCCCATAATGCTCGTGACGTGCAACATTTTTTGAGAGACCATTTCAATGAGAGAGTTATTTCAAATAATGGACCAGTACAATGGCCTGCGAGATCGCCCGACCTTACCCCCCTTGACTTTTATTTGTGGGGTGCCACTAAAAACGAAGTATTTAATTTTGAACCACCAGAGAATCGGGAAATTTTAGAACAACGAGTGCTGGATGTGCTCAGATCATTAAACGAAAACACACTACGTAGAGTTTGTAACTCTGTTAAAACAAGATACCAAAAGTGTGTGGAGCAGAATGGTCGCCATATTGAACAGTTTATTTAAGTAAATCTGAACTTTTAATTTCTTATTAGAGTAAAATTTATTTTACATGTTCATATCTCTCATATAAATAAAGATTTATTAGGCAAGTTGTACATTATTGAAAAGCTATTTTTAAGGACTATCTAACTAATTAAGAATGCAATATGGTCGCCATAAGAAAAACAAAAGATGGCGCTAAGAACGGGGCAACAAATGAATTACTTATCAATAATTACTACACAAAGTTCTAAATCTTCCAGCAATTGCACTCCACTTTTACATGTAACTAAGCTTATTTATCGTCTATTTTACACTACCATTTAATTTCATAGCCAACTAATTCCGTATTAGAGTGAAATTTTATTCAAATGTTCATATCTCTCGTATAAATAAAGATTTATTAGGCATGTTGTACATTATTGAAAAGCTATTTTTAAGGACTATCTAACTAATTAAAAATCCAATATGGCCGCCATAAGAAAAACAAAAGATAGCGCCAAGAACTTGGAAACAAATGAAAATCGGGGGTTACTGTTAACACTAAAAAATTTGCCTTAAAAAAGTGTCTCAACAGAGTTTAAAAGCGATCGCATTAGGCGTTATCGAGTTATTGAGGAAAATTAAAATCGGCAAATATTGGTTTTTTCAAAATATCTCAAAATTGTAAAAAGGCCGAATGAATTTGAAATGATATTTGTTGTGAGCATTGAATTCTGCAAAACATTCCCCATTTAATCGTTCCTCTATCTCTTCTAATAACCGATATACCAATGGTGAGCATCGAAATCTGGACACACTGTATATATATATATATGTTCTCAGTCAGGTTTCCGCGGGTAGTAGTATGTGTTGTCACTGGATTCCGAGTTTTCTTCCGCGTTTCCACTGCTTGGTCTTTGGAAAGACCGATGCTGGTTTCTTGACGACGTTTTGGCAAAATCACACTTGCCATCTTCAGGTCTGCGATAACTGTCTGCTTCTGCTTCTTGTTATTCGTAAACTTTAAGTTTTTTTTTTTTTTGTAATGTTTACTGAAATAGAATATGAATATAAATGTTTTATGAAATTATAAAAACTTATTTTATTATTAACCTTATCCAAATTAAACTTAAATGGGAAAAAAATACACCTGATGAATGAAGGCTGCTAGAACTCACTAAAACAAATTGAATGCTAACAGGAATTAGATTTATAATTTACAGTAGTTTTTTTTTTACAATATTAATGCAATCTCAGCATTCATATAATATTATTCAATTTTGTATCGTTAAGGCTACAACGTTACAATTGTAGTTGTATTATTGCAACCACAGCAATATGGAATGCTCATCAATATCATATTATGCAAGACAAATACCAATACAACACATTCCACAATAAAGAAAATATTTTGATTTTCAAACAACTTTAACCTGCGAAATGGTCCTTGCAATAATCCAAATGCATTCTATAAGTATTCTGGAAGCAAGGTGACGGTAATTAAAAGTTCTATGGTCTCTTGTCAACTGTCCATTATCTCTGAATTGTATCAGCCACGCCAAGCAGTGGTAAGCAGAAGTCCCAAGTAAAGTCATTAATAAAATATCCTGTTATTCCTTTTTCAAATATAGATGCTCTTTTTAGTAGACGGGCATCGTGGATAGACACTGCTTCACCAAAAAATATGTCTATAAATCGTTTGTTATGGTCACATACTCCTTATAATAGTATTTTATACATTGATTTACGTTTACAATAAACATGAACCTTAACAGGTTTTTTAATATTAATACGACAACCGTCAATATCTCCTACAATACCATCAATTCCTTGCATTTTTTTAAATTCCTTATACATTACATCTCTTTCCTTATTTTCAGGATATTTAATGTAATTTGAACTGATTTTAACAAAACATATTACAACTTTCCTTATAATTCTACAAGCAGAACTTTCTATTATGTTGAACCTATCTCCAATTTGTCTAAATGTCTCGTTGTTTGTTAATGTTAGTCAATAAAACAGGTTTTTCTGAATATATTTTTTCAACACCAAATTTATGACATGGTAAAATATTACTCTGTTATATTTGTTCTGCAAGTGAGTAATTTTAATATTTTCATGAGTACTTCACATTTGAGTACAAACCTATGAACTGATTGCATGTTGCTCTGTTCAGTCTATAATGCCTTTTGAATTCTTCGTCATCATATGATGGAACAACATTTTCTACAATATCCGAAGTTCTGACAAGTGACTTGCGTTGTTTAAACATCACATCCATTTCCATTGATGAATCAGATGACTCTACCCGACTATCCGACCGTGATAGTGATGAAGTGCTACCCACACTGCATCTCTATCACTGGAGGTAGTATAGAAATCATCATCGCTCATCTACAAGCATTTTACAAATTATGGAAATGAATAAATGCTGCAAAGTGTTTAATTTTACCTAGCAACACATTTGTATAATTTTCAGATTTTTACGTTCTAACACAAAATTAAATCAATGTCAAACAATATACATACAACACTGAGTGTACATTTAATTTATGTAGGTTAACGTTTAACGTTATATTGACAGTGCGCGAAATATGAAGTTAGCTATATTTGGATGGTGTTGATAATTCGTGCAAAACATTCTGCGCTTTCTGATAAAGTGTTTGTGATAAAACATACTTTCTTTAGTAAATTAAAAAATAATATTCTATGCGGCACATATTGGGTATTTACGCTCTCGTACAAAACTTCCTTTGAATGTTATATAATAAATGAATTATTTAACAGTAAAATTAGAATTGGAGACGGACAAACCTTCGAATATAAGATCATTTAAAATGAAATGGGAATCAAATACATTCAAAGACGATAAAAATACGTAAACTACCAAAGACTTTCGACAATAAGTAGAAGTCATTGTTATTATACTTCTGCAGCAATTCAATAAAATGTTATTTCGGATATTACTGTCACATTATTGGAAAACTCCTGAACTAATATTTCAATAACTTTTCACGTCTTTCTTATTTGTCATTTGTAAACTTGTTTATGTGATTTGAATTCATAGTCTATATACATACCGACCTATGAACAAAAACTGCAAAAGAGACCAGTAAATATAAAATGGATTAAATGATAGTGAGGTTTTAACATACTCCTGTTTTTATATAGACACGTATATACTTTTCTATGGCTTCTGCATATTTTATTATGAATATAGCTGTGTGTTTTTGATTTTAACAGACAAACTTATTCCCACTTCTTTCAATATGTTTATTTTAATAAAATATTGTAAATGTGTAGGTAGAGTCTTGTAAAGCAATAGACTAAATATTACATACCGAGTGCTTCAGAGAAAAATAGTTATTTAATAATATAGATAAAAAAGGAATTTATATTGAAACTGTAGATAACCGGGATCTGTACAATTTAAAGTATTTACATTTATACAGAGTTTAAGAATAGGTGGTTTTGTCAAAATTTTCCAACTTTTGGAATATTCTTATGAAATAAGGATTAACGATCAAACAACTGTTAGGAACTGAATTTGTAAAAATATCACACTACTACGTAAATGCAATGTTTGTTTCAACATGCATGTTCTTTAGAATTACCTACCATTCACTGATATTTCAAAACTATGAAATATTCTTAGAATTTACGTACATGTGAAAAGTAGGGGAAGATTGCCGAATATCAGATAGGCACCTAATATCAGATACCGAACTTCCTGGTCTGCCGCGTGCTGTAATCTAGCAGCAATATTTCCAAATACTAGCCCCCACTTCCGCCATCCCACAGTGCAGTAGAGTGCTCGTTCTAACGAAATCTTTGTACGTGAAAATATTTTTAGTGTTTTGGTGATTTAGAAATATTTCGAAGGCCTTGCTGTTCCGGCGACTAAACACCTCTTAAGGTAAAGCATGAACACTAATATTATAGAGTTATATAAAGGAAGGAGGTGAGTTTCATACAAGACTTGGTTATTTAGATTATGTTGAGTAATTTTTTGGTTATGCCATGCCGATCTCAACAACATGGATGCTCCTAATATGGGATGGCGCGGGACTCGCATACCTATAATTATTATTTTTAGATGCCTAACCAAGAGAGAAAGAGAAAAAATGGGACACAGAATCGATGAAACTTGCAGTAGCTGCAGTAAAAGAGAAAAGAATGGGATATTTGAAGGCATCTAAAACCTACGGGGTACCTAGGTCAACACTTGAGAATTACGTTAATAACAAAGAAAAAGATGTTAATGAGCTAATAAAAACAAGACTGGGTAGAAAGAGCGTATTGGGGGAAGAGCTAGAAAGAGAATTACTGCAATATTGCATAAAGATGGAGGAACGGTTTTATGGAGTTACTCTTCGTGATATTAAGCAACTAGCTTTCCAGTTGGCTGTCAGTAACAATATGGAACACCCTTTTGCCCAGAGCAAAGGGGCAGCTGGAATAAAATGGCTTAGAAATTTTTTAAAGAGAAATCCTACTCTTTCTTTGCGGAAACCACAATCAATGGCACTTGCAAGAGCGAAGGGCTTCACCAAATTAAATGTAAATATGTTTTATGATTTACTTGAACCTGAATTAAAGAAGATTAATATGAAACCGAACAAAGTGTTCAACGTAGATGAAACAGGCATATCTGTTGTTCAGTCTCGGCGTTCCAAGGTCCTAGCTGTCAAAAGAAAAAAGCAA
The DNA here is from genome assembly GCA_963170755.1 of Amphimallon solstitiale. NCBI lineage: Eukaryota > Metazoa > Arthropoda > Insecta > Coleoptera > Scarabaeidae > Amphimallon > Amphimallon solstitiale. The sequence continues at coordinate 1,365,943 of OY720679.1, read as the reverse complement.
ATCGGAACCTTATCTTCTCAAGAAAGAGGTGCCCTCATGACAATTGTAACGTGTATGATCCCATCGGGAATTTTTGTGCCTCCCCTTATTGTATTTCCCAAGAAGAATATGAAGCCCGAACTCTTAAACGGTTGTCCCCCGGGAACAATTGCAAGGTGCCACCAATCTGGATGGATACAAGCTCATATTTTTACTGACTAGATCCAACATTTCATTGATTATGTCAAACCAACCCCAATGGATCCTGTAGTTTTAATATTAGATGGACATGGGAGACATATTAGAAACATTGATGTTATTGTTAAAGCCAGGGGAATGGTGTGATCATTGTTTGTTTGCCACCCCATACATCACACAAACTTCAACCGATAGATGTTTCTTTCATGAGCCCATTCAAAGCTTATTATTCTCAAGAAGTTGAGACATGGCTATCTAACAATCCTTACAGGTCTGTAACCTGTTATCAAATCGGAGAATTGGTGGGTAAAGCTTATGCTAAGTGTGCGACTCTTCAAATTGGTTCAAAAGGTTTCAGTAAATGCGGTATTTTACCATTTGATAGGAACAAATTTCTGGAATCTGATTTCATAGATGTAGAAGAACATCAACCTGAGCCTCTTTTAGATTTAGGCCAACCAAAGAAGCTGAATCGCCTGTTGATTTTCAAGGACCAATTGCCTCCACCTCTAATGCACCAAATGCTTTTCCAGAGCCCGTTACAGCTACCACCAAGACGCTAGAGGAGGACATGCAAAAGAAAAAAATCGTTTCACCATTTGTCCTAAAACCACCACCAAAACTACCTGAAGTTACCTCAAAGCCCAAGAGAGGACGCCCTGCTGGGAAATCTGCAATAATCACCAGCTCCCCTTACAAAAACAACCTAGAAAAAGAAATTCAGCAAGACAAAATAAAAGAACAACAGTTACAAGAAAAGAAAAAAACCAAAAAGTAAAGGTGAAAAGAGGATGAAAGGAAAACAGACTGAAGAATATAAGCCAATAAAAAAGAAACGAACAATACCTTCTTGCGAACAACAACTACCGTTTAAAAAAGCTACAAAGCGTAAAATATTTGATGTAGGAACCCAGGATGAAACCTCTAACAAAGATTCAGACATTCCCTTGGTATCAACCGACGATGAAGACAGTGCGGATGAGGAGTGTGCTTACTGTTGCCAACCTTACAAGGAGGATAAGTGTGGAGAGCAGTGGATACGATGTATCAAATGTCTTCGGTAGGCACATGAACTTTGCTCTGGAGCTGACAAAGAGGGATGGAAAACATTCACGTGTGATTTTTGTCAAAAACACCTTTAAAACCACGCTTGATACTCAAATTTTTTTAATGAGTTGTTTTTTGTATACCTACATTTATACTGATATATCAATAAATTCCTTATTATGTTAATATTATGTGTATGTAAATACAATTTTTCTTTTGTAATCATACATGAAATTGTAGTTTTCCTTGATTTATTTCCCCATCCGATATTAGGACTCCATTTTGAAAAAGAGGTAAAGTACCGAATATTACCAAAAAATTAAAAATAACAGTAAATGAAGAACTATTATAACCAATGTATTAAATATTTTGTAAAACACTTCAAATTATGTTTTTATTTAAAATAAGTGCAATAAATCCCAAAAACATAATTTTTTTAGTAATTAGAAAAAAAGTATCTGATATACCTTCCCCTACTAATTTTTACTTTCTTATACGTAGTATAAGGAAGTATTGTGATGACGAAAATTTTCGACCTCGAGACTTTTGCAAATGTCCACGTTTTAAAGTCCCCTAATACCAAAAAAGTGTTTTTTTAAAAAATCTCTCTCTCTCTCTCTCAATAGCGGTCAAACCGCGGTAGTAATCAATTCCAAATTTTGTCTTTACGTGTGTAATCTCCTTCTTGAGATCTGATTAGATTTTCAGTAAATTCGGAAGTAGGAGTTTACTTAAGAGAAAAAATTGAATTTTGCTAATATTTGGTCAACTACTAAGTTTAAACAAATTTATAAAGAATTCATATGTACTTAAAGTTAAGATTGAAAACAATTTTATTTAAAAAGTTTTTCGAAATACCTACAGGAAGTAGGTCTTTTACTCCTATCGAACATGAGTAAAAGTATTTAAAACATAATTTTCAATATCTTTTGTATAAACAAAATTTCAAAATTCAGACCGAAAATACCACTTTTACTCTTATCGAATAGCAATTCGGGAATAGCACTTTTTTTTCGAATATCTTGCAAAATATACATTCTATAGCGATTTATTAAGAGAATAGAAGTACTTAGAATCGGATTTTGAATAATTTTTGTGTAAAAGAATTCGTAAAATTGTATAGTTTGAAACGAAGTTGCAGAATATTAAACCTGAATAATCCCAAATAACAATTATTAGTTTAAAAATTTGGATTGCCGTCACTTTAGTTACACATATCATACATACCTAAAATTACTTCAAAAAGTTAATTATGGTATTTTTAATTTCTTATATAATTAATCTTCATTGAAATTAAATACACGCTTGCAACTTTATGAATTAGCAAAAACTTGAAAATAACGCAATTGCTGTGTGTCACAAAATTGTTAAAACGTCAAATTTACATTTATTTATTTTTAGTTGAACTTGAGCTTTACGGAAGATACCTATGAGGTATCTAAAATTGGATTTAGTAGATGTCGTCTATATTTGAAGCGAAAGTAATTTTTAAATTAAATTTCTAACTGACAAAGAATATTCAGGCATATATCATTTCTATCATTAATCAAAAAATTGCTCCAGCAAACGTTTAAAGGTAATTTGGAATTTACTTTAAATGTGTATAGAAAAAGAATTTTATTTACTACAAACTTTTGCTTATTATTTTTTACAGTAGATATGGTTTTATACATTTTAAATAATAAATTATTTATAAAAACTTGTTTTATTTCTTGGGTTTGTGGTTCGTTTTAATTAAAACTAATACATTTTTCTAAAACGTTTCGATGTATTTAACATCTTTTTCAAAGTGTATACAATAGATTACTATAATAAATTACAAAATAACAGTTTACGGTACAACATAATTTATACTAACAATAATTAAATTTGTTTTTATGTATGGCAACGGGAAACTTACCTTAAAATTCGTTTTATCAATCATTAATAGTTTATAGGCTACTTTCTCATATATTCATTGCTAATTTTGTAATATTGAATAGTATAAATTTGTTAGATTTGCAATGTCAGATCTGTCATTTATTGAGTATTTTTGTTTTTTAATATGAATCTTTTCTAAAATATCTCTTGTTTTTTGGTTAAGTTCTTTATCCAGAATTTTTACCCGATTGAAATCAAATTCATGTCCAGTATTAATAGTATGTTTCTTCAATGCGGTGTTGTTTTTACAGTATTTATGGCTATTCATTCTACTTTTTAGGTGTTGTTTTATTTGACCGATATAAACACTTTCACATCCCTTACACGGTGTTTGATAAATTAGGTGTGTTTGTTGATCTTTCGGTATTTTAGCTTTTAAGTTAGACCAAAGATTTTGTAAGTTGTTATTGTTTTTATTTGCGATTATAATATTGTATGGTTAAAGAATATTTTGTATATTTTCCGATAAATTTTGCACATATGGAATGGCAATGTAATTTTTGTTATCATTGTTGTTATTATTATTGTGTTGTTTATGTTGATTATATGATATGTGTGTCCTTCTTTTAATAATTTTATTAATTAAATCTATGGGATAATTATTGTTAGTTAGTGTTCGTCTAACTTTATTTAATATTTCAGTTCTGTATATAGGAGATGTTAATTTTATTGCACGATCTACTAAATTTATGATAATACTTTTTTATGTGTAAAAGTTGTAGCTGAATTAAAGTTTATATACCTGCCAGACCAAGTTTTTTTGGTATGCCATTTTGTAAGTATTTTATTTGTGGTGTGTTGTCTTATTAATGTTATGTCTAAAAAATCTATTGAATTACTTGTTTCTATTTCTGTGGCAAACTGAATTTTTTTGTGGAAACTGTTAAATTGTTGTAAAATTTGGTGAATTTCTTGTTCTAGCATTGCTGTTATACAGTCATCCACATATCTCTTAAAGAAAGGAACTTTTATGTTAAGTTTTGGTATTACTGTTTCTTCTAGATTTTCTAATATAAGTTGGGCTATGGCTGCAGATATCGGTGAGCCTATAACACAACCATATGTTTGCTTATAAAATTTATTTTTAAACTGAAAATATGTCGAAGTTAGTGTTAATTCCATTGCTTTAAGAAATTTTGTTAGTGTTAAAATAATATGTTATTTTATTGTGTCCATTTTTTTTTGTGACAATCGTTTTTGCTAGATCTATCGGAATATTTGTATATAGGGATACTATATCCAATGATACCAGTTTATAATTATTGGTTATTGTTATCATATCAATATATTTTTTAAACTACCAGGAATCTTTTATATAATATTCATTCTTTCCTGTTATTTGTTTTATAGATTCTGATAAGAATTTTGATAAATTATAAAATGGAGATTGTATACAAGATATTATGGTCTAAGTAGGATATTGTTTTTGTGAAGTTTAGGTAAACCATATATTTTTGGTGAATGGGAGTTGTTAATTTTTAGTTTAATTGCCATACTTTTTGAGATTAGATTTTGTCTTCCCATGTTTTTACTAAATCATTGTTCAGATTTTGATAATATTGAGTACGGTCATTTTTTAGTTCGATGTAGGTGTTTTTATCTTGCAACAGATCCATCATTTTTTTTATCATAGTCTGCCGTATTCATTATTACCGTTTTATTGCTTTTATCCGGTTTTAAGATTACTATTTGTGGGTTATTTTTAATAAAAGTTTTAGTTTTAATTATTGTTAGTATAAATCATGTTGTATCGTAAACTGTTATTTTGTGATTTTTTATAGTAATCTATTGTATACACTTTGAAAAAGATGTTAAATACATCAAAACGTTGTTAGAAAAATGTATTAGTTTTAATTAAAACGAACCACAAACCCAAGAAATAAAACAAGTTTATATAAAATTGTGGTTAAGAAAGAAAGAAATACATATAAATTATTTATATATAATAATAAACTAGACTTATTTATGTCTGCCATTCATCTTTTACACATTATTTATATAACATCATTGCTTGAATATAATAACTTGTGTCATGTTTGTTAAGATACCTTTCTGTCAGTAAAGTAAATGCAAGTGATTGTAGACTGTTTATTTTTTGACCTAAAATTTTAAATTAAAAGTCTGTTCCTAAATCTAGAATTTTGAAGTTTGTCACTTTATGAGTTTTAAAATTTTAAGTAGCACTTATTAAAGTCAACCCCTCTCGGACCATCTCAATATATATAATAATATATGAGTAGGTACTATTGACGAAGACAGCCCCACGATTGGGTGACTTAAATGTAATACTATTGGGAGTCTTTGTATATTTAGGATTGACTTAATTGTAAACTTTACTAGCCAAGGTTATTGCGAAATGTAAATGCTTTATTTAAAATAATCTAAAATTTATAACCAGTCAAATTAACGATCAATTTTTATTTGTTTTTTATTTATTTTTCCCACCCCTGTATCTTCCATTTGAATGTTACCTACATTCCAAAGACGTTTAAAGTACGCAGGCGCTTATAAACATGTCCTAGATTTACACGATCAGCTGTTGCTGGATACTTATATACGTGGTAGGTATTTCGACTCATGTTTCGGCTATTGTTTTAAAACTGAGTATGTCCTCTTATCTCTTCTGGGTCTATTTGCGGGTCATATAGCCCGTTTTCTCAAGATGGGAAAAAGGTATGTTAAAGTATTTAATTACAACATGTACTTGAAAATATGATTCTCTTTTAAGCATCCGTTAACGCTCTGAAGAGTTATTTTGGGCGTTATTTTACGCTTTGTTTACCTGTTAGCATACGTAACAAACCCTTGTACTTATGTGGCATGGGGTAGCTTTTATTTAAAGTAAAATATGTAGGACGTACTACGTTTATTGATTCAAGAAAGAAAACAGGAGATGCACTGGATTACATAATTACAATTACTAACTGGATCGTATAATGATTAATTAATTGATTGGTTATATGGATGTTGCAACTACATTGGCACAGCATAAATTACTTTCGGTTAAATTATTTTGTCTACAATTTAATAAAACTGGCACTGCTTATTGATAATTGACGGACGCAGTGTATCATATTATACCTCACATATAACTATAATGTGTGCAAAATTACATGGAGAAGGATTTATTTAAAACAAAGTGAAAAATCTAAATAAGATTAAAATTTGTACTTTACTAAACTCAAACTTTATGTTCGTCCACGATGTACGACGTAGGCGCCATAAATTCTCGGCATGATATAGGAAAAAGAAACTTGGAACAATATAAGAATTTTTATTTCTGAATGTAATCTCCCCTAACTTCTATACATTTATTACAACGATTAATTAATAATTGGATACCCTTGTAAAAATAATCTCAAGTTTTTCCGTCAAAATGTTCTATAACTGCTTGCAACTCACTACCGTCCTTAAAACTACGTCCCCTAAGGTATTTTTTTAAATTAGAAAACAATAGGAAATCACAAGGCGCCATAGCCGGACTATACAGTGGATGTTCCAATTCTTGAAAGCCGCATTCGCGGATGGCAGCTTGTGAAATGGCGGTAGTATGGACGGGAACATTGTCGTGCAATAATCGCACACCTTTTGTCAATTTTCCACGACGTTTTGCACGAATACTGTCTCTTAATTTATGCAATAAAGACGCATAATATGTGCCGTTCACACTTATATTGTCCTCTTTAAAGTCAATTAGCAAAATGCCCTCACAAACCCAGAATATTGTGGCCATCACCTTTATCGTTGATTGAACGACTTTCGCCTTTCTGGGACGAGATTCATCAGGTCGCCGCCATTCTATGGACAACCTTTTCGATAGAGGATCGTAAAACGGAACCATTGTTTCATCCCCTGTGACAATGGACTCCAAAATCGGTGTTGGATTCTCCACCCATGTTTAAAAACGACTGCGCACATTCGACTCGACGTTCACGTTGGAGAGCAGAAAGAAGTCACGGTACCCATCTAGCACTAATTTTATTCATACCCAAATGAGCATGGAGAATTCGGCGAACACTTGTTTCGGAAATGTTTTCTAACACTGCTAATTCCCTCACTTTCAAACGGCGATCTTCTAGCATTAAATGTTCAATATTTGAAATGTGTTGATACGTTATCACGTCTGCAAACGGACTTGGAATTACTCGTACCTTCGTCTAGGTAGGTACCTCTATAAACTGGGAATACGCAAGTAAAGAGTGCCGAAATGTCAGTACTTCACGATTCTGAATCTTGTTGTGCCCTCGAGACCTTCAAAATTTGGAATTTCAGGCTTAAAAGTGAAACTGTGAATACAGATTCGACCGCCTGTCAGTATGACGTTTGTCGGGCTTTTTCATCCATTTCTCTTAACCGTATCCGTCTGCAAACGGACTTTAAAGTGTTCGTGCCTTTGTCTCTGTACCACTATAAACTGGGAAAAAGCACGTAAACGGTGTCGAAAAGTCGGTACTTTACGATTCCGAGTCTTGTTGCTCCCTCGAAACCTTCAAAATTTGCAATTTCGGGCTTTAAAGTTAAAGTTTGCATACATTTCGATTCGCCTGTCAGTTTGATGTTTCTCGGGATTTTCAGTATAAAAGGCTCCAGAGGAATTTTTTGTTTCACACGTCCTCCTTATGGGGAAAAAATTGATGCAGCGTGATTTCCTCCACGCGCGAAAATTTTCAAAAATTCCTTGCCGGCACATCAAAGCGATAAAACCTAGCCTAAGGCACTCGCAATTCTACCGTTCGATGAGCGGTTTTTTCAAACATTCGCCCCCAATTCGCCATTTTTTTGCCTCCTCTACTAAACCCGCAAGAGCGGTAAAGGGTCTGGTGCGCTTTTAGTATATATAACTAGCTGAACGCGCGTGTTTTTCAAACCCTCAATCGCCTATTACCGCCACCTAGATTTTACACCGCTTCGTCTTCTTTTTCTAAATTTTTCACGCACCTTGTACTTCTGGTGCTTATTTAAAAAGTTTATTAATGTTAATTAACACAACCGATAGTTTTGATGCAAAATAGGTGAACTGGTAATTGCCATTCTCGAACCTTTTGCATAAATGAAGATATTTTTACATTATGCAGCTCAATTTTTTGCTATCTATATTATTATACCTTATTCCAAAAAGAGAGAGACGAAATTCTGAACAGACCCAAGTGATTGACCAAATAGTCAAATATTTTGACCTCTTTGTCATTGTTTGTTTTCTAGACAAATTTATTTTCTTTCATGTGTTGAGACATTACATTACTACATTTACCATTCTATTGCCTTAACTGTAGATTTATCTTTGAAGAATCTATATACAATTTAATTTGGTACAGATTTCATATTTCAGACAGATATTTAAATTTAATTTTACCGCCTAAAATTTATTTCACCAGTTACAGCTTGTTATTTGGACGACTGGGGGTTTGTTCAGAATTTCCTCTCTCTCTTTTTATAATGAGGTATAGATATTAATAGGTAAGCATTATTATTAAATTTCTTGTAATCACTTTGAACTAAACTTTGAATTGAGATTTCATAATTTTCTTTTACAAATTAGTAACAATATGAAAAACACAAAATTCTTTCATTATATTGTTGAGTTTCATTTTCAGTCTTAAAACTGAATTTAGTAATTGCTCATAAGTTAACTTTAGTATTAGCATTTATAATTGTATTATTTTTCTCTTAATTGAATGATATATTCATTTTGAAGTTATCCCAGTTAAAATTTAATATCCCTTTTCATCTAACTAAACACGTTTTATACACACATCTCCCTAATAATTTTCTAGATACTTCCAGAAATACTTTGTCATTGGCTTTTCAAGCAGACTTAGGAAATGGTTTTTATGTACATTAATTGTTTTTTCTGACTCGGATTGTGTCAGTTCATAGAAATGTAGCAGTAACCCAAGAACTATCCATAAGACAGCAACATCACAAAACACGCGCTCTTGAAATCACTTTTATCTCAGGATACTCAAAATGCAAAAAAAAATGTCAAACAACACAACTGTAATTGTTTTTCGAATATCTGTATTGACAGAATAGCGATATTTGTAAAACAATTACAGTTGTGTTGTTTGACATTTTTTTTTGCATTTTGAGTATCCTGAGATGAAAGTGATTTCAAGAACGCGTGTTTTGTGATGTTGCTTTCGAATTCGTAAACATTATTTTTAATTAGATTACCTTCCCATAAAACTATTGATAACGCCCATTTTATTGGTTAAATGTTTATTTCCTTTCTTAATAAATCCACAAACTTAAAAAGGGGAGTAGTATTGTATTACTCTTTTGCTATCTTTTCTAAATTTTAAAGATTCAGAATCCAGAATGGGCAAATTCATTTGTTTCAATATCATGCCATAGAAATTATTACCCATTTAAGTATGTGATTCATAAGATAGATAATTATTGAAGAGGAGTGACTTCTTATGCAAGCCAACATACACCAAAATCCTACAATAATGATTTACTTTGCTGTCAATTTCGGAGTTCTTTACTACCGATTTGGACTTTCTTTACTGCCGATTTCAGATAAAAATGTTTATTATTGACAAAGTAATTCAAAGGTTTGTTTCGTCTACCACGCATATTGCATATTGCATATTGGTCAGAACGAAGGTTCGTTAAAATAACCTACATCTGCTTCTCAAAATATAATAATTTCTTTCTCATGATATTTTTGAACACATAACTCTACTGAATATTTGCCAGGCTTTACACTTTGTCTTTTACAAATGCGAAATGACTTACAACCACACTTATCCCCATGACAATATATGGAAAATAATAAATAGGAAAAATAGATGTGGTAACGAATGCCATTGATAAATTTGAAATAGAAATGACAAAAATTCAGTTATTTATCTAAATCGCTAACTTCACATTACAAAGTGGAAGTAGATATTGATGTCATGTCCGCAAAAATTAAAGCAAGATCATGTCAGCCAATTTTAATAGTAGCATGTTAATAGTGACTTTCTTTGAGTAATGTTCAGAAAAATCCGATGTCAAGTAGGTGTTGAACAAAAAATCGTATGTCTTAACTTAAGTCTATGAATAGTATAAATATTAGTCTATCAATAATTGTCAGAATCGTACCCTATCTCTGACATGACTTAAGATTTTGAAGGATTAGTTTGACTTCAAATTTTTGTGAATACCCGTTGCAAACAACTGTCAAAATTTGATCTTTAATAACTAGTATAAATCAGACGTACCTTGACATAAATTTATTTGCTGCATTTGAGCAATAGATTCTTTTGAATTTACCACAACATTCACAATTTGTATGTAATTTAAAAGTTTACGACTACCAATAAGGTATACCACAAATTTCACGCTAAATACTTTTATGAAATTAAAATTCTCGTACAATCTCTCGTCACTAACGAACCAAGAGTATATGTAGCTTATTAAAAATATGGAAGGGAATCATAATATAAGATTTGGTATACACTGTAATTATATTTACCTCATAAGTATCGATTTGTTTTTAATGACTTTTTTTTTATATTATTGATTATTTCCTTCACCTGTCAAATTTAAATTTTGTCCAATCACAATCAAAACTGAAGTTGAAATTAACCAATGAAAGGTACCGGTTCTTGATATCAGCGACTATTACAAATCGACTATTCAAATGTAGGTAACAAATCAGGTATGTATTTTTTCATTAAGTGGCATACGTGTCAAATAGATGAAAATGTCCGACAAAAAGAGATTTAGCGATGTTTCGGATGAAATTATTGATAATCACATCGATTTGACAACTCATTTTTTATTATGAAACTTGGTTTAGGAAATAATCTTAACAAATATAGCTCGAGCTTGATAAGTAGTCGACTATTACATTGTTTCAATTTTTCTCGTGTGCCTCCTAATTTGACTTAACCAAAATTGGCATTAATAATTAAAGACTAAAGCCCTCGAGCTAAAGGTCTCGTCAAATTGACCGTAGCGCACACTCGAAAAATTGATCACAATGAAATAGTCGACTATTTGTCAAGCTCTCGTTATATTACCTTTGACTATTCAACTCATGTGTCATTTGTAAAAATATGACCAATAAGAATCAAAGAATCACATTTTTGTGTCCTAGCAACAAAAATACTGCTGCGTATTTACACTAGTGGGTATTTCATTGAAATCACCACTAGTGGTATCGGTGGATATTTTTGACAGATATATGTCTCCAGATATAATCTCTTGTTTTCTTTGTGTTTTCCGGAATAGTTTTATGAATTTCAGCATCAATTTCACTTTCACCTTTTTCACCAAACCTTTTTGAATTGCTTTCCATATCAGAAATCTATTTATTCTTGCAATAACTTATTAAATTCGAATCGTAGAAAATTTTCTACATTGACAGTAGTTTGTTGAAAACATACTACTATGGAAACCAACGCAATAGCTACTTAATTTTAGAAAATTAAAAAACTCAGTTCGTCATTTATGAATGAATCATTCGATGAATAGTCCTTCGAATACAATTCGTAATCAAAGTATGGTAGATCATTTTTGCGGTGTTATCACTCTTGTTTCCTTGCGCTTGTAAATAGGACTCGTGCTGACGCACTCGTCCTATTAATATTCAAGCGCAAGGAAACATTCGTGAACCACCACAAAAATAATCGAGCATACTTTGACTACTCGTTGTATTATATATGAATATTTCTAAACCTTTGACGCAGTCTGTATTATTGAGATTTGTAATTAGTATAGCATATATGTATATTTATTAATTATGAATTTGCAAATAACATTGGAACATTTTCCATGTAATTTGAATGAACTCTCCCTTACTTTAAACTTTCTGTTGACAATCAAATTTATTTGTATTATGCATATGCATCTAGACTGTTGAATGTTAACACGCAGAGAAGACAAAACTAAGATAAATCGGATATTACTTTCTTTAGTAATGTTTTAGTCCTTTCGTTGTATAAAGTCTATAATTTTTTTTGTGTCGAGTTTTACAATAAATATCAATCAAACTTCAAAAATCAACAATGAGGTATCAGACAGCTGTCAGGATACTTAACCAAATTGTCGTTTCAGTTGTCATGGCCATTTACAAAATTAACAACACGTTCGTAATAGTTCAAAATATAAATTCAAAACTACAGCTTATTAATAAAATCTATTATTTTTGTTAATTAATATTTAAAAATATTGTCATTCATAGCAATCATATTACGCTTTAATAATATATTTTTCAAACGAAATCGAATATCCTGCTGATACTAAGTGCTTGATGTTAAACACTATGTCGTACTATTTAGCTGAAAATGTGATTTTAATTGGTTGGTGCTAACCAGCAGTCGCACTCTTTAAATGCTTACTTTTATAACAGAATTAATTGAAATGGCATAAATATTTACATGAATTATATTTTTACTATTTAGAAAAGCCGTCCTTGTTATACATATTAGTGGAAAATAAATTTCATTAACTAAGATTTTGCCCATAAAATGTATATTTCTATTTAATTTACTGACATTTCGAACATTTCATAACTTTTGTATGTTTAGTTTAGTTTACGTTTTATCGTATAAGTCCTAAATTCGTGTTCGATGAAATTAAGGCCCTTTAGTGCTTTCGTATTTGATTTTTCTCGAACTATATATTTGCCTGTCTTTGATATTTCCAATTCATAATGAACGACACCTGCAAACGTTTAAGACTGCAATTTTAAATGTTATACCAAATAAATATATTCACCTTACTTTACGAAAGGGCTCGTGTTGCCCGTCTGTCTGTCTTCTAAATGTTAGTTCTTTGCGTTCATCCCCATCGTCCTGATAATTATGAATCGGGATATGTGTGACAATATCACGTATTTTTTTATAAATTAACACCGTTCATCGTTATTAGAAAATCTCGATTGAAACATGAAACTTCTCCGTGTACAGCTGTCAAAATCATACGTCCGTTTGAATTAATGACACGTTCTCGCCAACTCGTCATCGCGAGATTTTTTAACCGCATTCCCCATGCAGGAAAGCTTTAAATGAGTCGTACCTTCGACAGCGAAAGACTTGGCACGTGGACAGTGCACTCAATCGTCGCGGAAAATTCCACCCTTTTGGTTTCCAACCCTCTTTCGTCACTCTAAACCTCGACGGCCTGAAATTTCTTCCTCAAACCTCTGCAATTTTTCAGTGTGCCTGTCATACCTGACATTTGTTAGAATTTTTTCATAACGCCAGAGTCCCAATTTTTGCACGCTCTTCTTCAACGGCCCATATCTTTACAACCGCTCCACTAAGAAGGAAAATCTCTCCGTCGACCGGAAATTTAAAGTCGCCCTTACACCCACGCCAAACGACAGCTTTTAATTCTCCGTATCCAGAGACGAGTTTTGCGCCCAAATTCGTTAATTTTCGTCGATTTTGCCTGTTCGGTTAAGCTATTTCAACCAAGGCGATTAGAGCGGGTCACTCGAACAGCTTTTAGTATGTATAATAAAAATTAAATTCAAAATGTCAAATTATAACTAATATTATTGAAAAAGTTGATTAATCTAATAGTGCACACGCTATGCTAGTGGTTCCTCGATGGCTATACTTGAAAGATAACATATATAGGTAACATGAAATAGTTAATATTATGAAATAGCAGTTAATTACTTTGACGTAATATACGGGCGATTCTGTGCAGGTAGATGCATAGAAAAGATTTACTTTTTTTTCCGAAGAATTAACTTATTAAAATAGAAAACTTAGTGGATAAGTGTTGAATAAACGAACTCATTTACTTTATTGGGCAGAAATACTTACAAGTAAACCAGGCAATAGTGAATAATAATATTTATATTTAAAGATTTTTCAACAAATTAGGCACATATACATAAATATTCCTCATATTATTTTTTCAATATTTATTTGAATATAAGGCTTTCGATGAATATAAGTTAATCATAAAGTAGGTTTCACCGTACAAAAAGCATACGTACATATATTTAAATGTAAGCATATTAAAAGTAGTTAAATTATGCAAATAAATGCACGTCAAAATATTTGAGAACATCACTTTTAATCAGTGATTAACAGTCTATAATTATAAATGTGTACGAAGACGATACATCAAGTCTACGATTGTATAAGATGATAGTGTATAATTAAATTATCATTTATCAATATGTTATATCTAGCAAGAAACATTAAAACGCCTAAGGTACAATTTTATGTAGCACGTGTTTGCAATAGTTACTATATTATCTCGAAAACATATTTCATAATTGACAAGGCTCTACTAAATACTCACGTAGGTGAAGGCTCTTAATAGGTAGACAATTTGATTGTCTTATTAGATAAATACCCTTTATACCCAATTTCCATATATAAAGATTAAAACTTTTGGATTGGTATTTTTTTTCTTCATTTTAAAAATTATGCGATATAAACCAATGCATACGATTCTCACATTTTCGTAATTGTTGCTATACAGGATGAGTTACAATTATATTTCAATTTTTTAGGCACTTCATCAAAATAGGCACAGTGTGCCTCGTATGTCTTTCCCACCCCCTGTCTTCTTTTCTCTTTTTTGTTCTGTGAGTCATATATCCTTGCAATTGCCAAACACATACGTATTTCACTTGTAGAGTAGTTATTATACCATCGCTGTTTGAGAAAGCTACAGTGTTAGCGAAACGCGTCACAGCATTTACATTTTTGTAAACAAATATAGTGAAGATTTAAACAAATTTGTTGTTTTATTTTACGTTGAGTTCAATGAATCTTCACCAAGCAAAAGCCACATCTATCCAATTTTTGAAGAAAGCTGATACCAGCTATTTGGCTCTTTGGTATTTTAAACTACTGTTGAAGTGTGCAGTGTGTACTCAGAATTTGTGGTTCTTCGGAAAGTGTTCTAAGAATCATGTATATCCAAGATATATGAAATTCAAGACCAACAACAAGAGTTATGCGGCCATCAAAGCAACTACCTACGGCAAGAAGAAATGGGTGAAAGAAGAAATGAAACTACAATACAGCAAACGAGACGTGTGGAATATTTATGTGAAGTTAATTCATTCAGAATTGGCACACAGATTACACCCTATAGAATTTAATATTTTAGACTTTGATACTATAGAGATAAAATAAAATCAATAATTCATAAAAAGTACCTAGTACAAAAACGTAAATTAAACACATTATTAAGCAATAAATTAGTACCTAAAACTCCTCAAACTAAATTCACGGATCATAAATTCTTTCACAGATTTGTTAATCTTTCAAACGTAGTTTTTTCAGATAACGAAAGGCAATTATTACAAAAAGGTTTTAAACATAATATTCAACCCACAGGTTCTATAGATAATTTTAATACATTAGGTATAGAATCAGAAATTAACTTGTATAATGTACCTAATAATACCAATTTAAAACACAAAGTTTCAGAAATTATTAAAAAGGAGTTTGTTAATGTCAAACAATATAATTTTGAATTACCAGTTGCTAAATCAATCCAACAAAAATCAAAATCAAATAATCTTATTTTTACCAAAGCAGATAAAGGCAACACGGTAATAGCGTTACATAAAGATGATTATAACATGAAAACCAACAACTTTATAGAGGCAAGTAACTTTGAAATACTCAAAAAAGACCCTACGAATAAATTTCAGAAAGAAATTAAGGTAGCTGTAGAGAACGCCAAATCAATCATAAACGAAAAAGAAAAATACAGATTATTTTTATCAAACCCTCAACACCCAGAACTTTATTCATTAATTAAACTTCATAAAAATGAGTATCCAATTAGACCGGTTGTGTCATTTTTTACAGCTCCTTCTTTTAATGTTTCGAAACTACTTATAGATATCATTTCCAAATTTTGTTCATTTAAGCCACAATTTTCTATAAAAAACTCAACCGAATTAATCAATAAAATTCAAAATATCAATCTACCAGATAATTCCAAGTTTATATCATTTGATGTAACAAATCTATTTCCCAGCATCCCTCCTAAAGAAACTATAACACTTGTTGATAACTTGCTTACGTACAATAAAGTTAATCCGGTAATTCATTCTGACATTATTTCGTTATTAAAAGTTTGTTTAAATCAAAATTATTTTCATTTTAACGGTGAAATTTACAGTAGCCAGGATGGTTTGATTATGGGTAACCCTCTCAGTCCACTACTAGCCGAAGTTTTTATGGACAATATCGAAAAATTAATTCATAAACACCCAATGAGTATGTAACAAATTTGTGTATTGGTACAGATATGTAGATGACATTCTAGCCAGCTTCATGGGGACCACTAGACAACTAGATAACTTTGTTACATATATAAATACTATCCATAGTAATATCAAATTCACCATAGAAACAGATCAAAATAACTCTATCAACTTTTTAGACCTTACTATTTCGAAAATAGATAATAAACATGATATTTCCATATTTCATAAACCATCACACACTGATATAACAATTCATAACAGTTCAGCCCACCCACATAGCCATAAATTAGCAGCCTACAATAGTATGATACACAGACTTCTAACAACTCCCTTAACTACTAATAACTATAACAAAGAACTAAATATTATTAAACAAATAGCAGTTAATAATAACTACGACCCAAAGTTAATTGATAATATCATAGCTAAGAAAACGCACAAACAAACTTTAGATGAAATATTCCCCTTGAATAAAAATAAAAATAATCAATATAAATGTTTAACATACATAGGTAAACCCTCAGTTAAAATTAAAACATTTTTAGAAACTTTAGACCTAAATATATGCCTTAAAACAGATAACAATTTATCTAGGTTCATTAAAAACAGTAAATCCAAACCGTCAAAATTTAATAAATCTGGAGTATATAAATTAAAATGTGGTAGTAATTGTGACAAAATTTATATTAGGAGAATGTTCAGAAATTTCAAAACTAGAATTTCAGAACATAAACGTAGTTATGATAACAAAAAACTAGATTCTAATTACTCAAAGCACTTAATATCAGAAAACCATTTGTTTGATCCGGAGTTTGAAATTTTACATGTACAAAATAAATCCCATAAATTAAATCTCTTAGAAGCCCTTGAAATAAATAAAAACAAAAATTCTGGGAATTTACTTAATGACCAACTAGATATTAACCGTTCTCCATTACTAAACTTATTCGTTTAGGGTTTTTTCCGTGTGCCTATTGTGATGAAGTGCCTCGTATGTCTTTCCCACCCCCTGTCTTCTTTTCTCTTTTTTGTTCTGTGAGTCATATATACTTGCAATTGCCAAACATATACGTATTTCACTTGTAGAGTAGTTATTATACCATCGCTGTTTGAGAAAGCTACAGTGTTAGCGAAACGCGTCACAGCATTTACATTTTTGTAAACAAATATAGTGAAGATTTGAACAAATTTGTTGTTTTATTTTACGTTGAGTTCAATGGATCTTCACCAAGTAAAAGCCACATCTATCCAATTGCATATTAATTAAAAATAAAACTGGGTTATGGAAACCACTTAAATTTTATAATAAAAAAATACAGAAGTTTTTCAGTGTTGTAGTGACAATTTTAGTTTAAGTCAAATGCGATATGGAAGTACAACAAAACAATAATTCTTGTACTTATGAGGTACGTGTCTTGCTGTGCTTCTTAAAATTATTTTATTAATTTACTAAACAGAAGACCCTTCCTTTTTACTCAAAAAGAAAGTTTGGTGAAAATGATTTATTTAAAAGAAATTTTTATTACTTTGAACATAGTTTGTAACGTAATATATGCATTTTCAATGTTTTTAATGTTTTAATGTTTTAATATATTTGTTTGTGTCCAATGTTAAATATCAAATTCAACATAAAAATAATTTGACTGCTTTGCTATCCATATACTTATTGTAAAAACATTTTGACGTAACTATACGGTTCTTTTTTTTAAGAAAAAAATTAACTTGTTGCAAATGTATTAAAATTTCTGAAGAAGATCAATGATTAAAGGTCGAAACGTAAAATAAAAATATCCGTCCCGTTCTACAACAGCATAATTAACCTATATAATATAACTAATATAATTAGAAAACAGCATTCACTGTGGCAAAAAAATAGAGAAAATGATTTGAATTGTATTACATATGAATTACTTGATATTCTCCCCTTGCCTTGATTCAAAATGTCATTAAGTTTGAGTGTTTAAACGCAGATACCAAAGAAGAATCACATGAAAGTTGTATCAGGGAGTTTTTCTCAGTTGCTGGCAGCTTTAGCTTCTTAAGGTTGTCCTCTACAAACGGATTTCTTATCCATTACAATTCATAATGAATTTTTGAAAAGTAACTCCTAAGACAAGAACCAATTTTATAATGAATTTATTTTTAATAAGAAACGGTTCACATCTAAGTGTATATTAGTCAAATAATCTGACAGTAATAACTTGAAATTAAAGGCCATCGTTTCAAGATTCTCCTTCATTGCCTTTGCAGTTTCCTCGTCAACTTTGATTCCACACGTTTCTAAGAAGTCATTAAGGAGTGTGAAAGGATCAAAACAACTGTCTGCCACTTTACTGGACCACCTTTCAAGCTTTTTAAGAGTTGCTCCTATCTTGATCATAGAACTTGTGGACATCATTTGGGCGTTAAATTGAGAGTACTGAGAGCCCTGAATCTGTCTCCAAAATATGAAAGCCGTATCAGGCAGTTTTTGTCATTTAACATTTCCAAGAAACTGCTCATATATTACCATCACTTTCGTCCTCCAATAAAAACATTCTCAGTTCATTTCAAAGTTCAAATAATCTTGACAGCACTCTCGCTCTTGATAGCCATCGTACTTCACAATGCAGGAGGAGTGATTTCTGTTCGCTGCCCATCTCGTGGCACAATACGGCAAATAGTCTAGCATTTTTAGGACTTAATTAAAAAAAAATCAGGATTTTCACTGCATCATTAAGCACATTTAAGAATTTCGTTCAGACCTTTAACTATAAGACCTTCTTGGTGCAGGCTACAGTGAATCCACTGAACTACAGGAACAACTATCCTAACTCTAGCAATCAAACCTGAGCAAATGCCAGACATAAGACGGACGCCATTAGTCGTCAATCCAATACATTTTGACAATTCTATTCCATTTTCTTGTATAAAACCATCCAGACATTAAAAAATTTCTTCCCCCGTTGTTGTAGATGGCAAGGATTTACAAGAGAGCATTCCTTCTTCTATCCTCCTATCAAATGCAAACCTAACAAAAACTAACAGAATGACCTAACCAGCTACATCAGTGCTTTCATCCAGCTGAAGTGAAAAGTACTCACTTTGCTTTAAAATTATTATGCACTGTTTCACAAAATCTGATATAGCATCGATTTTTCTCTTTACCTTGTGTTTGATAGTGGTATTTCACCAATTTATTTTGTTTGCTTGTCGCTAAATAGTGCATTAGATATTATTTTGGCAGCTGCTTAAATAATATCCTCTCCTACGGTGTGAGCTGCCCCCTTTTTATTAGCTTTCAATAAAGAGAGTCGATATGAAGCAATTGTAGCTTGCCTAGTTTGTTCACCAGAAGTCGATTTTGTCATCAGTGATTGTGACTAAAAAAGTTCTTTTGTTTATTCTGAAAAAAGCCGATTGGCTTCCATATTTATTCTGCAGGTTTTTTTGATAAATGTCTTTTCAGTTTAGAAGGTTGCATACTTTTATTAGCAAGTTGTATTTGAAAACATATAGCACACTGGGGTAGCGGTTCGTCTTCTGTGCCAGAGAACACAAACCTATATTTCAAATAGTCAGCGTCGTATTTATGAAAGCAGAGTTTTACCGTCGTCGCGTTCCCTCCATTGCCACTATTGCTTGGCCTACAACACGAGTACATTTCGTTAACTTCACTAACACTGTCACCTTTAGGCGTATTATAAAAAGCGCTGGTATTGGATAGAAAACGTTCATCATAATTATAAGCTAAGTCTTTTGCGGCATGATCTAGTCTTAATCCACTCATCCATAGTAAAAGAAATAGAAAACAAAAATATTATTATACCATAAATAGAGCGACGATCTCTTCCTCTCGAAATACACTTTCATATCGCAGTCGGCAAAACACATATTTTTCAGGTCGTACGTCCTCCCGCGACCCACCTGAATTGATCCGGCGACCCACTAGGAAGTCAGGACCCATCATTTGGGAACCGCTGATATAGGACATGCTGGTTGATGCAAATTAAACAGTTAAATTACTCCTGCAGGTTCATCCGAACGCTACTGTTTTAACATACTTACACAAACACATTCATCAACTCTATATCCTTTCATATGTTCATTTTCCTTTCACATCAATGTCGCATAACAAATTAATCGCTCCATGTGCAGCTCAGTGATCATCACTGCGCACTGATTACTGCTCACTGCGCACCACTGCTCGCTGATGATACTGCTCCCTGCTTATACTGCTTACACCGTTCACTGCGTAGTCTGCCCACTGATCACTCTTCTCATTGAGTACACTGCTCACTGCACCTACTGCTCACTTGTCGTTGCTCCCTCCACACTGCTCTGACTGTTCACTGCTTAGCACTGCTCACTGCAAAAAATAGTACCAGCAGCAGTAAGCGCACTCTTGCATTGTTGCTACTTGCTGATGCAAAACTTAGTTTGACGATGTGCAAACTGTAGGAGAACTTAGACTTAGACGGAGACCTCGTTGCGGTCGGTATTTCATCAAACTACTGAAGGCTTTCATCGCTCTGCTGAAAGTGAGCCCCAACATCTAACAAAATATGCTCACTGAATCTCAGAAAGTTTTCTGAAAAATGATAATGACTTAGTTTAAAATTGTCAATAATATGGTTCTCGAACAAGAAAAACTACTGATTTTGTATTAGTTGTAATTCATTCAGCATGAGTAAATGGCCTGGTATCTTATATCAACCAATTGCAGCTTTCCTTATAGATTGCTGATATACCATGGGAGAATAATTTAAACTTTATGCCCGTAACATCTCAAATACGTGATTTCAGTTGTACGCCACAACTACTTCCGGAGAACCCCTTGTGATGACATTTTTTATATCGTAAAATGACGATGTGAAATGACAAGTACGTTCTCAAGTACGTCGAATACATCTCTTAACGTATTGTTTTATTTTTTAAAAACAACTATATGAAACTCACATAAAATTTAGAAAAGCTTTATATGAATGAAGGATACATATTCATGATTATTATAGAATAACAAATACAACACCTCGTTTTCCGCCATTAATCCAATTTTAAAATAATACTACCCATATTGTGTGAATGTGTTGTGTTATAAGTATACTTCCTCCCTTTGAAAATCTTAATTCAGTCCATCCTTTGATTACTCTGTGCACTCCTAATTTTGTCGTAAAATTCTCTCTTTAGTAAATTTACTTCTGTGTTTCCATTTAATATTACACTTTTAGCTTTTAGTATTATCAATGTAAATCGCACTTTTAATTCTATGCTCATTCAATTCCCAATTTCTGTCGAATGCATTCAATTTTATTTACTGTACACTCCAAAATATCAAGTATCTATGACGGTCGATCATTCAAGTCTATTTTTTAACTACTTCATTGCACATAGCGGGTGTCAACGAGATCATGTATCAGCCCGGCATGTATTTATTAGTGAAATTCGAAACGTATATATGAGTGATTGGTGGGCTTCTTCAGGTACACTCCGTTTTTCTATAGCACTTCCGGTCAAACCGGAAGTAACGTAAATTTTTAATTTTTAAATACAACATTTATTATTTCTGTTCATATTCTGTTTCTTCTGAAAATTTGCCACCTAGTGCAGGTTAACTTTTGACATTTCTGTCAAAGATAACGATATCTGTTAAAATTATCCATTAAAGTATACATTACCAAATATGTATTGTTTACTGTACAACTATAAGATAACTTTTAAACAATACACAAAAATAACGTGAACTATCAATCAATTTCTATTGACAGTTCACAGCCTGTTGTTTACAGGTGACGTTTATTTCCTATGATAACTGTGTTTTTTTCATTTGACGTGTAATTACTCTGTTGCTTTGGAATTAGACTACTTTTAAAACATTTTATATTTTGTACTACCTGTCTACCACTAAACCACAGCATATTTTATATCACTTGAAAGCTAAAAATTATGCTAATATGGCACTGTAATAAAAAATAGGTGTTACTATTTAAAAAAAACGAGTACCTGTCATTTGAAAATGAAAAAAAAAATCTTATTTTCTTTAGTAATTTCAACGTGAAATACAAGTTTCCTTCGCCAATGCGTGTACATGTGAAAAATACGTTTCTTAATTGTTTTCAAAGCTAACTTTGATGGTTGTTACATTTCGACAATTGTTGCGAAGCAGTTTCACTTTAATGGATAAATTTAACAGATACCGCCATCTCTAACAGAAATGTCAAAAGTTAATCTGCACTAGATGGCAAATTTTTAGAAGAAACAGAATATGAACAGAAATAATAAATGTTGTATTTAAAAATTCAAAATCAACGACACTTCCGGTTTGACCGGAAGTGCTATAGAAGAACTGAGTGTACCTAAAGAAGCCCACCAATCACTCATATATACGGTCCGAATTTTAAAGTTTTATTTTAACTAATAACTAAATGGCGTGCTGATACATGATCTCGTTGACACCCGGTATAATACACATCACTTAATGTAGATTTTCTGATTTAGATCTTGTTTGTAATATATTAGTTTTCGAAATTATACGTGAAATTTTTTTGCAGTTAAAAAATAACATTCTATATTAATGGATACGTTACTAATTATACTCATTGACTGAACTCATATACAACATTTTTAATAATAAAGACAAAATAAAAGTGCAAAAATTACACCAGGGTATCTAAAGATGTCAATATATCGTATGCTATTTGCAAACTGAAAAAGAATCAGATAAACGAAACAAAAACTTTCATTCTTCTGCAAAATTAGTTACAGTATAATTTTTCTTTTAACTTGTTTGTGTTCTCTATAGTGAATTAAGTTTAATGTAAATACGTTTATAATTTTTTTTGTTTTTTCCATTCTTTGTTCTTTAGTATCGTCCTCTCTCCTAAAGAAGTTGTTAAATGGTTAAAGAGTAGCGCTTTTATTCCCGTGTAAATCTGGACGTATAACAATGAAAACAAGTGATACGAATGAAAAATAATGCATAGATTGTTGCCAGATTCTCTATGTCACTCGAATCAACGGTGGTACATACGTATGTTTGTACACGCTACACATGTAATCCTTATTTATATGCAAAGTCTTGCACAGATCTCATTTCGAAGCGCCTATACAATTTCAAAAACTGATATTTCCCTCAAATTCAAAGTATCATATATTTTGTATTCTTAGTTATCCTGCCGCGCATCTCTACATTTTTAAAGCAGGTTGTAATCGAATCCACCTTAAAAAGCCTACTATATAACATTTTCTTCTTTATGTAATAAAAGTTATTACACATATTCAGTAAACATCAACTCTGTCAAAACTTTTAATATCGTTTGGAAGGAATGGTTTTATAATCAATGATATTTTAACGAGTCGTCTGTTACTGATTCGGAATGTAACGTTAGTTTTGCACAATTAGCTTTCGTTTCTATACTTTTTTAAGTCTTGAAAACGTACATATTTAAAATAACAGAAGTAAAACTAAAATAGGTGTTTTTAATGGACCTCAAATACAAGAAATAGAAAATTGAAGAAATTTTAAAGATAATTAACAGATCAGAAAAGAGCGTTCGTGCTTCTTTTCGCCAGATTTTATAAAACTGGATTTTTTTTAAATATTATGTATAAAAGTTACTCCTACTGAAGTTAACTTTCGTGACATTTGCAGAAGTTGCTTTTAAACAAAAGTTACTTATGTCTGGTTAGGGTACAGTTGTCCTACATAAGATTATATAGATATAAAGTTTATGCAAATTAAAAAAAAAAAACCTGAAACTAGTTGTTATTGGCACGAGTCATATTAAACAATCACAATTTTTGGATATGTTGAAGTAGGCAAAGACGAAGAAATCTATAAAGCTTAATTGTAAAGCTATTGAACTGGATTGCCTAACTAATTTTAATTGTTAATATTTATGCTTCTTCAGCTGTGAGCTAGAAGTAAATTGTTATGAGCACCACATCACTATACTATGCAATTGTGCGGTCCACGCCTTTGTAAAAAAAGATATACCTACAACATAAATTCTAATACCTTCACACCTAGTTAATATGTGCCGAATGTATAAGCTGCAGTATTTTTGATATATATTTGATAAAACTCAAAGTAACACATGTCCTCTTAAATTAACAATTAACAATTATTATATGTGACCCAATTTTTGATTTTGCGGTTTGGGTTTTTTCATATATAAAATAAATTGTTGATATACAAAATTAATAATATTGTTATTTCACCTTAAAATAGAGACGTGATAACTGCCACGTGGGGGGATAAAGAATCAAAAAACTTCATAGAAAGATATAAAGTCACAAAAACATTTAACCTTTTTGTCATTGCTTGTTGAAGAGCTTGCAAATATTGTTTAAAACGTCGACATATCGGTATACAATTTTAAAATATAAATTAGTTGCCAAATAATGGAATGATATTAAAAAGGGTAAAAAAGCACAATATAAAATTTCGTTTATACAACTTACTGTTCCCGATGGGAGTCAATTATAAAAAACTAATAACAAAACATTTTGTGTGTCAGAGAGCTGTTATGTGTAAAAGTGTTGGAATTTGCAAAGTAAGTTTTTTGTCACCTTTGTGCCGTTCTTTTATTTATGACATGACTGTTTGTATTATTTGTAGTTTTAATTTGTGACTGGACTTTTTGAGAAAGATGTTATAAACATTGAAACGTCAAAGTAAATAGATCGTATTATTTTAATTTTGTAATTTATTTTTACCCTATTAACCCAAGAAAAAACAAAAAAACACACAAATACTACAATAAAGGGGTAAAGAAAAACATCATTTTATATTTATACTATATAGGTATATATACCGTATATTCCGGCGTATAAGCCGCACCGGTGTATAAGACGCACCTCCGTTTTCCAGCATTATTGTTTGTATTTTAATATATTCGTTGTATAAGACGCACCTAGAATTTGTAACGGTCAGTTGTTTTGAAATGACAGACGTGAGACGTGCGCAAAAAAAGATGGCACTAATAAGCAAAACGTCTTCTGCTAGTTATTAAGGACGTCTTGATAAAAGATAAAAGGTTTGATTCATTCTTGCTCTCTGGTACAAATATTTAATAATAAATAGACTTGATTCACAATTTTCATGTTGGTATAACACATTCATTATACTTCCTGTTTCCAATTGCCTTGCACTCTTATTGACGCTTGGATTGGTAGAATGAAAATCGACACATTCATCCATTTTAACCAAAGTAGTAAATGAAACACAAAACAGCTAAGTCCTTACTTAAAAATAATACAGATCTTCTAACCTCAATTATCATGATGTCATATCAAATTGTCTACTACATTTTAAGCTGTGTGTTCCATGTTTTGGCGGGATATTTGAATCACTCCTTCTTATTCTGAGACAGGGTATAGCAGATTATCCGATGGCAAACTAACATAATGTGTATGAAAATGTTATATGTTTGACAGACGAAGTAAATTGTCTTCACAATTACAACTAATGCTGTTCATTAGCAAAATTATACATTGTATTGTACAATATTTCCTTAATCGAGATAATAATTAGCAGAGCTTCTTATCATTTTTCTTCGAGTTTGCTAAATTCTTTTCGCTAGAGAGGTACAGGCGTGGCCAGATAAATGCAGTACAAGCTTTTTTAAGTAAATTGTTATAGTGTATGATCTGACATTTGATCACATTTGAGTTTACATATTATGACAAGCAGCTTAAGTTGAAGTTCGACTCACAATAATAAAATTTCCGATTTTTGACGTATATGAATTTTAAGGTTGTACTACATTTATCTGGCCACGACTGTACATATTGTAGTTAATTACTAGGTACGAAATCAAATTTAAATTTCTACAATTATAAGCTACACTATTAATTATATTTAGTTTTTTTGCGATAGCTAGCGTAGTTGCTGTTAGACAAATGACGTTTATTATTATATATGATATATATGAGAATAAACTATGTTTTATATCACCGGTTTTTTATGTATCTAAGTAATAAATGTATAACAACAGCTTTATGAAATAGTTCAAGATAACTGAGTGCAAGCATCTCAGAAATTTAAATATTCGTCTGGTTTATTTATTTTGTAAGAATAGAAGAAATTTTTATATCCGCATACATTAGATTATGCAAAACGATCCAGAAAGATTCTTGGAAAACAGAAAGATACATTATTGAAATCATCTCGAAATATAGAGAAATTAAGCATGCTGTATTCGAAATTACCCTAAAACTTTACAGTCGTCGACAAAATAAAGCAGGCTTGCAAATCATGAATAATACATTACCAGATTTGTCTAATTTTAATATATGATAATGTTAATATTATGAGGTTGACATTTATATAATTTGTTAAAAAAGAATTGTTAGAATACATAGTGAAACAAAGTAATATCATAATAAAGTAATATCATAATAAAAATTTTGTTCTTAAAGATGAAAATTCTGAGAAATCGAGGTCTCCCTGATTACAAAAAATTGGAATATCGAATTATTCCTGTCTGTCTATCTGTGTCTAGTTTACTGGTATTTAAAAAGAATACGGGCGTAATCAGTTTAGAATTACTTATGTACATTTTCGTTTTTCAAAATTCAGAACAGAAGAAGTACCTTACCCACAAAACAAGTTTTTCAAATATATTGCAAATTATGCTCTCCACACAGATCAATATAAATGTATTTGAAACTTTATTTGGAATAAGTAGAACTAAAATTCGGATCGGAAGTTAGGGCTTATACTCTTGTCGACAACAATGTATAAGCACATATCTCGCAAATTATGTATTTCATATAGATTTATTACCATCACATAAATACTCACAGCTTAGTTTGTATAAAAAAATATTTAAAATCCGACCCCAAAATAACAGCTAGACTCTTATTAAGTCCTTTGCACATCGTCCTCAAATTAAACATTCTACACAGAATTATTTACAGAAAAACCAACAACTTTTGTATAAAGAAATTTGTGAAACTTTGGGCATCACATTTGCATAAGGATATCCTACAGTAACCATACCAGATTAGTTAATTTGATGTCACCTAGGTACTAATTATTGTATATACAACGTGTCCACGTAAGTATGAGGCAAATGGGAAATTTGTTTATTATTGATTTTACAGAAAACTTTATAGGAAGGAAAAGTTCGAGCATCAGAAGAAACCTAATATTATTTATTCAAAGTTGCTTTCTAGAACTTGGTTAGAGAGAAAATTAAAAACAAGTAATTTTGCCATAAGAGTAAATTACATTTATTTATTTATTTTTAAAGATATCAAAAATATCTATATAAAAATTTTGTTTCAAATTTTAAAGTATGCACAAATATGAATTTATATTAAGGGGATATTAAAGTCGATTTGTATTTGGGAATCGACTATAATTGCTTTTGGAGGTGTTGGCCTGTAGGAGGAGCCAAATGCAAGCCATCTCATTCTCACATATTTGAAATGAATGTGTTGTTTTCCGTCACCCGAATACAGAGAAACAACTGAACTATTCAAATCAACGGCATCAGAATATCGTGACAAATACGATGGTCGATTGTAGTAGCAAAAAAAGTCTGTTCATACAAGCAAGAGGTTTTTATTTTTACCGAGTATAAGTTTATTTGATTTTAGCGTTTTTTGCATGAAGGAAGGTTATTTCGCTATAGTTATTTCTTTTAGAAAAGCAAATATTTGGCAAATACTATATATAAACAAAAATTAAAGTATTCCATTCAAACAAGTGCAATAAATGTATTCAAAGACATCTCTACGAAATGTACGAAGAATGTATATGAAACTGACAATTTTTTTTGCTGCAATAACATATTTGTAGGTGCATATGTGAACGAAACACTTTCCACAATTACGCAATCAACTCAATAAAAGTTTTTCTTTCTGTGATAAGTATAGTTATATCGCGATCCTTTTCGCACATACAGTAAATACTAGTTAGGGCTGTTCGCTGTTCTCATTATTTGGAGAATTAATTTTTTGACACATTTTGGTGTTGAGTGCCGAAGTAGAGTGTGACGTAAAGGTGTTCACAATGGCAAGAGGCAACAGAAATTTAAAGAAATATCCAAGATTATCCTCAAAGCGGAAAAATAGATGCAGGCAAGTGTTAAAAAGACTCAAGAGCAATGAGAGTGATCCATCATCAACCGTTCAAGTTTGCCAAACGTAAATTCAATACCTTTCTCAATCATTTATATTATATTTATTTTTTTTTCTTTCAAGTTCGGTTAGTCATGAGGATGTTGATAAAGATTACATGGATGTATTACATGCGATTGAACGTGAACCTGAAGTTGACTTATCAAATGAAAATATTTCAAAGTAGGCAGTTTCAACAACTATTTAAATTATTATTTGTATTATAAAAGCAAGTTATATACAGGATGTTTCCAAATAAGTTCGAAAGTTTTTAGAGGGTGATTCCTTGTCAAAAATTAAAGGGGGTCTTTCATGTAAACAAAAGCTCTTAGGCTTGTCTTTGGAAACATCCTGTAAACATAAGCACATACAGAGCTGTTCGTTATAAATTAATTGCGTTTTGAGTTTATTTTAAAATTGAAATAATAGAAGAGAGTGCACATTCTGAATACTGTGTTTCTGGTAGAAGAATAATTGATGTTGAACAATTCTTTAAATCAATTGTGGAGTTCAAACATAATCCATTGTTTTCCTGCAGTACTGAGAATTTGAAAATAATAAATGAAAAGAAACTTGGTCTCAATAGTATTTCTTATTTACAATGTGCAATGTGCAAGGAAACATCATCCGTAAGCACAGATAGTGCATCAAAAAATTCGCTTGATATAAACAAAGCAGCAGTCTTGGGAATGATATCCTCAGGCGGTGGTTTTTCGCAGCTGGAGGAAATTCTTGCATTTTGTAACATTCCTTGTATGAGTTTTCCAAAGTTTGCTGCAACTCAGGATGAAATTTCTCCTCTCATTAGTGAAAGTGCATTTGATTTAATGGAGGCAGCAGGAAAGGAAGAGGCTCAACTCGCAAAGGAAGTAGGAGACGTGGATCAAGACGGCATTCCACATATCGCTGTAATAGCAGATGGAGCCTGGTGTAAGCGTTCATATCGGGCGAATTACAGTGCGTCATCAGGTGTTGTTAGTACTTTCCTCAATTTTGTTTGACATGTATTTCCATGAAGACATTGAGAACATAATATTTCATTTTTAGGGAGTTATTATTGGGCAAAAATCCAAAAAAATATTATATCTTGGTATCAAGAACAAATATTGTTGTATGTGTTCCCGTGCAGAAAAAAAACAAGAAGATGTCAAACCTCATACCTGTTTCAAAAATTGGTGCAAACCGTCCACTGCAATGGAAGCAGAAATAATTGTAGAGGGTTTCAAAAGCAGCATTGAAATGCACGGGCTGAAATATAAATATCTTATAGGAGACGAGGATAGCAGCGTAACAAGAAAATTAGCTGAGGCCCGCCCTTACAAAAATTGTCTTGTGAAAAAAATAGAATGTAGAAATCATCTGTTCCGAAATTTTCGGTCTAATTTAACAGATTCATCCTCAAAAAGAGTAAGCAGTAAACGGCAAATTGTTAATCTGGAGCAGAGACAGTTTCTAAAGTCGAATGTAACCAGATTCGGAATTGCGGTACAATGTGCTATTAAACACTGGATTAAAGAAGATATTTCACATGAGCAAAAAGTGAGGGAACTGCGTTCTGATATTCTCAATTCATCCAAACATATATTTGGAGAGCATTCGAATTGTAAACAATATTTTTGTCAAGGTAAGTATTCTGGAAGTGGATTTTTCATAGTGTTTCATTTAATATATACTGGGGTGTCTCTAGAAGGTGCGGAAAAAACGCTACCACACATTTCTGAGGGCAAAATATGACGATCTAACCCAACTTACCTCAGTCCAAAAGTGGATGCTTTCGGAGATACAGAGTGTCAAAAGTTCAATTTGGTTTTAGTTTTTTATAAATAATTTCTGTAATAATTGGTATATTGTCACAATATTGGGGTAGGGGGGGTTTCGTGGGGTAAAAAATTTAAATCTGCTCTCATTTTCATTGCAAAATGTAGAGGGCGCCACCTGCGGCATATTGTATCCATTTAAAACGTAATAACTTTTTTGAGACACACTGTATTTAACTTTTAAATAAACATTCCTATTCTCCAATGTTCTTTACCTAGAAAAGGTATACCTGGTAGGAGTTGATTGGAGCAGCCGTTTATGAGTAAACTGGATATAAGAAATTCATTACGTATATGGACACATATGCTTCTGTAATTTGGGTGTTATTCTTGTGGCAATTCAATGCAATGGTGCATCCACTTTTGGACTGAGGTAAGTTGGGTTAGATCGCCCTCAGAAATGTGTGGTAGCGTTTTTTCCGCAACTTTTAGAGACACCCTGTATATTATGTAGGTAAGGATGAACGCAACTGGGTGAATGAAATGACGGAAAGTGGTCTTTTGCAAGATGTCGAAATTCTGTTGTACCGCTTAGTGCACAATGCTGATAGTCTTCTCCTAAACATGGATAATAATGCTGCAGAGTGCTACAATTTAGTTGTCGCAAAATTTGTGGGTGGGAAAAGATTGAATTTAAGCCCTGGACAATTTACCAAAAAATTAATGCGCAGAAGAGAAAAGCAACACCTCTACCATAAATCCCGAAAGACCTTATTCCCAGAAAAATATCGCAAGAAGTTGAAAGCTAAGGCACCCGCAGACAAAGATTACGGGCCTGTCGCGGCTCTTCTTTCTGCTGAACTGCCCGAGAATTATGAAATCCTGAAAAAAATTTTTTTGGAAAATCTACAAAAAACGCCTTCTCAAATTCGTGACTTAGAGAAAAAAACTGATGGGCAAAGTAGCAATGACGACTGGAGAACCGAACGTCACAATAGACTGACTGCTTCCAGTTTTGGCAGAATATGCAGAATGAGGTCAACCACGTCTTGTAATGCAAATGTTAAAGAATTGGTGTATAGTACTTTCACAGGAAACGAGGCTACCGAGTGGGGTATTAGCCACGAGCCAATTGCTATAAAGGAATTTGAAAAACATTTTGAACTTGAAGTGTCCTCATGTGGACTTTTCGTAGATTCCGTGCTTGGTTT
This sequence comes from Amphimallon solstitiale, assembly GCA_963170755.1. NCBI lineage: Eukaryota > Metazoa > Arthropoda > Insecta > Coleoptera > Scarabaeidae > Amphimallon > Amphimallon solstitiale. The sequence goes on along the minus strand of OY720679.1, from coordinate 1,334,534 downwards.
TCTTGGTGCCTCGCCAGACGGACTAATCGGTACCGATGCGATCGTAGAAATTAAGTGTCCAAAGTCCATTTGTAATTTGTCACCTCGTGATGCCGTCGACCAGAAGAAAATCAAATTTGCAATAATTGATGATGATGGAATCTTTCATTTGAAGAAAACAGCCCATTTTTACTACCAGGTCCAAGGACAACTACACATTTCTCAAAGGAATGTGTGCTATTTTGTCTTGTGGAGTCCACTGGGAATGGAAGTAGAGCAGGTTTGAAAACACACTATTGGGAATAAAAATATGTTAACTGCTGATTAGACCTGTTTAGATTTACAGAGATGACAACTTCTGGACGAATCATATGGAGTTACAACTACGAGATTTCTATGAAAATTGCGTTCTAGCAGAACTCATAGATCCACAACATCCACAAAATCTACCCTTCCGAGATTTGAGGCAGAAGAATAAATTTGTAGAATCCGAAAAAGTGTAGAAAAATTAAAAAAATAATCTATATCATCGTTTTGTGTGTGTTTAATATTCTTATTTCATTTGTTCCATTTTTAGTACACATTTTGCGTGTTTCTCTTTTGTTATTTCATAAGTATAACACAATCCAAAAAAAATTAATTTTCGATTGTGAAAGTAGTTACGGAGTTTAGTCAATAATTTCAGCGAAAAGTAACGTGAATGCGATCCATTCTTGCGAAAATCATGAGAAATTTCCGAGGATGTGTGTCGGATTGATTTATATGTTCGACCTAGGAATGAGGTATTTAATTGTGATTATGCGAACATCATAATTAAGTATAATAAAACTTAGACTGGAATTATTTTGTTTTTTGAAAATTTTTATTAGATATTTTGGTTATAATTATACATGCTAAAAGGCCTACAGTGGATAGGACAATACCTTGACGAATTAAATTGAAACTTGTATTAAGATTCATAATTTTTGAGTGTTATTTAATTGTCTTAGGCATATCTGTTTTTCAATATTTTCTATTTTGAAATATTTTTGTATATTCTAATATACATACATTTTTGGCAATATTATTTATTTGTTAATATTTTGTAAATGTTTAAATAAAAGTTGAAATAAAGGTTTTAATTTATATTGTAAAACTATATGTTAAATAAAATTATTATATTTGTTCTTTGAAAAATTTGTGTTTTGCTTTATAAATTGCCATACCACTTTGAAGTGTTAAAGCTACCTACACCCTAAGATATAGAGTAAATGCTGGGAAGAGATTTTGTTAAAGATAAGAGGAGCAAATAAGAGCATAAACCACTGCTAAGTTGCTAACCCACCGTTTTTTAGCAATATAACTGTGATTGTTTATTTCCAAGAGTTAAAATCATTTTCTAAATATTATTCAAATTACTAAGGTCACAGCAATATGTGCGTTTCAAATTATACAATAGTTGGTCTAAATTAAGTTTTAAATAGTTTTATCTTCTTAAAAAATTAAACCTGTATGTGTGTTACACAAAAAAAAATTGTTATAGGAAAATTATTCAGAATCCTATTCTAAGTACTTCTATTCTCTTAATAAATTACTATAGAATGCATACTTTACGAGATATTTGCAAAAAAGTGCTACTCGATAAAGGTAAAAGTGATACTTCCGGTCAGTGGCGGCTCTTTAATGAGAGCAAGTGAGCAATTGCACTCCCTGGAATTTTGAAACAAAACAAACCAAGCGGCGACTAACTGTGAAAGTATTTATTTATTACGTATTCATTGTTATTGAACAGGAACGTGGCGTGTGCGGCGCGCGTAACAACCTACATGCACCGATCTTCGTCACAGATATAATGACGACTAACAGCGCACGAGCAACTATTCGAATGTTTACCCCTTCCACCGAGAGAAACATACCCATGAGCAAAGCCCAACCGTTGCTCCGTTAAGCCATTAACATTACATTGAAGGTGGGGAGAACTGTATTTTGTTCTACTTCCATATCGTATAATACATAGCGTGTGAGCAAGATCTCCAGTCTGCTCACCGCTGATGTAAGATAAATTTCGTCTCTGCGTTACAGAATAACACGTTTTCGCGGTTAACGTATGATGAAAAAATCGCAATAAAAAATCTTAAACGGCCGATGCCTCAATTATGTTTAGAAAATAAACAATCTGTTGTCTCTTAAAGACGTTATAAGAAAATTCAAAATGAATATTTATCAGAAAAATGACTGGATTTGTAGGTGTGAAATTAGAAATACTTTGTTTTGTTTTCCGTGTCTTTTGTTTGGTGGTGAACCGTCTTGATCAAAGAACGGAATAAAAAACTTAATTCATCTTAGTGCTAAAATTAGGAAACATGAAAATTCCGAAGGGCATTTGAAAAATATATTTAGTCTAAGAATGTTAGGAAAAAATAACATTCAGAATGTTTTAGATTCATCATATAGAAAAGCAGTTCAATAACACAATGAACAGGTAACAAAAAATAGGCATGTGTTAAATTTAATAATAAATTGCATTAGATTTTGTGGCGCGTTTGAACTGGCACTTCGGGGTCATGATGAACGGCAAACGTCGAATACCAAGGGCATTTTTCGGGAATTGATAAATTTTACGGCAGAATTGGATAAATCGCTCAGAGATCACATCGAAGCAGCACCGGTTTTTAAGGGATTATCAAAAACGATACAGAATGAGCTGCTTCATGCAATGTTGAACCTGTATCATGGACAAGTTTCCAGTGAAATTAAAGCAACCGACTTCATATCTGTGATAGCTGATGAAACCACAGATGTGTCCAATCAGTTTCAGTTGGTGGTTGTTTTAAGATATATTGTGAACGCGAGACCGGTCGAAAGATTTTGGAAATTTCTTCTGCCTAGTGGACATGATGCTAATTCTTTATCTGCCTCCATCCTTAACGAAATTAGTTTGCTTGTTGATGACCCAGAAAAACTGATTGCACAGAGCTATTATGATGGGGCAGCAGTCATGAGTGGTGCTATTAACGGCGTGCAAAGACATGTCCAAGACCAGTATCCAAGGGCCAATTTTGTACATTGTTACGCACATCAGACAAATCTTATTATGTCACATGCTACATCGAGCAGTAGTAATTGCAGATTTTTTTGTCAATCTGACGGGATTATGTACTTTTTTTCTCCACTTCACCACAACGAGCTGCAAGGTTGGAAGAATTCCTTCAGAGAAAAAGCTTACCTCGTTCTTCAAAAATAAGATGGAACTTCAATTCTAGGACAGTGAATACAATATATGAGCACCGAGAAGAAATAATTCCAGCTCTAGAACAAATCGAGGGAGAAGCTAGTTTACAAACTACCATTCATCAAGCTGGTGCCAATTTGCGAATTTTAGAGGAGGAAAATTTTATCTATTGGTTAACTTTGTTTCATAAAATTATGCCACATGTGGACATATTGTTTAATCAATTTCAAAATGTCAATACAGATGCATTAAAAATCAAGAATAATTTAGATAATTTTGAACGCGCTATTGGAAAAATTCGACCCGAAATCGCTGACACAGATAATCAATTGGTTAAACAAAATGACTCAGAACTGACTCCTCGACCATCAACGCGACGAAGAGTAACTGATGGTAGCCAAAGACGGAGGGAAACTATTGAAGTGTGCGATATTATTTTGCTTGAAATAAAAACTAGATTTCGGTATACAGGGCACTTAATATTAGCAAACTTAATTTATTTTAAACAGTTCTCCTCTTTTCAAAAAAAATGTCTGGAAGATTGCCTTAAAGAAGGAGTAAAATTTTATCCATGCCTCAATGAAAGCAGACTACGAACTGAATTAAGTGTTCTATATTCTAGAGAAGAATTTAGGCAAAATATAGAAGTCAGTGCTGTAGGTCTGCTAGGCCTTCTGCTGGATGGATTAAGCGACAACTTTAATGAAGTTGTTAAACTTTTAAAAATTGTCATTACAATCCCAATGACAACGTCTGAAGCGGAACGCCAGTTTTCACGGCTGAAGAGAATAAAAACTTTCCTGAGAAATACAATGAAAGAAGACAGATTAAATGCCCTTACTATGTTATCTTGTGAAAAAGAATTTATAAATGATTTCCCAAATTTTAATGAAAAATTGATAGAATTGTTCCGCAAATCCAAGACACGCAAAATGGACTTCGTTTATCGTCAGATGTAATGAAACTGTAGCGTTATATTTACTTTTCCCTGAACAAAACAAACTGTACAATGAACAGTACCTGTCTGGAAGAGTATGTCGGTGAAACTTATAAAGATTGGGTAAGCGTTCTTGTATTATACTTTTTAATTTTGAAATTATGCACTCCCTATGTGAACCACCCGAGCGGCCACTGCTTCCGGTACGAATTTGGAAATTTCTTTTATACAAAACTTATTCGAAATCTGGCTCTAAATACTTTTGTACTATTGCTAAATCTACACAGAATGCATAGTTTACAAGATATTTGCAAGAAATTGCTATTCGACAGAGCTGGGCGATAAGGATTACGATTACAACTTGATTACGATTACTGTAATCGTTAATCGAACGAACTTAGATTACGATTACAGTAATCGTAATTTTGAAAAAGTTTAAATTACGATTACTGTAATCGTAATCTAAGTTCGTTCGATTAACGATTACATTAATCGTAATTCCGTTCTTTTAATATAAGGATTACTGTAATCGTTGGCAAGGATTACTATTATTAAATATTAGAAAAATCACTGTTATTTACAATAGAAAGTGTATTTTATTGTTGTCGGGCACTAACAATTTCGACTGCGAGATATCCTCGTCATGAGGATCCACTACGTGCAAAAGCCGGCCTGTTACACGCATTGAATAATACGTTGAAGGAATACTGATGCGGAGCTTCATTCATCAACATGTTCCAATGCATGTACAACGCTATTTCTGCATACAAACTAAAGAACTAACCAAAATCACGATAAGTCAATCACCAGAAGTCAATTTGTGTCCTCTTACGCGCCCCAAATTAAAAAAAAAAACGAATACTGATGCGGAGCTTCATTCATCGGGCACTAATATTGTTAACTGGGAAATTTCTGCGGCATAAATATCCAGTTCGTAGAAAAGCCAGGCGATATCACACATTGAAAAATAAATATATGTATATGACAATAATTTTATCATTAAATCACATATATAAAATGTCTATTACACAACTCAAACAAATATTTTAAAAATTTTAAAAAATTTTCAAAGTCCATAAATTATTTTAACAGATGCGAAATATATAATAGGCAGCAACATGTTCCAATGCAACTGCAACGCTATTTCTGCATGCAAACTAGAGAACTAAACAAAATCGCAATAAGTCAATCACCAAAAGTCAATTTAATTGTGTCCTTTTACGCGCCACGAAATTATAAAAAAAAATTAAAAAATGTTCTAAGTTCATTAATTTACTATAGCGGATGCTAAATACGCAATACAAGCATAATACATGCAACAACATGTTCCAATGCAACTGCAACGCTATTTCTGCATACAAATTAAAGAACTAACCAAAATCGCAATAAGTCAATCACCAAAAGAAAAATAAATTGTATCTATACCTACTTCTGTATTATGATTAAAATCATATACAATACAATGCATTCATACATTTATTCATATACGAAATTTTTTTTTCGTATATGTATACTTGCATGGTAAAATCATATAGCTTCGAAACTGGTAATAATATGAATGCGTAAAATTGGAGTGAGAGTAGTTAGAGTGAAATAAAATACTCCAGACAACCGCAAAAAGTTCGGACAGTCCTATTAGGCGGGGCCAAGAAGTTGGGTGCATATCTGTAGCAGCTGAAGGCGCTGCTAAAATACAAATAATTCAGTATCGCAGCATTCCGGAATTTCTTAATTTAATTACTCAAATTAAACTTTTTTCCGCAATTCAAAAAGCTATATCTCACAAGAAAACATTGGTCTACACGGGAATTACATCCGTTTTGATCAATTTCATTTAATTCTTTCAGATTTTGACGGAGAAACACACGTACATTTTACTCTAACTTGGAATAAAAAAAATAGGTGGTTGTGACAAAAAATTACATAATCTGACAACCTTTCCGTGTACTCATATCTATATTGGAGTTGTACAGAAAATTTCACATTTCTATCTTGAACAATAGTAAAAAAAACTGATAAATTCGATATCTTGCTTTCTCGACCGCTTTAATATCCCCTTAAATTCACTGTTATAGTGAAATAATAATAGTAAATACGTAATAATTTTTAACTGCTATCTACATTTCAGTAATTCTGTGGTTGTCACGTGGACTGTCACTTCAATAATAAATTTCGTGTGATTTTCACGTAAAATAATTTACATTTGATATTAAATTCTTAGAGCTGATATGCATGGAATTAAACAGAAATCATATACTCACAATATTTAAGAAGTGATTTTTTTATAATATACAACAAATATGAAATTGACAAAAATAACAAATTCAGAAATACAAATAATAGAAAAAACTATTCAAGGTAATGTCCTTCCCGTTGAACACACAAGCCAGTTGAAATCCTTGCATGCATGTTCTAACATTATAGGATTATTTCTTAAGAACAGTACCGCATCATTTATTTTGTTTTTCAATTCTTCTACATTCTGAAAAGGTCTTTCTGAATATACTTTATTCTTTAACCATCCCCAAACAAAATAATCCATAGGATTTAGGTCGGGTGAGCGCGCTGGCCATGGAAAAGGTGCATTACGTCCTATCCATTTTTCCCCAAATTTTTCATTTAAATAATTGACAACTATTCGTGCACCATGTGCAGGTGCTCCATCTTCCATAAAACAAACGGTGCTCCTAATTTCTAGCGGCAATTCATCTAATTCGTTATCGAGGTCTGTTTGCAGAAATTCAATATAACGTTGTGAATTTAATGTCATTTGGAAAAAATACGGACCAAAAATTTTTCTATTTAAACTGCCACACCAAACATTTACCTTTTGCGAATACTGATTCTTACAAGGAATTCTAAAATTTGGGTTGACAGGCGACCACCAACGACAATTTTGTGCACAAACAACACCATTTGTTGTAAATGTTGCTTCATCAGTAAATAAAATATTTTTGAAAAATGATTTGTGCGTTTCAATTCAAAATTCAAATCTATTATTACAGTCCCGTTCTTGCAAGGTTTGAATATATCTCGGCTTATAGGGGTGATACCTATTGCTAACCAAAATTTTACTTACCGATGATTTCTTCATATCTAAATTACTTGTAATTTTTCTAACAGAAATTTTAGGATTTTCAATTACGCTTTGCATAATACGTAAAGAATTTTCGAAACTTCTCACATGTTTTTCTCGTTCTTTCTTGAAACGCATTTTTAAACTACCACTAGCTTTAAACTGATATAAAATTCTCGACACGCTTTGGTGACTAATTGTTTTGTTAGGATGTCTTTCATTGAAAACATCAGCTGCTTCTCTGCATGTCCTGTAATTATCTCCTCAAATGAGAACTAAATCAGCTATCTCTTGCATAGTTAATCGTTCGGCCATGTTTGGTATAGTTACTTAAGGGTCCTCGCTAGTGGATTTGTCAACAATGGCAAAATAGCAGATTTTAGAATCCAGATATTTTTGTTGATTTTAAAGATGGAGAAAACCTTTCAACGTCAACTTATGAAGAATTATATAATCTACCCGGCTGAAGAATCAAATTTACAAAAAAAATTATCGGATTACAGAAAATTAATTAATATGTCAAAATATTAAAAACCAGTTTTCTCAAAAATCCTTCGGAGGAGATTTGTTTGCTTGGGTTCACGTTATAAATTGAATAGAAAGCTACCCGGCTGTGCACTTATTTTTCGTTCAACTATTCTTTACTTTGTTTAAAATGAATATAAAATAAATTAAAATTAGGCAACCCACATTACGATGAATTGTTATTCTGCTATAAATATTTCCCGCAGTTACAAATGTGTAAATAGTTGGTCATAAATGAATTTTTATTCGCTTAGATATTGAGTTATTATTTCAAATATTTATTATATTATATGTAAGATTAAACTTGGTTTATTGTAAACCAGTACAATTGTTTCACTACATAGTGGCTTCTTTAAGTAGAATAATACGTAATTGCAGGGAAAACATAACGAAAACTACCTATATTATAATTTGTGAAGAGGGAAAGAATTAGTGATTTGAGGACGTAATATTAAATAAGGTATAGTTACTTTCCTCGGCCCGATAATTTAACAATATGTCTGGTTTATTGTTTATTGCTTTCTAATATGTTAAGTTTTTTACTCTTGTACTGAGTATGATTATTGTATAAAAAATTTTGAGCATTGGTAGAGTCATTTTTGCTTAAACTAAAACTCCTCAAAAGGTCTTCCTACTTGTCTGCCTCAAATACGTCATATGTATTCATTATAGATTAACATATGAGTTTGACATTTTATCTACGTCTTTATTGTATCTAATGAATTATTAGCTTTTAAAGCTCATTGAATGTTATTATTATAGAGCGGAAGTCCCAGGTTTAAACTACGACGGAGCAAAGAAATAATGTAAACAGCACGCAGTAACTGAATAGCACTATTCATATGGTGAACTGCTACATCTGTTTACGCCCGAGAATGAGAGCCAAGGAAGTCCATTTAACTCGTAAATTTCCTATCTTCATTGGCGTAGATAGGAGTGTGAAGGTTTTTTAAAATTTATTCTATTTCGTAAGATAAATAAAGTACGCAAAGTTTACTCGATCTGAACTACAAAATAAACAAATAATAACATATTTTTTATTTTATAGATCATCACCCACTTGTTATCCAATTATATAAATGAAATTAAACACTTTTTAAAATTACTAATTTCAATAGTGCGCCCGTGGGCGACGAGTCATCAACCTTTCGTGTCCGCTCTGTAGTTATTATTTATCTTAAGATGAGGTTTCTTTTTTATTTCAATTGGATAAACAAAAACAATAAAACACCTTTACTACATAAAGTACAAAAAACTAATACGTATTTTGACAACTATGTTGTCATCTTCAGTAGCACTGATAAAAAACCGGGTTGTCTATACACCGTAGCGTATACAGAACAACACTGATTTCAAATTTACAGGGATGGCTTATTTATATTTATACCTAAAACCTCGTTTACATTCAGCCCCTGGCACTGCTCCACGCGCTGCCGGCAATAATTCCCATAATACTGCCGTAGCAGGATCGAGAGAAGTGCGTGTTTACATACTGCTCTACTAGTCACTTCGCTTTCAACCCTTTTCAATGGCGGACGTCGAAATAATTACAGCTCGCGCTGCCCGTCCTTTGACTTCAGCACGAAAAACCGCTCTTTTGGGCAGCCCCGTGCAGCGCGAGTAGCAGTGGCAGGGGCATGAGAAGTATTGTGTTCACATACTCGTCCTGTCCACTCCCCTGCCTACTTTCCTGCTCACTACCGCGGAAGTGAGCTGAAAGTAATCGAGGTATAAGCTCTTAACTACATCATTAACGGTACCTGGTCACTGTACTAAATTCGTCACGCTTAAAAATATAATCATATTCTTTAATTTTATATTCTATGAAAACTAATGGTATCTAAAAGGAGGTTTACACCACAAACGTATATAAACAAGATTGGCGGATTGGCCCTTTATCTGAATTCATTAATCTATTTCTATTTTTGTGAATGTACAGAGATGCAAATAGTTATGAGAGTAACTATCTAGTTCTCTATAATTATGCACTTGTTTTATAAGTTTGATGCCGCTTGCTGGAATGACCTGTATTCAAAATATGTCGAGCTACACTAGACTTCTCTGTCCTATTAAACCGGTTTAATAGGAGTGAGAAGTATAGTCTAAGTGCTGAACCTGGTTGTGGTTTTAGTAAAATTAAGCCAGTAATCATTGATTTTAATTTGATTCTGGTATTTTACATTGTCTTCTGGACTTCGATCCCGTTTCTTGTAGTTTATTAATTGCAATTCATTTTGATTAGAAGCCACAAACGAGGACATATGGTTGATAAAAGATGGGTTTATAGTGGATGTTGGTTGATAATTCATAAAACGAGGAATTTGTTGTAATGAAGGGCAATAAATGTTTGAGGCATGTTTTGCATTCGTTGTTGATTATAAATTAACTGCCTACTCTGATCATAATAATAATTTGGCTGTGTTCGTGGTACTATTCATATTGACCCCACCCTGTACATTCCCGCCGATATAAACTGTACTATTTTTATTTTAACTGGTTAGTTTTTGTTACAACTTTTCTTATCAAACCCGAAAAACGTTAACACTCGCATGTGGTTCCGCACACACGTTAGGTTCAACGATACACTTACAGATAAACAGTTATTTTAAGACTAATCCGATTTTTAATATATTACATTATCTATGGTGCAACATTTTGCGAAATCTTTACTACTAATAATTGATTATTCCAGTAAAACGAGTGATTTATCGATACTCTCAATTTACGTCTTCACGGCGATTCGAACTGACTTTTGGATGTGGAAATAATATTTGTATCTTTCTGGGGTATTATTTTTATTTATAAGTATGGTATCGACTAATATTTACTACTTTTTACGAATTTCAAGACTTTGACCTATGGCTTCTTATTTCTAGTATTACTCATAGTTTTTCTTTACTGTATCAGTAAGATCGTTATCTTCTAGGTAGTTTAATGCCTAGTTTATTTAGTTTTTTGTCAGAAAAAAAATTCAATAAAATATTTGTATTAATATTTAGATGGTATTCTAGCGTTTTTTTTTTGTGTGTTATTATTTGTGTCATTATTTTTGTGTAGTATCTTTACCTACATAACACTAATAATAACTGTGCAAATTTGTGTAAAACTTATGATAACTCATAACGCTACATGACTATTTTCTTCAAAATTGTATGATCAGCAGTAAGAAAATGTTGGTAGCACAATTTCACCTTCTAATTAATAAACAATGTAATACAAAATGCTTCAAACTGATATCATCGTATTGTGCGGCTCAATAATATTAAAATTGTAATATTTACCCATAAAGAAACTAGTTAAGCTATAACATAACTTATAAAGATTAAACGCAGTTAGTGATACAATTATACACTCGCCAACAGAAAAAGTGCATATGTAAATAAATTATTTCTTAAACTTTCTTAAGTTGGGTATTAAATTTCAAAATTAAAGCAATTTCAGATAATAAATACTTATGTTATTCTACTATACAGTAGTACAGTAGTAGTGGTAATCGTTATTATTATAACTGGATCTATACACCCCAAATTTGGTATTGCTAATTTATTTTTTATTTTATTTCAAGGAATATAGAAAAAAGGGGAGCATTTTCTTATGTTCAACTATAATTTATCTTTTATTTAATACCTTCAATGTTATCATTGGTTGTTAATTGGGTTAAGGTTCAGAATTGATGAATTATTTTCCCTTTCATTTTGTACTAAGGATTTAGTTGTTTTGTCTTTCGTTTAGAACTTATAGTATTTAATATTCATTGACACAAATTGGAGAAGCAAAGCAAACTACAGGCAATGAAAGTGAGATTTATAACTTTCCACGTGGAGGTACATACGGTTATTAATCTCATCTATAATTTGTTGAATATAAATCTTTTATTTTAACATTGAAAAATTGTTGATTATATGATTCCACAAGAGCCCATTAGAGAAAATCTGTGGATAAAGAAAATACATAGGCCAAATTGGTTTCCAAACGAATGTATTCTAAATTTTGTATTTGCTAGTATAATCTCCCTCTTGAGATCTGATTAGATATTCAGTAAAATCTTCCTTTACTGTGTTGGGAGAAAATTATTAAATATTATAAGTGTTTATCGAAAATATATTGCTTTACGTCCACCCAGATTGGTAGAACGTCGATTATTTCTCACATACGTTAATGGAAAGTGTCATCGAATGGTGGTTGGTATTCATAAAATCAGTACCGTCGCGCAAGAAGTAGCAAAATTTTTGAAGCTGGACAAATGGAAAGAGTATACCGCACACGCATTACGACGAACGTCTGCTACTCTTTTGGTTGACGGCGGTGGTAACTTCACATATCTTAAAAGACACGGAGATGGAGATCAAACACTGTGGCGGAATCCTACATTGAAGAGTCACGTTTGAACAAAGAAAACATTGCGAAAAAAATATTGGGAGATGTAGATGATAGTGGTAGTACTAGACCAAGCGCCGATATCATTTCTGATATCACATCTGAAAATAATATCACTATTGCAGAAAACGTGTTGGATCGCTTAGATCGCTCTAAGAATGGGGCTACTGATGGCAGTGGTTTATTTAATTTTAATAAGTGCTTAAATTTTACATTCAACATGAATGTGAATAAATAAAAATCTTTAAATAAATTAAAATTCTTGATACTTTTTTATCCTAGGATTAAAAATAACCACTTTTACTTACTAGGATTAAAAGTGAATATTTTTGTTGCTTAGATACCACTTTCTTGGATCAGTATGGAAAATGACAACCTTAGACACTTCCTACCGGAAGTAGTTCTTTTACTCTTATCGAAAAGCTATTTTTTGCAAATATAGACTTTTTGTATAAATAAAATTTCAAAATTCGAACCGAAAGTAACACTTTTACTCTTAGCAGGTATCACTTTTTTTCGAATATCTCGCAAAATATGCATTCTATTTATTAAGAGAATTGAAGTATATAGGATTTTGAATAATTTTTACAGATTTATTTTTCTAAGAAGATAAAAGTATTTAAATTTAGAACAATTTTGTATAATTCGAAAAGCTCAAACGTATAAGTAAGTCGTGCGGTGGCTACACCTCATTATTTTTGAATATAAGAACCTCTTAAGTGTTACTCCAGAATATTAAAAGAGAACGTTCTTTTCATTGTACATTAAATTAATAGCGGAGTAAAATCAGAAAACGTATCCAGAATTTAATCTAGAATATGTAAGATGTCTTTTGGTCAAAATGTAGGAATATTTAATATTTAATGTTATAGCGCAAAGTTCACGAGAAAGCAAATATTCTTTAACGATAAATATTATGTAATGCAATTATGCAATGCGAAGACAACACGTATGCGTTACTTACTCTACGTCAGAGACTCGTGTCATCAATCCTTAGTAAGTACATCTCTAAGTGCGTTTAGTTAAACATTCTTATAATAAAGTTAACTGTATACCTCTATGTCTTGTAAGTTATGATTGCTTAAAAATTGTAATTAAAAATTCTATTAAATACAAAACCATACTTCAGGCCAAACGCTCACATTAATTATGTATCTTTTGCTATTGCTGTGAGGTTTATAATGGAGGCGAATAGAAATTTTATTTTATATCTCTCGTGGCATATCCAACGCACATAATTTTCTAACAATTAATTATTCAAATGAGTCCACCTATCACAATATTATTCTTAGTAGATACTAATTATATAGAAATAGATAAAAGGCGTGTGTTACTTTTTCCTTTTATATATACGTATATATCGTGTGCGCTTTTTAATACCTTTGCACATTGTATATATCGGAGACACGCTGCCAAGTAGATACATCACCCCCGAGACATCAATTTATCGTATAAATTAATAAAGTGTGGGGTTAATGTGGATGAGAAACAGCTTCGGGTGTTCCTATTTGAACAGTCGCAATTATCTTCTGACAAAATAATAGAGCATTAGTTCTGGTCGACGCTTCCAAAAATATTTAACGACCAATTTGTTTTGACCCGGAATTCGTTTATTTAGTGTGAGAAAGATTTTTAATAGTGTAGATGTTAGATAGTAAACAAACACATTGATTATTGATTTAACCACATGATTGACGTTTATTTTTGTATTAAATAAATACATTAAATATATTTTTGTATCACGACTCCAAAAATATTATCGTAGAGTTAAGTAAAATATATTTGAGAATATATCAGTACATCAACCTTTCGAAATAATGTACTGGACTATTCATTTGATTGTACTTCTAATACACTACCATGGTGTGCTAATACTTTAATTATTTAATTAACGATTAATATTTGATAATCTTGAAAGCGCGGTCCTAAACTCGTGCCAGAGCAGGTAATAGCAATAACCATATAATATATAAATTAGTACTCCTCAAAAATAATGGATGTTAATGCGTCTCTGAGAAAGTGATTACAGATATTAATATGAACACTATGGAAAAAATTCATATATTTATAAAAGAATGGCTTAGAGCGACACTATATTTTTTTTATCTAGTTGTTTAGATGCATTTAAATATCAACATACGTTGTATTGCTGCTGGTATGAAGAATTTTACTTCCTAGAGTGAACACGGAGAGACTGTTTCGTTAAGTTTACCTAACACAAAATTTATTGAAGATACTCACTCTTTTGTGCAAGGCAAAAACATCAAATCTGTTCGTAGATTCAATAAAACAGCAGCACTGTAGCACTAACTATTCATTTCAACTACACCTTAATGGACACGTTTGTTTAATTCGGATTACTTGGTTGCTATCCATTGAATTGTGTTTGTAATGATTTTAGTTGTACATTGAAACAACTGGTTTTGTTTTTACATCAAAAATCGAACTGCTTAATTTTAGTTTTAAAGACGAACTGTTTGATATTATATCTTGAATTGGAATGTTATTTAAGTCTTGAAAGGAACTGTTTGATGTTACATCTTGTATTATAATGAATGTTTCTTAACAGTAAGAATAACTTCAAAATATGAGTTACTCCTACCAAAGGAATGCTATTGGTAGATCACCCTATTTGTTGACGTTAACCTAAACACGTCATTTATTAATAATAATGTACTGATTTGCAAAGTTCCAACGGATCTTCTTGATAACCCTCTGGTTTGTACTTTAGCTTAAATTATGTACAATAAAATGTGAAAAGATGTGTCAAAGCAAGCAAATTGCAGGCAATGATTTATGAACGGGAAAACCCGTCTAAATAATATGCAAATATTTTCGTCTTTTGACTAACGATTGTAAACTTAAAAGTAGTGTTCTACCAAAATTCTTAGTTATAAATATATACATACACGTGCGGGCATACATAGCCGACAAGAAAATCATTGTAAATCTACCTTGCCGCACAGATATAGATATGGTCAATATAATATCTTAACTAGAAACACAAATATATATCATATACACTGTGACAAAATAAGCCTTAATAATAATTGAATTAATAATAATATATAACCAATAATCATATGACGACACCGTCGTACGACGGAACACTACCTTAGATAAATTACTGTTGTATTTGCAGTGATAGCTATAATTGATTCCTATCCCCTTGAAAATAACCTAGTTGCATCTTATACTCTTGGAGTGATCTATAGAAGGAGTTAAAACCAATTGAAGTGATAACGCCTCAACAAATTTCAATTATTGAACATTTAGTGCTAGAAGATCGCCGTTTGAAAGTGAAGGAATTAGCAGTGACAGCAAACATTTCCGAAACAAGTGTTCGCCGAATTCTCCATGACCATTTGGGTATGAATAAAATTAGTGCTAGATGGGTACCGCGACTTCTTTCTGCTCTCCAACGAGAAAGTCGAGTCGAATGTACGCTGTCGTTTTTAAACATGTGTGGAGACGCCCCAAAACCGATTTTCGAGTCCATTGTCACAGGGGATAAAACAGTGGTTCTGTTTTAAGATCCTTTATCGAAAAAAGAGTCAATGAAATGGCGGCGACCTGATGAACTTCGTCTCAGAAAGGCGAACGTCGTTCAATCAATGAAAAAGGTGATGGTCACAATATTCTGGGATTGTGAGGGCATTTTGCTAATTGACTTTAACGAGCGCAATACAAATGTAAACGGCACATATTATGCGTCTTTATTGCATAAATTAAGGGACAGTATTCATGCAAAATGTCGTGGAAAATTGACAAAAGGTATGAGATTATTGCACGACAATGCTCCCGCCCATACTGACGCCATTTCACAAGCTGCCATCCGCAAATGCGGCTTTGAAAAATTGGGTCATTTTGTTTTATTTTCTAATTTAAAAAAAGACCTAGGGCACGTAGTTTTAAGAACGACAGTGAGTTGCAAGCAGCTGTTATTGAACATTTTGACGGAAAAACTTCAGATTATTTTTACAAGGATATCGAATTATTAATTAATCGTTGTAATAAATGTATAGAAGTTAGGGGAGATTACTTTGAAAAATAAAAATTGTTATATTGTTCCAAGTTCCTTTTTTGTATATCAGGCCGAGAATTTATAGCGCCTGCCTCGTACTCCTTACTGCCACTCTTACACTAATCATTTGAAGACCTAAAAGTATCTCTACAAGTCTACAAATATATGAGGTTTTTTACATACCAAATTTTATAAGTTCACATAACTATTGTCGTAAAATTACACTGCATTTTTTATAGGAAATCTTATTTAACATATCATTATTTAAAACTATCTGCCTTAAAATAATTAAAAACACTAGATTCGACAAGGAAAATCAGGAAGTACTAATTGTTGAGTAACCGAGTATTTTGTGTGGATGTAAATTTGAAACTGTGCTCTTTATTTTTTACAATTGGGTAAATTTATAAGATAAATTCGAACTGTCATACGTTTAAAATAATAATTTAACATTAATTTATATTAAACAATATTAATTTGTAGATATCTTTAAAGTGTTTAGCTTTTCCTATTCTAATTTTCATCATTTATTCACACAAGTATCGTATAAGGCAAGTAGGTTACGTAAATAAAAAAGAAAATTTGTTTTAATATTTATTGAGATAATGCTTTATCATTCAAAAAGTTTATTAAAATGCTTTTCCAATCGTATATCTTGTTACGCTTGACTGAAGTTTCTGTTTATAAAGGGTAGATTAGAGTTCAAAAGCCAAATGAACTGCATAATATAGCCTCTTCGAACTAACTCTGGTCCTATCAACATTTCATTTTGTACGATGAGGATTATCTGTATCATTGGTTCGTAAACAAGTTAACCTAAATGCATCTAAAAGTAAATAAGTGTGGTTGAAAAAGTTATACAAAATAAATTATTTCTTTAACCAGAAGAAATGATTATATTATGGGGATATTTTTAAATAGGGTCCTTAGTACCTTAGTTCAGACTTTGTAACCAGTGATTTTCACTTGTTTTAGTACGGTCGGTTTAACGACGCGGAAGAAGTGGAAACAGTAATCATAGACTGGGCTTCTTTACTAGAGGCAGATTTCCTAGGCATCGGAATTCAAAACTTGTGAAACAGTATAACAAAGGTTTGAACAAAGATTGAAATTATGTAGAAAAGTAGATGAAGAGCATATGGAAATAAATATATTTTATCGACGACTAAACAATAAAGTAGGTATTATATTAATCACTATTGGCTAATAATAACACTCATAATACCCGGAGGGAATAATGAAATGCAACCAGGGAATAATGGGCCATAACGTTACCATTATTCCCTGCATTCTGCCAATAAGAATATAACGTTCCTAACGTTGTCATAGTAACGATAGACAAGTCCGGCCATTTTACTAACTGTCTAACCGTCAAACGTCATATTGATATACTAATTTGACAGTTTCGTTTAATTATTTTGTTTTTTTTTAGTAATTTTCAGTTAGTCGTCGATAAAGTAGTGTATACTAACTCGCAATAATGAGTTACTCCCTCGCCGCTTACGCGGCTCGATTCGTAAATTCAGCTCTCGGGAATAATAACTGCCATTATTGACTCGTTGTATAAACTACTATTAATGATTTTTACAGTAATTTTTATCTTATTCAAAGATCGATCTTATTTAAAGAAGATATGAAAAAATGAACTAGCTTCTTGGCAGTAGCAGCAATAATAATATGATAAACAAATAATAGCAACCTGACAATTCGCTGTCATTTAAAAATTATAATGACAAATATAGAATGTAAAATCAATAATGTATGAATGAAAATGTATACAAATAAGCATAGGAATGCCGGTATTACTTATCATATTATTATTGCCGCTACTGCTAAGAAGCTAGTTCATCTTTTCAATATATTTGGATATTCGGCATACCGCATGTGTCAAATATCATTAGCTACCTATAGGGATTCAATATTTACGTGCGATTTATACGTATACAAGTAACAGGTGGCAACGTGGCACCCCTACTGTCCGTCACCAATCCCGGCAACAATCGACATCACAACGATTTTCTCCGATCTTCCCACTTCTCCCCACCAGATTTTACATTCAATGTTTAGCTGCGAACACGTGGCGATCTAGTCTGCAATAAAAGCCGTCTTATTACTGGAACGGGAAACATCAAATGGCCGCGGCGATCTCCTGATCTAGTAGTTTATTATTATTTTTAGAATCCTTTTTTATTTACCTTATTAGGGTTATTTTTTAATTTTATTAGAATTACCCTTTTTTTGTGTCATGCAGCGTGAACGCAGCTTAATAATTCTCTGCATTTACTGAAAGGAAAAAGAAAACGAAATCCTTGCAAATCGTAGATATTATTTCTGAACGCATTACAAACACCCAAGTCAGAGGTCCAATAGTTACTGCTAACTTGTATTTTCGAGCATGTATCGGTCGCGCTGGCATTGGAGAGGAAAGTAGGGGTACCACGTTGTCACGTATTGTATGAATTGATCGCCTATGGCTAATGAAAATTGACACATGCTGTATATAACAGTGGTGTATCCTAGCCATTACAATTTCCACATGGCGTATATACGCCAAACCGTGCAATTTTTATCAGATAGACTAACTAAATGGCCACAAATATTCTAAAAACATTACCGCTTTAGAAAACATATCAGGAATATAAAACAACTTTAAATATGATGTAAATAACAAATTAAAAAAACTGGAAATTTTCTAGAACTGATACAAATAAAAAACATAAAAATGCAGTAAATGACCGAACCAAAATTCACAATTTAGCAATATCTTCTCATTCGATAATTTAATATATGTAAGATGTATTAGATTTGCTATATTTGCAAAATTGCTAGGTTTTTAGTATGTTATTTTTTCTATACCATATATTTGCCGCAATATATTTGTCAAAGAAATATTTGTCAAATATGTGTTACAGTTTGTTTTAATAGCTGTTAATATTTTAATGTTTTAATTAGTTCATGTTGATTAATTGACAAAAATAATATCAATATATCGATGTTTTAATTTTGTATTTTGTTTTAAGTTGATTTTATAGGCGCTAAACCACGACAGGGAATTGTTTTTTCTTCAAACGGACAAAAAAGAAACAAAATTCTAGGTTATTTTTATTCTTATCAATCTGCCATTTAAAGAAAACGTTAAGTACGATAAAAATTCCGTTCATTGTAAATTTAACTAGAAATATTTCAAAACAGCATTCTGGTAACTTTATATTTTAAGATACTACTAAACTTTTCAAATTTTATAATCTACAACAAACACTGCAAATATAGTTCTATGCATTAAAGAATTTCATTTTGAACAAATACGTTACAGTAATTAAAATTTTAAATTAGAGTGGTAATCGGTTTTATATAGATGTAATATTTTATAAATTTTACAACAAGTCTTTGTAAACGATCTAAATAAGTCATTGGAAAACTTTGAATTATATCAATATGCAAATAATACGTCTGTTATTTTATCATGCGAGACATATGAGAGATTATCAGTGGGAAATACAGAAATTATTCATGACATGATGACATGGTGCAATAAAAATAATCTGCAGTTAAATGTAGCCTTATATATGGTTAATGCAAAAGGTCGCTATACGTGAAATATAATCATAAATCACTGTTTCAATCATAAAATTCAAAATTTTTGGGTACAATTTTTGATAACTTTCTGAACAGATGCGATGATATAAATAATTTGTGCAGTAAACTAATCAGTGCGTTTTATGCAATAGCCATAAGAGAAAAAATGTAAACCTCACCATGGAGGACCTTTTATTTTGCTTACGTTCAATCTAGCATAGAGTATTGAATATTGGCATGGAGTAAAACCTAAATTAAAACAACGACAAGGTTTATGTATGTATAGCTCTTTATGGAAGGTATTCGAAATACAAAACGAAATTCTACATATGAAACAAAAGTATGAAATAAACTATAATAAAATAATGATTGCGCAAAATAACATAACAGAAATATTCTAAACAATAAAATAATGTCTATTGATAGAAATCCGAATCACATTTTACAAAATTAGTTCTACTTATTTGGGTATTTTCATATTGCCTAATTTTTGTGCCAATAAAATCAGCTTTGTATTTTATTTTTCTGTAAATAACACGCTCTTCATAAATTTTTGTGGAATTTTTTCTTGTATAAGTACCTTGTTGCATACTTTCCAACGCTTCTACGAAAACCTGAGTATTGGGATGTGGAGAACAACAGTACGAATTAAATTTGGAAGGAAATGCTTCACATACATTTGTTGTTCTTGTTAAAACGTTTGTGTTTGCAGCCCAAATACAGGGTGGAAAGCTGGAGTCTTCGTTAATATTAAGTAATCAATAAATTTGTGACCCTTGGATCGTCTGGTTGATCAGTTCAAAATCGAACACAAAACAGTCTCTTATACTTCATCAGGGTTTAAAAATGTTAAACTAAATACTGACTGTGAGTATTTCACTAGTGTTTTATTTTAGATAATTAATTATTACTGTAGATTCTAGCTGAGGATGCCCGTAGGGCGAAACATGTACTAGAGTAAATAAAATTTCATATAAGGTTCTAAGAGAATTTATTTTTTACACTATATTATCAAATACCTTATATAATGGATTTTCTACATATTTGTGAAATACCTACCTTTAGGGTTTTTGATTACACTATGGGAAATGCTATTGATTTTGTTTTATGTATTTAACTGAAAAACGGAACCCTGTGGTGTAAGATAGTTTCTTATATTTGTAGTAGTAAATGATTTTTTATATCAGTTTGTAGTTGCCGTGTGATAATCTAATTAATAGAAGCCCAAAATTCAATTAACCTCACGTTAAAAATACCTATCCGAACAACAACAGTAGCTAGTTACACATGTGCGGTGTTACACAGTTTTAATAAACTTTTCTGACTGATGTATATTACATAACTAAATCAAAATTTTGTAATTTAATATTAAGTTGGCAGAAAACGTATTTAGGGTTTCTATGTTGTTACGTGTAAAATTGTTATTACCTTCGTTTCCCAAGGATTCTGAACATTAATAGAGGAATTTAAAAATTGTCTTCTTTGTACATTAAATAGGTCTATTATTGATTTAAGATTGTAACGTATTACGACTTAATTTAAATTCCGTGGATAATTTTACACCTAGTGGTTCTCTTTCTCTTTGGCACCTTGTTTGTTTGGTTGCATGCCTAACGCTGTTATTGCAAGTTGATAATTAATCCCTGAATAAATAAGACTTGCAATGTCTTTGTCTGACGTTAAAATTTCTCTGTACATTTTTGGTGATTTATTCAGTCTGATTTTTGAAAATTATGTCGTATTAGGAGATAGTGTAATCGCATGGCTGATGAAACAGTTTTGAATTGTTAATTATAATCCGAGCATTATCATCTTGTGGAATAATTTTATTTGAGAATGATTTAATCGCTATGGTATTAGGAATATACTAATATATATTAACATATTAATATTAATATATTGCTAGAGAAATTGAAAGGATTTATATATATAAAGGAATATGAAGAATTGTATAATCAAAATAAGTGAGTCACACAAAATCTTTCTGAATTATAACATAGAAGTTTTATATTAAGTTGTTTTGTTGAATGGATGTTTACTTTTTTTTTTAAAAATTTATCCTAGTAATTAGAAATATGTTTAATGATGGATCGACCATAGAGGTACTACGTGCGAATGTTTGCCGCAAATGGATTGCTGAACATCATTAAAGATTTGAGTAATCACATGACAATAATTTAAATAGCTGAACACAAATATACGAGAATATTTTTATATGTAAACACTAAGTAGCTAGAGGTAGTATATGAAAATGTTTGCTTCTAGCAATTAGTGTAAACCAATTTCGAAATATTTAAGTAGCAAAACATTAGATTATCAAAGTACTACGTGCGAATGTTTGCTTTGTTGAAATAGTGCTTGCATTATGTTCAATTTTCACTAATAATTCTTTTAGAGAAGAACAAATACATAGTGAACATCCATTAAATCACTATCATTTCAATTTCATATATTTTTATAAACAAAATCGCATAAAAAACAATTCCATAGAAGAATCATTTTGATAGAATGAGTTGATGTTAACCATTATAGTTATCCGAAATATATTCAATGTTATTATTAAGACATAGTTTCTGTGTTTAATTTCTTTACCCTATCCCATAATAGACAAGATAAGAGAAAGGTTATAAAGCAAGGAGTAAACTATGCTATTACCCTAAAATCATACATTAAGATATTACCATTATTTATGTCGATATAAAAAGTAGATATCACAGCAATATGTATATATTTATATTGCCGTAATGATATGGCTATAATCATAATTGAAACGCTGAAATTTCCTTGATGTAGTTACTTGGTGATATACATATTCATGAAATCGCATTTCCGTCTTTGTGATATGAGAGAAATAATTGCTTGAAAATATATTCTGCTTCGTTTAGGTTATAACCATTATCGATGTTCGAGGACAGAATACGAAGAAAGGAAGTATAATTTCTTAAGATTTGCCTTTTCCTAATAGTAACATCAGTGTTAATTTTTCCATTACATCACGTTAATGATCATTTGGTAAGTAATTTTCATTGATTAATTTTCTTAATTTGTTTCGTTCAAATTTAACTCATAATTTTGTCTCGTAAAAAAGTTATGCAAACGATACCATGTATTCCCAGTACTCTGATTACGTCTTTTAATCGTACTCTATCGAGCACTTTTGTTAAATCTATGACGCAAGCGTATGCAGCATTGTCAAATTCGATGACTTTTTTCTTAATTTGTTGGGTAATAAATATAGCATATGTAATAGACGTTTTTTCTGAAGCCTTGTAAGTAATTTCATCGTTGTAAATAGAAGACTAATTCCCGTATAATTCTCTGAGTTTTTTTCCCCTTTTACTTACTTATACGTAGTATAAGGAAGTATTGTGATGACGAAAACTTTCGACCTCGAGATTTTTGCAGATGTCCACGTTTTGAAGTCTCCTGATACCAAAAAAGTGGTTTTTGAAAAATGCGTGTGTTTGTCTGTGTTTCTGTGTGTCTGGCTGTGTGTGACCACGATAGCGGTCAAACCGCTGTAGATATCTATTCCAGATTTTGTATTTACGTACATAATCTCCCTCTTGAGATCTTGAGTAGTAGTTTACTTCAGTGAAAAAATCGAATTTTGCAAATGTATCGTCAATTACTAAGTTTAAACAAATTTATAAAGAATACAAATGTACTCAAAATTAAATTTAAGATAAATTGCCTTAAAAAAGTTTTTTGAAATTCCTACCGGAAGTAGGTTTTTTACTCTTATCCAAAATCAGTATTTTGCGAAAATCTCGCAAGTCATGCTTTCTAGGCAGGTACATTACCAGTATAAAAGTATTTAGATGATAATTTTAAATATCTTTTGTATAAAAAAAATTTCAAAATTCCCTTACCGAATAGCGATTTTTTGCAAATATGTCGTAAATTATGCATTCTATATATATTTATTAAGAGTACAAAAGTATTTAGAGTTGGATTTGCAATATTTTTTGTATACATGAAATTTCAAAATTCGGACCGGAAGTGCTACTCTTTAAGATAGAGAGTAGCACTTTTTTTTTGATAATATCTTGCAAAGTATGCATTCTATAGCGATTTATTAAGAGAATGAAAGTACTTAGAATAGGATTTTGAATAATTTTTGTATTAAAAAATTCTTAAAATTGTATAGTTTGAAACGCTCATACGTATAAGAAAGTCGTGTGGTGGCCACACCTCATTTTTTAAATAGTATTGCTTTAATGCCATTCATTAGTTATTTCTGATGTTTCCATTATTCTATTAAATAGATACGTTAAGTGCTTCATTTGGTTGGGATCTCCTTACTTTTGGAATATTATCGTAATCAGAAGTTTTATTGTTTCTCAGTTTTTTATTGATTTTGTTACTTCTTCTTATGTGAATGGCTGGTTTTGTGATGTTAGTTTCATCATCTGATCTTCATTGTTTTCTTCTTCTTTCTTCCCACACATGTAAAGGTATGGTTTTTGCCAGACGAATTCGTTTCATTCTGTTTTTCAACATTTTCCAGGTCTTCCTTTGAGCTCCGTAAATGTCTTTGTCCATATCACATGTGAATCTTGCCCAGTATTCTCTTTTAATCTTTTTTTAGTTCTGTATTCACATTATTCCTTGTTTTGGCATATGTTCTATACTTCTATTGAGACGCATTACTTTTATATTGTAAGTACATCATTCATTTTGGTCAGTTATCTCTTTAACCTCTGGTACGAACCACGGCGTTGTTGGTCTCTGAGTGATAGCGTTAACGTTTTCCATTTTTATTGTACTTTTAACCATTTTTCTTGAACGTCATAATAGCCGGTGCCCAATGTTTGCAGCTTTTCCGTCAGCCGCTTACTATACTTATCTGGGTTATAATTAGGAAATTTTAATAACAGTTGATCATCTTTTTTGCTGGGTTTTATGATTTATAATATAATATGCATGTAGAATCATAGAAATAATTGTTGGCATTATCCTTATTTTGGAATACTAGAAGTGGGGACTCAGAATTAAATGTTGACATTTTCGAATTTTTGTGTACTATTGTTATTGTCACAAATATAAAGAGGTTGAGACTTAATCGCTTTTGTTTGATGTTTTGACGGTTCTCGGGATTATAGGTTGAATTCTATCAGCTTTTTTGTTTGCAGGAGGCTCAGATTTTATAATTTGAAAACAAGTAACTCCGTAGATTTTTTTTTATTTACCTAACAGCATCAATAGTAATCTAACCCATGACCGTCTTCTCTAGATTACCGTAACATTCATTGAATCTGATCACATTTAACGTATATTCATGACGATTCGCTAATAATCCTTCAATCTGTTCGTGCCCTTGTAAATTGGATAGTTTTTACTGCAACTATCGTTGTGCACAAATAACGAAATAAAAACGGAAGCAATGTAAAAAAAGCAAAGGTTCGTTAACCTAATAATCTTCTTCACGAGGAAATAATACATGGTAAATTTTAACACTGTAAAGTCTTTATATCTTCAGAATACCTGATTTTAATAAATTAGAAAATTATTTGTCGTCAGACCTTTTCTAAATGAAACGCATTGCATCAATTCTGATAAAGATGAGGGTATAACGTAATATAAAACTGAAAGCAGAATCAATTGTTATATAAGTTCATACCAAAAAAGAGAACATGTATCACCACGTATTTTTTAACATTGTTATTATTTCGTAAATATTTAGATAAAGATTGCATCATATTAACATTCCCTGAAATTCACAAAATTCTTTGACATTTATCTTTATCAGTAAATTATATCTAACCGCAAAATTTTGCTTTTTCTGTATAAGAATGACTCTTTTCAACTAATCTTGTCTAATATATCCAATTTGTAAGTGAAGCTATTGGCGCCGTCTTCAAGTTAATATCAACTTGCACTGATGTGGCAAAGAATTTATTCAGAATCGACAATAGAATACTTATAAAGAAATATTACTTTTGCTACATTTATATTTCCTAAATGAAGCCAAACAGGAAATACACTGCCACTTCGGACGTGTTTCAAGCATTTCTCATTCGTTCATCGTATGCTGCGTAACGAAATTTTATAATTTGTCAATGATGGGAAATTTTTTAGCATTGTTACCAATTTATAAAGTTGTGCCAAATAACATAATGAACTACTTATTATATACAATTAAGCTGTTAGCAGAAGAACGACATTACATTACTGTTAGATTGGTCAAGGAGTTGGACATCAGGTATAATCTTTTCAATTATTTACAAGTTTTGTTCAATTTGGAGAAAATAGTTCATCATTCTGCATTGTCCTTGTATAATTATTCAATTATTTCTATATAATGTGTATATATATTAACCTATTCGAAAGCTCCCCTTGATATCTTTCAGTGTGTTGACATACATCTTTTTGAATTCCTTTTAAATGATTAACCAGGTCTAATTTATATAGCATTGATTTGTGTACCACTGTGCTTAATTATACTCTGTGTTATATGAAGAGCAATAGGACAGTAGTGATTATCATTACTAATTATTGTGTTATATATTTGAAAGTCAAATTCTGGAAATTCGTTATAATTCACAATGCAATTATATAGCATGTACAGTTCTCTGCAATAAAATGGCGTACACGTCTTATTGCTAATTTTGACATTATTTTGCCATTGTAAAATGGCTTAAGTTAAGTATGACAAATTGAATTATAGCGTCAATTCAATTTGTCATACATGACAGATATTCAAACAAAAGTCATATTTACGTAATCGTAATAAGTGTACGCCACTTTGTTGCACAGAACTGTACATAAATAGATGTACAATATGGGAGAATACTGCGTATTACGAGTGAGCTTCACAGGTAGTTGAAAAGTCAACGTCTTTCATAGTGCACGTACATTTATCTTTGATTTCTAAATGGGGATGTGATGGATCTCAGCAGGTAAAGCAGAAATTTGAAAATGAAGCTGAATCTGATGTAAATATTTTCCAATACTCATTGGTTCCGTTGCAATTAGTTTGTGGTCTAGAAAATAAAAGTTATTCGGCAAAGTCAAGTGCCCTCTTCACGTGATATTGCCGACCGATACGAATACGGTTTGTAAAAGAAACAAATAAAGACATCAACTACATATCGAACCAAATAACAACATTGAATGTAACTCAAAGCACACAAGCAAATTACTCTTTTTCAATCAAACACAAGATGATTCTAACAATGGTGGATGCTAAAGTAAGTAATTCTGCTACTAGCACCAAATCAGCTATGACATGGTACATATGTGGTGTAACATCAAAAGATTTTAATAAGTTACTATTAAAAAAATAAATCAATCCAGGGTTTTTGACATTTGGTTTACCGATATTGCACGCTAGAATTCGATTGTTTGAGAGATTGCTACATCTAGCTTATAAATTGCCAGTAAAGAAGTGGCAACTTACAGCTGAATCGGAAAAACAAATTGTAAAAGAGAGAAAACTGGCAATACAAGTTGTTCTAATGTTACATTACGAAGGAAATTATAAATGGGACTATTAACGAGACGTTAACTTTTGTTGCAGATTATGAAATTCATTATTTAATTAATACTAACTTTAACTGATATGTATTTGTATATCTTTGGTCATAAAATCTGTTCTAAAACAATTTTAAGCTATCTTAACTGACAAAATCAACTTGAAATGTAAAATGGCTACTTTTTATATTCCAAGGGGATAAAATTAACACCTACAAATTTCATATAAACTTTGAGAAACGCTAGATGGGACAAAAAAAGAACTCAATTGCAAGTAATATTAAAACATGATAATCTAATTTGTTTTAATGAAATTCTATCAACGGAGAATAAAAGCCGAGTTATTAGTCTCCTCTATATAGTTACTTTAAATTATTGAACCTAAATAATATTAAAGTTTGTTTAGATTATAAGTTAATTTATAAATCTAATTTTAGAGTAATTTTTTTGGCAAACATATTTATGATTTTTATTCGGCGAAAGTATATTTAACTTACACAATATTTATGGGCTATATAATATTGATGATCCCTAACTTAAATAATTTAAGATCAAAAAAGAAAAATTATAGGTGCATAATATTTTCGTTACTATGTTATGGTTAATAAACGATGTTCAAAAACCCGAGTATCTTATATACAGAAAATTTGTTGATAATATCCTTTAACGTATATTATTTCATAATAAAAATGATGACATATAGAGCCACGAATAAAAAGTATATAATCGGTCTAAATTTGACGTTTGGAGTAAGTTTTACTTTAAAAAGCCTAAGTTCAAAGTAATGGTCTGTACATTTTTGAACGTATGTAACACATATTTGTATCCTTTTTTCTAAAATCTTTTAAAAAACTTTTTTTGGTTGAAAGAAACAACAACTAGGGAATATAAAAATTTACAAAAATATTCCATTCAGTTAAAATCCATGGCAAGAATACAATTCTGATTAATATTTGGGATTGCTTCATGCATGATCAAAGATTGATTGTGCTCTTTGTGATATTAAGAAATAATGACCTTATTCATTACTGAATTCTCAAATCTCACCCCAAGACTAAAATTCTGCAGAAATGACGACGCGGTTTCAACCCGGTAACCAACAAGGTAACATTATTTATGTTTTTGACTAGCATAATGCACTGATGAAGTTTAAAATTGGTACGCTGTAAATTGAACATGTTTTATCACTAAACATGAATCGCGTTGTCTCTTAAAACGTTGTGCTAACATAAACAATCAGCGCAACACGTTTGGAGATAAAATAAAAGTTAAACAAGTAATCTCATTTAAAGTATTTCTTTTTATTTATTAGCTATTGTAATGGCATAATCAAGTGAGCTTTGCAAGGGCTTACTAACATTTTTAGCGACCAAATGTTGTTGATTATTGATACGATGTACAGATAGTATATTCGGTTAGATGGTGTTTCACAGTTGAAATATCTATACCTAGTATACATACTCCAAAATCTAACGTCAACTTTAACTCAGATAAATCAAGTTTATTTTTAAGTAACTTAACTTCCAGTTTCATGGCTATTTTACTTCTTCGTGAAAAATTGGAAATGAACGTACGATACCAGCTACAGGTTTGAAGAAATGCTTGCAGCTCTTTAAAGGTTTGAGGTTCATGTAACTGTAGGATGGCAGATACCTTCTGTGGGTCAGGGCGAAGGCGATCAGTGGAGAGAATTGAATTGTATTGGCTACGTTTGGGAAAGACGGCTTTCAAATCCTTCATGAATAGCGGGTTAGTATCGATAGCACTTTGGAATTCTCTAATTACATCTTTCTGCAGTAGTTCGTAAATTTCTTACCGGAAGGCTTGCCGTCGCGTCGCCCAGGGTTTATCTGCTACGGTAGCAAAGAGATGGGAATAGTAGTGCCGGTATCGATGCGATGTTCTGCAAAGAGCGTTCGGGGACTAATAGGAGCTTTTATTTCTTCGTCCGTCAGTACAACCAATTATTCGACTTCGAAATAAGCACTTTTCATGGTCGTTAACCGGTTAGTTTGTGGTCCCAGTTCGTGCTATATATCATGAACATCTTTATGAACAATCATGGTGCATATTTGTGGTGCAGGACGTTATATTTGGGACGACGACCATACCCGTCGATAAGACTGGAATGGAGATCGGCAGACATCTTGTTATTTGCAAATGGTCATACCAGGGGACACTCGTGTGTCATATTTGGCAGTGAACGGATTCCAAAATTGGGAGCTGATGAAAACTTCCATTTGTTAGTACTAAGGTACAGCTTGGCTTGCCGGATACAATACATTTCCAAAAGAGATTTTGCACTTAACCTACCGAGCAAGACAACAACGGTAGTGTAGATGGTACGTCCCTTAGAGTAATAGAAGCAATTTGTATTTGCATTGGTTGGCCCTTTCCATCAGCAAACGTGATAGCCATAGTTGTACCCGAAATGAGTGGCCTAGTGCCAGCAGCTGATGGTAAGTCGTGCTACAGTATCTACGGAAACTGTACCAGTGCGAAAGCCAACTGTTATTCTAAGAGCAGGTCGACACTGTGATTTTGCGGCTTTTTGGGTGCAGAAGTGTACGAAAGCGCGAGCATCAAAGGCGGGATTGGTGCAATTTGGACACTTGCCAAGTAAATTTCAGTCGTAGCAGTGAAGTGAAGTACTTGATAAGGCCCACCTTCCTTGGTTTGGACTTCGCCTTTCTTTTTTGGGCTTCTGATATCCGGTGCCCAAAGGCGCGGCAGAATTCGCAATGGACTTTTGTGTTTAGGCTGGTTCAAGTCTTTCGGAAATGGTGTCCCCTAGTTTGGACATTTTCCAGAAAGTCGTCCTCTGACGCGATACTCGACAGGGTATGCTACTAAACAATCCTTACAAAGCATTCCGTAGATCATACCGATCTGGGTTTGGTCAGTAGGGAGATAATGTAAAGTAGAACATTATCATAGTGTTGAAATAATCCATAAATACAGAGAGACATTATTCCGAAATTACTTTTTCGATATAAAGAAATATACAAAAATTTCGAGATCTATTATTTTGATAATTATAATATACAATTACACTACGTAACTGGCTAAGAATGTGAAAGAGGGTTAATATTAGATACATAAGTTACTCATTTCTTGTCTGTGTTTTTCGTCAAACTTTATTATTACTTTCTGTATAAATGATAAAGCTATGCGTGTAAATATGTCACTTAAAACGAATTGAAAATGCATAATTACTGTTCATATATGTATCTGGTATCTGCATAACGTTTGGAATTATGCTGTTTTGCTGCTCTCATTCCTTTTACAATTAAGAGTTTGCATATTCTGGCAATATTTTAAAGTTACGATTGATATTAACGGACATTAAAATTCACAAAGCATGTTATTTGTTCACAAAACTTGAGCTCCTTATTAATTTAGAAGAATTTACAAGGCAACACCCACATGAATGGCACAGAAATTTGCACATAAACGACTAAATAAGTATAATGGATTCACGGCAAGGTTTTCCAGATAGTCTACTTCTTTTATATGTATATACACTACTACTACATAACAAAATATTTTTTTAAAAACGCTTCCAGGTTTTTGTGATTGTTCTCTCTTTATCATATCATATCATTAACGTAAATTTATTATGTGAAATTGGTGTTTTTAAGAAATCGCACATTCTTTATTATATAGGTAATAATATATCAACGATCCGTTTTGTTTTATTTTAAAAATACTGTACCGTTATTTGTATCTCATATTGTAATAATATATTTTGCTCTAAATACAGTGAAAGCGTACTAATACAGAAATTGAAAAGAATTTAAGTAAGCAGAAAGTACGAAATATATTTATATAACATAGACCAAAATCTAAGAATTTTGGGATCCTACAATGTATTCTTTAGTTAAATAAATTTTAAGGTAACATATCAGATTTTAAGAATGGAAACTTCAAAAGAAACAAAAAGTTCCAACTGCAAATAGAGCTCACCAAAAGATAATATTTTGGTAAATTTATTTAACGTCAGTTTAGTGGTACCTACAACAGAAGAAATTAATAATTTTACAGCATTTCAATTTAGATGTAGCTATTAAACTTATTGTGAGGATTATGTTAAAATATATTACCAGTATTAATTTATAAGAGATATAGCTACACATCATTTTGTACAAATTGTAGTAGTACAACAGAACAAACTTTAGACTTTTTATAAAAATCACCATTTAGTAAAAATTGAATTGATGCAGCCGATAAATGTCGTCACTTCATAATCACAAAAAAAGTTATTAGATTTGACTTATTTATTGCAGATTACTGATTGTATCACCTCACACTGGCTTAATTGTATAGAAGAATATACACAAATGCAAGGAAAATGCATGTGCAAACATGTGACGTAGGGGACAAATAACTATTTTACAAAGTAAAATTTAATAAGGGGAAGTTATTTACTTATATCTGATCATTTAACAATATGCTTAGTTTTCTGTGGTGTTTACTGTATTCCAGGTGTTTTTTAGTTGCATGCGGTGTATAAAGCGTTTTGAAATTTGAACTAAAAATGAATTTGGTTTTAAATGTGACGCGTGAGAATTTAAAACACACCTAAAATATCATTTAGAAAATCATATAAAAATAAAACATGAAACAATTTGATTGTAAATGTGACTCGTGCGAATATAAAACAAACCTCAAATATAGTTAGAAAATCATATCAAATCCAAACATTTGAAAGAGTTTGATTTTAAATGTTACTCGTGCGAATTTAAAACCTCAAATATAGAACGCGCTAGCATTTATAATTAAGGAAAAAACATCGAGAAATTTTACATAATTTCGGACTATTATTTTCGGAGTAAGCAAGCAAATGGGAAAATGTGAACGTATAGTGCGGGAAGAAAAGTTGGCATAGTGCATACGAAACACAAACGCGCTAGCATTTTTAGTTACGGAAATAACATCGAGAAATTATACAAAATTTCGGAAGATTATTTTCGGAAGTAAGCAAGCAAATGGGAAACTGTGCACTTATAGTGCAGGCAAGAAGGTTAGCAGGATGCGGACAAAAAGTTTGGTAAGATGCATATGAAACACAAACGCGCTAGCGTTTGTAGTTACGGAATAACATCGAGAAATTTTACAAAATTTCGAACGATTAATTTCAAAAATAAGCAAGCAAATAGGAAACTGTGAATATGAAACACAAATGTGCCAGCTTTAAGCACAAAAAAAATTGTTAGGTTTGACTTGATGTATTGCAAATTACTACAAGTATTTCACCTCACACTGTCTTTATCATGTAGAATAATATACATAAATGCAGCGGAAATGCGTGTGCAATGTGACATATTTGTGGCGTGGGGAATAAATAACTATTTTACAAAGTAAAATTAATAAGGGGAAGTTATTTACTTACCTATATCTGGATTAGGTATAATTGTGCGTACTTTAAAACGTCTTAAGATTTTTGGTAGTAATTATTAGAAAATCTATGTTTTCGGACAGCACTGCAATAGATGTTGGTAAGTTAATAGTGCCTTTATAAAGCTGTATAATTCATATTCGATTTTGCTCAAGTGTAGAAATATGGTAGAAAATTGAGTAGCAGGAAATAAATATTAAACACAGAATAAGCTTTCATATTGAAAATCTCCTTTAAGTAGCGTTTTTCTAAAGTTCAAACTAGTGCCCAACCAAGGTCCAATGGATGTTCATATCACGTACTCTGTCCTGACATTCTTCGAACGTACGAAAGTCCATGTGATCATGCTCGTACTTAGCAGACGGATCGGGATCCCTTCTCGCTCCAACTGTTCACATGGCAACTGTTGAGATGTAGGTTGACAGCACTGTTCTCGTGTATGTGGTCATCTACTATCTGGTACTTTTTACTGCTGCCATATGTTAGAATGAAACAGCTTAAACCGAATAAACAATAACATATTTTGTGTGCGTCAACTTAACATGTGTGTGCTTCACCGGTATGTATGTGTATAGTGAATATGACTAACATAACCTTTACAGTTTGTAATAATAATATCGAATAATAATAAAATTAGCTATCCCAAAGATAATTCTCAGATTCGTACTACTACGACGCAAGCGTTAGTCAACGTTGCTCATCAATATGGCGTTTTAATCATGGCAGCTGATAGATCCAATTATTGCGTCAACAAACGTCCAGTAAAGAATATCAGCGGGAAGTGTTTGAATGGAATTGCATGACATAATGTTCATAATACTATGGATGTACATTTAAGATTTGTAGGTGTTGGTACCATCAATACTCTATAAATCGACGTTTCTCGGGCATTGTGTGCTATCGAGAATGGTGCGCAAATATTTTACAATTGATTAATAGATTTAATGATATAATTATATTATATGATACTTTATTGCTCTTTATAAATCGAAATTAAAGTGCCTGTTAGTAGTACGACAGTATCTTTGAAGGAGGTAATGACGCTGATTACTATATTTTCTTATGTACTTATTTTAAAAGATATGCCATAATTACAAAAGAGCCTTTGAGGCAATCGATTGTGGTCATGTGTATCAAAGAAGTAATTTTGACAAATAATATACAAAAGTTTTTGTCAACTAACTCTTAATCTGATAATATTATATTCTTTAAGGTGTTAATAGAATTTGTTAGCATATATGGTAACATAGATATGAGCGATCCGCAAGGATCAGTACTGAATCCGATATTCGTAGTAATCAACGAATTTGAGTGATTCAGCTAGTATATAATGCTATATGCAAACGACAGTATTCTAATAATGACATCTAGCAACACTTACAATTTTGTTCATACCTTATTCTCAAGTTAATTTAATTAGTAACTGTAAATTGCTTTGCATCATTATGGATGATGATTTAAAACGTGTCCGGCAATTTAACACATTATATTTCAAGCTTGCTAAATAGGTGTATATTATTATGTAATAAATCGGCTTACGAGATTTATTAGTTAAAATTTTATATTTTTGTTTCATGCATTTGTTTAATTATTTTCTATTTTTTTTATATTATTCCGGTCAATATTTTGTGAAACCCCTCTACTTAAATTAAAAAGGGCGGAATAAGAAATCTTACAAACTAAAACCACACCTATCGTCCATATACATGGACCAATGAGAAATTTATACATATTGCTTAAAAGCAATTTATTAGTTCTAAGTCCGTCAAGAGAAATGAATATACAAGTACCTTTAAAAGAATGCATAAATGTTCGATAAGGGAAAGTATAAGTGTGTGAAATAAAGCTGTTACGTGTAAGTGATATACAGAGCACTTGTCGCCAGGCACTTTAATGTAGACGGTTAATAGAGTTCCTTTACATGGGTTTCAAGTTATTTATTATGGGGTGGTTTGGAAACTCTACTGTTAAAGTTGCATAAATATGTCAATAGTAATTGGTAATGCGGATAGTACGTAGAATTCTGAGTTCTAACAGAGCATAGACCACCCGTATAGAACAGCATGTGTTAGGACCGGACCAATTTAGTCAAGTGTGTTTTAGACGTTCTTACCTTGCCGAAAAATATTAGATCACCTACCGTGGTGTCTAAATTATATTAATGACAAAAACAAAATAAGAAGCTACATGTGAAAGGCGTACCTTCAAGTAACGTATGCAAAATAATTTCCACCAATAAGATATAAAAATGGATTCGTTAACTGTATACAGGGCGTGACATAATTAGACCAAGAACTAATAAAACTAGGTGCAGAAGAAAAATAAGGGAGAGTTTCGGCGTGGTTCCGGCCGGGGTCCCGGCGGGGCTCCGACCGTTCCGACAGTTCCGAAGTCCCAACCGTTCTGACAGTTCCGAAGTCCCGACCGTTCCAACAGTTCCGAAGTCCCGACAGTTCCGGCAGAAGTTCCAACAGTTCAACAATTCCGCAAAGTTGTTGAATCATCGAAGGATCTCAACCTCGAATTGAGTCATCCTATAAAACAATCGCAGTTTTAAGTTGTGTGTTAAGAATTCGGTCTAATAAAGTATGAATTGTCTATAAGTGTGTAACCAGTTGAATTCCTTTTGTAAAATTGTGTTGTGTAATTTTTTGTTGTTGTTTCCTTTTTCTGCGTTATATAAATTATATTCAAGCTATTGTAATAAATAATTAAATTCACCAGTGATTGGTTTGTGAGTTTGGTTAATTGGTGGTGGTGTAGACGATAGGCTGGATGACAATAAGGTCGGTAAGTCCTTAATATATTATTATTTTGTTTTGTTTTGTTGTGGTTAATGTTAAATTTAGGGAAAATCATCAGCGGGATGAATATAGCTTTGCGTAAATAAGATTTCAGAGGCCGAGATAGCGCCAAGTACATTCTTTTAGGTTTGTTTATTTGTTAATTGTTTTATCGCATTCTGTAATGTTATTGTATTATAAGAAAAGTACCTTAGCACTATTAAATATTTAGTTTTATTAAAAATACATGTTTTCTTTATCTCATATATATATATATATATATATATATATATAAGCATAAACGGTGGACCATCAGGCGACAGACCGCCATTTGCAGCTTCAGTTGGAAGATCCTCGGTTTTGAGGACAACAACCAACATCGCCACGAGGAAGACATTGTCAACCTGCGTGCCAACCGACCCTGGAACGTTAATCAAATGTGGAAATAGTGCGGATTAATAAATTAGTCTTGGAAAATAGTGGGTAATTCCGCTGTAGAGCAACCGTAGACACGTGTTTCTGACTCATTGGTCGTCATCAGTACGGTGTAGCCAAGGAATAAGGTGGGATAACCTTGGAGATGTAAGCATAAACGGTGGACCATCAGGCGACAGACCGCCATTTGCAGCTTCAGTTGGAAGATCCTCGGTTTTGAGGACAACAACCAACATCGCCACGAGGAAGACATTGTCAACCTGCGTGCCAACCGACCCTGGAACGTTAATCAAATGTGGAAATAGTGCGGATTAATAAATTAGTCTTGGAAAATAGTGGGTAATTCCGCTGTAGAGCAAACGTAGACACGTGTTTCTGACTCATTGGTCGTCATCAGTACGGTGTAGCCAAGGAATAAGGTGGGATAACCTTGGAGATGTAAGCATAAACGGTGG
The DNA here is from genome assembly GCA_963170755.1 of Amphimallon solstitiale. Taxonomy (NCBI): domain Eukaryota; kingdom Metazoa; phylum Arthropoda; class Insecta; order Coleoptera; family Scarabaeidae; genus Amphimallon; species Amphimallon solstitiale. The sequence continues at coordinate 1,298,282 of OY720679.1, read as the reverse complement.
ACCATCAGGCGACAGACCGCCATTTGCAGCTTCAGTTGGAAGATCCTCGGTTTTGAGGACAACAACCAACATCGCCACGAGGAAGACATTGTCAACCTGCGTGCCAACCGACCCTGGAACGTTAATCAAATGTGGAAATAGTGCGGATTAATAAATTAGTCTTGGAAAATAGTGGGTAATTCCGCTGTAGAGCAACCGTAGACACGTGTTTCTGACTCATTGGTCGTCATCAGTACGGTGTAGCCAAGGAATAAGGTGGGATAACCATGGAGATGTAAGCTACGGTTGCTCTACAGCGGAATTACCCACTATTTTCCAAGACTAATTTATTAATCCGCACTATTTCCACATTTGATTAACGTTCCAGGGTCGGTTGGCACGCAGGTTGACAATGTCTTCCTCGTGGCGATGTTGGTTGTTGTCCTCAAAACCGAGGATCTTCCAACTGAAGCTGCAAATGGCGGTCTGTCGCCTGATGGTCCACCGTTTATGCTTACATCTCCAAGGTTATCCCACCTTATTCCTTGGCTACACCGTACTGATGACGACCAATGAGTCAGAAACACGTGTCTACGGTTGCTCTACAGCGGAATTACCCACTATTTTCCAAGACTAATTTATTAATCCGCACTATTTCCACATTTGATTAACGTTCCAGGGTCGGTTGGCACGCAGGTTGACAATGTCTTCCTCGTGGCGATGTTGGTTGTTGTCCTCAAAACCGAGGATCTTCCAACTGAAGCTGCAAATGGCGGTCTGTCGCCTGATGGTCCACCGTTTATGCTTACATCTCCAAGGTTATCCCACCTTATTCCTTGGCTACACCGTACTGATGACGACCAATGAGTCAGAAACACGTGTCTACGGTTGCTCTACAGCGGAATTACCCACTATTTTCCAAGACTAATTTATTAATCCGCACTATTTCCACATTTGATTAACGTTCCAGGGTCGGTTGGCACGCAGGTTGACAATGTCTTCCTCGTGGCGATGTTGGTTGTTGTCCTCAAAACCGAGGATCTTCCAACTGAAGCTGCAAATGGCGGTCTGTCGCCTGATGGTCCACCGTTTATGCTTACATCTCCAAGGTTATCCCACCTTATTCCTTGGCTACACCGTACTGATGACGACCAATGAGTCAGAAACACGTGTCTACGGTTGCTCTACAGCGGAATTACCCACTATTTTCCAAGACTAATTTATTAATCCGCACTATTTCCACATTTGATTAACGTTCCAGGGTCGGTTGGCACGCAGGTTGACAATGTCTTCCTCGTGGCGATGTTGGTTGTTGTCCTCAAAACCGAGGATCTTCCAACTGAAGCTGCAAATGGCGGTCTGTCGCCTGATGGTCCACCGTTTATGCTTACATCTCCAAGGTTATCCCACCTTATTCCTTGGCTACACCGTACTGATGACGACCAATGAGTCAGAAACACGTGTCTACGGTTGCTCTACAGCGGAATTACCCACTATTTTCCAAGACTAATTTATTAATCCGCACTATTTCCACATTTGATTATATATATATATATATATATATATATAAATGCAAATCCATACTATGGCAACTAACACAAAATATAATAAACTGTGCAAAAATATAAATGAATTGACTCCTATGCGATTTAAAAACAAAGAAAGCAAGAGTTCGAAGTAAACACATAAAAACCTTAAAAGAAATCTCGACTCGACAATAACGGATATACACATAAGAGACTTCTGAAACCATTCGTCTGGATGAAAACAGTCTTTCATGTACCTTAGACACGATTCTTTCTTTTGCAATTGCAGGAAAAGTCCCGAAGTGTATTCCAAAATTCTATTTTACGATTGTTTTAGTTTTGATAATTCTTATTTTGTATTTCTTGTAGCGCTGATCCCAAAAATAAATTCCATTTTTTTGTTTACGTAAGGTTTGTTTCGTAAAACGATTACATATTTTCGAGAAAATAGATTTAATTACAACATTATTTTCACATTCTTATTTTTAAAGTATTACTTTATAAATACATGTTTTAGATTTATTTCATAAAAAACAATATTAATTCTTATAGCGTAGAACCGGGGGAACAGATGGCTCAATCAATACTTCCGATATTTGTATACAGATTGTCGTAGTTAAAAGTTAATATGCATCTTCAAATACACACACATAAACATGTACCTATGTATAAGACCGGTGGTGTGGGGAGATAGTGGGGAGATCGAGAGCGGGGACAACACATTCGTTCCGTAACTTTAGAGCGTGAACACATACAGTATCTGAGCAATCTCGCAAATATTAATACCGCTGAAGGAAATAGAGCGATTGATTTGGATGGCTTAACTTAAGAGAACAAATTCTTAACGCCATACAAATGATTACTCCTGAAATGCTATCGAATGTACGAAATGGGTTTTATAATCGTTTAGGGTACTGCTTGATGCAAGAGGGACAGACATTTGAACATCTTCAACATTAAATTTTGTATAGTTCATTTAATATTTTGTTTCGTTTTAAATGTGAGAATTTTATTTAATTTTTTTATAAGAATTTTATTTTAGTTACAAATTTTATAGAGTTTTGTTTCAGTTCAATGTTAATACATCAGTTACCAAAATATTATACAAAAGCCGTAAAGAGCGTAGCAATTCCTTAAAGCAAACGTCTACACACTAACTTTCAACGTTTTGCACTAAAGCCTCGGTACCCCGGTGTCCCGATATGAACTGATCTGTACTCCCCTACTATCGTACCCCTCCAATTCATGTTTGCATGCACTTGTGTGCGTGTTTGTGTTTCCCTATATCTACTTTTATTTCAGTCAAACGGTATAAGAAGTCGATTAGATGTACTATTTAGAAACTACTACGCTCTGTTGTGGAATACGTTTAACGTAATTCAATATATTAATAAATAACCACGTATATCCAAACTTTTTCAGTGGTTTGCAAACTGTAACTTTTATAGATTAAATTAAGAAATATTTTTAGTTAGCTCGTTAGCTGTATGTGAAAAAAATCTGTTTGAAGAATTATTATAACTTAACATTTTATTAAGGTATAGAGTTAGCGGGGGCTAAAGAGGAAGACATCTCGCCCAACGCCTCCCGCAAGTCATCTCCACATCTGATTACTTTCATATATTATATTATTTTAAATGTTTTCAATGTTTATACACGTCCATCAATTATGAAAGAAAAGAGAGCTGTCCTAGAGCTTCGTTGTCTGAAGATGAACTGACTACAATAGCAGTCTGCTAGAAACAAAAATGCTGGTGTAATGAAGCGCCAAAACTGCATGGCTGCTTAAAGACGAAGGCAAGAAAATGCAGAAAGAATAGTTGACCATATAAAAAAAATGCAGCTACCTATTAGTATTATGATTTTTGCAGATGTCCACGTTTAGAAGTCTCCTAATACCGAAAAGGTGGTTTTTAAATAATCTCTCTCTCTCTCTCTCTCTCTCTCTCTCTCTCTCTCTCTCTCTCTCTCTCTCTCTCTCTCTCTCTCTCTCTCTCTCTCTCTCTCTCTCTCTCTCTCTCTCTCTCTCTCTCTCTCTCTCTCTCTCTCTCTCTCTCTCTCTTCTTGTGTGTGTGTGTGTGTGTGTGTGTGTGTACGGAAAGACGATAGCGACGAAACGCTATAGCTATCAATTCTAAATTTTGTATTTGCGAGTATAATCTTTCTCTTGAAATCTGATTAGATTTTTAGTAAAATCGGTACACCGGAAGTAGTAGTTTTAACCACAATGAAAAAAATCGAATTTTGCCAATATTTCGTCGACTACTAGGTTTAAACAAATTTGTAAAGAATTCAAATTTATTTAAAATTGAATTTGTTTTCAAAATTCAAAGTTTTGTATTCTTATCGAAAAGCAGTTTTTTTGGGAATATCTCGCAAGTTGTGTGTTCTAGGCAGGTACATTACGAGTGTAAAAGCATTTGAAACAGTTTTCATTACCTTTCGTATAAAAAAAATCAAATTTCCGGACCGGAACAGTTTTACACTTATGGAATAGCGATTTTTTACCAAATATGTCGTAAATTATGCATTCTGTGTATATTTATCAAAAGTACAAATGTATTTAGAGTTGGATTTTTTCTATAAATGAAATATCAAAATTGCGATCGAAAGTAACACTTTTACTCTTAGCGAGTAGCACTTTTTTTTCGAATATCTGGCAAAGTATGCATTCTATAGAGATTTATTAAGAGAATAGAAGTATTTAGAATAATTTTTGTATAAAAAGTTCTTAAAATTTGGCCTTGAAGTAACACACCTACTCACAAGTTTTCTTTTCTAAAAAAATAAAAGTATATAAAACAATTTAGAACAACTATTTATTATGAAAGATAATCCAGATATGGCCATCTGAAAGTCAGAAGAAGTTTCACTGGTTTGAACAAAAAATATGTTGGGGATTACTTTATTGTTGGAGCACATATTAGAAACTCATAACCGTCTCAAACAACTTGACAATATGTACAACATATTTGGAACAAGGCTACAATTAAATAACAGGCTGAATAACGGTAATTCTGAAATTAAATAAAAAAAATTAGTTACCGTCTGGTGAAAACAGAAAAACCCGTTAGAGTTATATTCAGTTGCAATGCGGGAGGCAATTTATACCACTCACATGTATATTTAAAGGTAAAAATAAGCAAAGGGCATGTGGAGATGGAATATCACTTGGATCAGTGGTGAATATATCCCAAAAGTCAGCATACGTAAATGCTACAATTTTTCTGAAATGGTTGCAAACTCGATTTGGTCCTCTAATTCTATAGTAGTACTAGAGCTTGTTGAAGATAATTATATTATTCTAATTTATATTTCGAGATATAGAGTAAGTCATACCGTTGTTAGCCAGGAGGCAGTGATTGACCACTTGATTTATACATACGTACATTAGTTTAAGAATCTCATGACGGTTTTCATTACATGATCTTATAGTATGTGACTCTTCAAATTATGTTATTTATATAGAATTAGGAGTCATAGTTTAGCAATGGTGTTACATTAAAACTTCATAGGTTATAAATAAAACCGGTAATTTAACATGCCAATAACTATGTTACAAAATTGGCGAAAACATAATTATTGGTCGACCGGCCAATCACTGTAATTAACTGCGAAAGTGTTCTTAATAGAGATTTTGACTAGGTGATATAGAAAAAGCTTACTGTTATTTCTTCTAACTAGGTATATTTTTTACACAGTGAAAGTATAGGCAATATTTTTTCAGATTGTGGCCATTTACTATCGAAATTGCTTTTTCCCTAGTTACCTGTTATTGAGAAGAGGCATGCCGAAGGTGTCTGTGGGTTCTCGGTCCTACAGGAAAAAAATACAAAGAAGAAAATATTTCCAGTGCTCTGACAGTAATTGGAAATGATTTGAGTCAAAGAGAATCATCTATAAACTATGAAGTTCCACAAGCTACTCTTCTGCAAAATTCAGCAATAAAACTTTTCATGACCCAAACCAGGACTATCTTCTGGAGAAGAAACGCTGCAGCGCTGTTAGAAAACAGGATTTTAGCTTGCCACAGTGAAGGTTTCCCGCTCAGAACTGAGAACGTCCAAACTTCAGACAAATATTTTCTTGATGCAACTCCCAGAGAAAATTCATTCAAAAACAATCTTTCACAGAGAAGATGATATGCAGTTCGGAACGCTACCAGAACATTACACTAGGAACATCCGACGGAAAAACGGCAGTAAGCGAGTTATATCTGAAAAGTATATTTAAAAAAGATTTTCTAACGTGGAAACCTATTTAACCGGAAAACATTTAGCAAGTATATTAGAAGATCCCACCAGAGTATACAATTGCGCCAAAACTTACTTTTGGCTGTGTCTTAAAAATAAAAAAGTCCTTGGCTCCAAAACAGTCGAGAAATGTGTATAAAATGGAACACCATCCCAAAAATAACATAACTGTTATATTCACGTTTTCGGCTGCCGGAAATGTCTCTCCCCCTATGGTTATCTGCGCCTACAAGAGATTACCATCCGATGTTTTGAAATTAGTTCCAAATGAATGGGGAATTAGGTACAGTGGTAGCGGGTGGATGAAGAACCAGTTGTTTTACGGGTACATCGGAAATGTTGTTATTTGTTGACGGCCATACCACATATTTGACATCTGAAATCAATGAACTTTGTTCAAAATTAGAATTAATTTTAATAGAACTATAACCCAATGACACAAGAATAAGGCAACCAGCGGATGAGGGGATAAGCCTCTAAAAAAAGGTTGGCAACAGGCTTTGTTACATTTCCGGCACTGAAGTTGTGGAAAAAAAATTGCACTAGTACTAAAAACTGTAATAGATAACTTAACCCTTTGCCTGTCTAACCACATTGCGCGCGCACTTCTATACGTCTACGGCGTGGAGGGGATATGGGAGTTACTAACATGGAAAAGATTTTCAGGGGCAGTATTGTCAGTGACAGTCAACAAATAGCGCGTATAAATTGTTGTGTATCACATGTGATACACGGGACAATTTCGTAAGTATATATTTCTGTTACGGTTGTGCATCACATGTGTTACACATGAGTAAAAATTTATTATTTTTATTTTATATTTGCTGCTAGGTTTATTTTCTTTTTAGTCCCTAAAAATGGATCCAGCGTTGTTCTATGGTCGTAACAAGAAAAAAAGAATTGATAACCAGTCTCATACAAGTGACAACAATGAAGATATTACAGCAGATTTTGGTGATTCAAGTGACGAATACATACCCTCCGAATCTGATTCCACATCAATAAGTTTGTATACATCTTCCAACGAAGACGATGTTCAAGACAATCAATTGCCAGCGACACCATATCCATCGTCTCCTCTTTCCCAATGGAGTTCGAACTTTCAGCAGAGAGAGAAGTTAAATTTTACTGGCAATTCTGGTTTGAAGAAAAGGATTCGAAATGGAAATGTAATACCTCTTGACATATTCCAACAATTCTTTGATGAAGAAATCGTCAACTTGATGGTAGAAGAAACAAACCGTTATGCTCAACAATATATATCAACGCATACACTTCGACGTTCCTCCAGGATGAACAAGTGGGTCGATGTTACTTACTGCGAAATGCGTAAATTTTTGGGACTACTCTTGGTAACTGGACTTATCCAGTATCCAAATATAGAAGACTACTGGCGACGGGACAGTATGTTTTACCATCCCATGTTTCACCAAATTGGAATGAGCTATAACAGATTTTCTTTAATATTAAAAAATTGGCATGTTTGTAATAACGAAGCAGCCCTACCTCACGACAGATTGCATAAAGTAGCAAATTTCATTAAGGTGTTAATTTCAAACATTCAAGAAGTTTATACTCCAGGAGAGGAAATATCTGTTGACGAAACGATGATCTCTCACAGAGGAAGACTGATCTTTCGTCAATACAACCCTGGTAAGGCCCATAAATATGGCATTAAATTGTTTAAATTATGCGAGATGTCAGGATTTATTTGGAATTTTTCCATATATTGCGGACAGGGAACGTCCGATATATTACCTGGATTAGACCATTCCGGATCCGTTGTTATTTCGTTGTCTGAACCTTTGCTCAATGAGGGAAGGGTTCTTGTTGCGGACAATTGGTACAGTAGTATTCCCTTGGCAACTTTTTTAAAGAATAAGAATACAGAATACTGTGGAACAATGAGAATGAATCGAAGTGGTATTCCGAATGAAATGAAAGCAAAGAAGCTAAGCAAAGGACAACTTGTTGGAGCAGTAAATAATGACGGAATTAGAATAATCAAATATCAAGATAAGAAAGCAATATATATCATTTCAACTTTCCATGGGGCTGACCTGACAGAAACTAACAAAAAAAATCGCCAAGGCGAAAAAGTTAAAAAGCCCACTGCAGTACTGGATTACAACAGAGTAAAAGGTGGCATAGATCTCTCAGATCAAATGATTTCTTATTACAGTCCAGCTCGAAAAAGTATCAAATGGTATCGAAAAGTACTTTTTGAATGCATTAGTATTGCAGTAGTTAACAGTTGGGTGTTATATAATAAGTTTTATGACGATAAAACAATGCACCTGGCTCAGTTTACCAAATGCTTAGCAGCATCTTTACTTGAGCTACCTGAAAAGGCAAATATAGGAAAGCCCATTCGTAAGGCTCATGAACTAACAAATATTGCACGCAAAGAAAATGGCAAAATTGTGCGCAAGAGGTGTCATGAATGTTACAAGAAAATTAGTGCACAACATAATCGAAAGAGGGCCTTGGCGGAAACTAAACAAGTGTCTACTGAGTGTGTGATTTGTGAGAAAGCTTTCTGCCTTGTCTGTTTCAATGAAACTCACGAAAATAAAAAATAACTCTTTTTTTACATTTAAAAACGTTGTTTAATGTTTAATTTCACAGTAACTGTACATTTCTATATCAATAAAGTCTTTAAAAACAGTCTAATCGATTTTACAATTCAACAAACATAGAATACTTTTCCAAATAACAAATAGGTAGGTAGGTACCTTTGCTTCCATAAGTTTACATTTTAATTGAAAATTTTACAGTACATACACGTTGTACATGCGCTAGGTTACAAATATATGTTCAAATCTACACGTTTAAGGCAGTAGCAAGCTATATTTCATACGTTCCAAAGAATTACACAAGCATGGAAATTCTAACGTTTGTGTATCATATGAGATACACGAACGCCATAATTATATATACTGTGTATCACATATGCTGCACAGGACAGGCAAAGGGTTAAAACCAGAAACAATGGTGTCCGTGTTTCCCTCAGCCATTGACTATAGTAAATGCACTGGTAAAAATAATACATAATACAAATGTCATCAATTGTACTACATTTAAGAATATTCGAAAACACTTTTTAACTACACAAAGAATGTTCATGGCGAAAACAATTTGAACGGACTTAAGTTCAAGACTTATCAAATGGGCACTTGGAATTAAATTATGCTATTAATGATACTAATTTAAACCATGAAGAATATCAGTCGATGATCTCCGAAACATTTGATATTTTCATAACGAAAGTGAATTTGATATCGTCCACATGCTAATTATAATGGAGAAAAAACTCACTAAAGAAGGGGCAAAAGAAAATCGGAAAAGCTACTCTTTAACTTCATCGGCTAGAACACAAGCTGAAAAGAGGAAATTAGAAATCAAAAAGGTAACCGAATTACAAAAAGGGAAACGAAAAGCTGAAAGGTTAGAAAAGAAGCAACTAGAGAAAGAAATTCCAAATAAGAAAGGAACAGCAGTCGCAGGGAAGAAAAGGCTATTAAAAAAGGAAAAGGCGTAAAAACTGAAAACTAGGCCAAAAATTTATAAGAAAAGAAAGAGAAACCAAAACTAGAAAATATTGAAGAAGATGCAAATGAAGCAGCAGGTATTACCAAAGAAGAGACGGATGTTACCAAACCAGACTATAGAACTGAAACCAAAAAATGCAGTGGACCTAACACCAACTATGATGTGCATACAACTTAAGATTGACGGCATGAACTTAAGATTAATGTCACAAATAATAGACATGTAATACATAAAACTTCTAAAATACCTGAAAGCTGTACAAACATTTTAAACCACTTATCTGAGACATTTTTCTAAATAAGTTGTTGGGCCACATTCTATGATATGTTTCCTCTTTACAAGAAGAAACATATCAGACTATCAAGTCTGACCCAACAACTTATTTAGAAAAGACAACCAGGACGAAAGTAAAAACTACACCTATCAGTGCGGAAAAGAAGAACGAATAATACCAAGATAGAAATCGCCTACGATGTACAGATTACCAAAAATACATAAGGAATGTGTATAACTTGGACTCTTAGTGAGTTTTATCGATTCTACTGTGCAAAAGCTAACCAGATACGTAGCGTAATAAGTTCAACAGCATGCTGATAACGTAGCATCGTAGTATGTAAAAAATTCAGCACACTTCAGCGACACCATCAAGGAACAACACGTACAAGAAGAGGACATCTCAGTTAGTTTTCATACTACTTCATTATTTACTCAAATCCCGATCAAAGAAGCCGTACACGCAATCAAATTAGATACGATCCGCCGGACTACCTAACGAGTCGAGAACACTGCTTATCTAACACCCTATTCTATGTACTGGTAGTCAGAGATATAAGCAAATAGAAGGACCACCAATGGGTTCACCAATATCTCCCGTAGTATCGAATCTTTTTATGGAAGATTTCGAACTAAAACCACTAGAAAATGCACCGAATAAACCAAAATTATGGTTGCGGTTCGTGGACGACACGTTTGTAATTTGGCAGCACGGAAGAGAGAAGTTAGAGAGATTTCTAGAACATCTGAACAGATGAGAGCAGAAGAACAACAACAATTACCTTTCCTATATGTACTCGTGAAAGAGATACGTATATAACAAAGAAATTAAATGACGATATTTAAAATAGGTTAAGTATATTTAATAAGTTAATTTTGACATGCGTATCCATTTAATTTAAAGTAAATCTATTCTTAGGATTACTAAAGTGTATTTGTAAATAATATAGCAATTTGTAACGCACGAAAAAGTAGTAAAATTAAGATTAGTTATTGCAGTACCTGCATGATTCATTAATTTATTCATAGATACAGAGTAACACAAACAAATAGGTATAGACTCAAAATAATTTAATTAAAACTAATTATATACTGTTTCTGACATAGGAATATAAAAGCAAATTCTGCATATTAAAACCCAAGAGAGATAAGTGGTGTGGATATATCATATTAAGAAAAGTGTGTTATCGAAAAATACGAAATTGTCGGTCGTAAAACATGCTGATTCATGCGTAATCACCATAAAATAAATGAGTTGTTGGCACCACACGACTTACGACTACGTGCCTTTTAATTATACAAAAGTTGTTCAAAATTAAGTTCTTAAAAAAGAAAACCCGAGATAAATGTTCCCTCAAGTCCGAACTCTGAAAAAAAGATGTTTAAACTAAAGTTATTAAAAATCCCGTCCCGTCCGTTTACGAAATTGACGTGAAAAACTACTCGTTAAGAGTAAAAGTGTTTCTTTCAATCGGAATTTTAACTTTTTTAAAAAAAAAAGTATTCCAAATTAAGCTTTAAATACTTCACTAATTGTCAGATTTAATTTTGAGTACTTTTGTACTATAAGTTTGTTTAAACTTAGTACTTGAGGAGGTAGTGTTAAATTTTGATTATTGAGCTGACGTAGAATACTACGTCCGGTCTACCGATTTTACTAAAAATCTAATCAGCCCTTAAGAAGATAATTATTCTCTTAAATGCAGGGTTTGGTATTGATAGCTTTAGTAGTTCGTCTATTGTTGTTGTCAAACACAGAGAGATTCCATATTAAGAAAAATATGACGTGTTTCCAGGGGTAAACGTTATTAATATCAAATAATGTATATAGCAAACAATTTTGAATAAATACAGATAATTATGAGCTCTACAATTTAAAAATGCCTTCATACACGAACTTATGGTTTCCTAATGGGATGCTATACATTTTTACGGTTTATGAGCTGATTAAACTTACATTAAATTTGTATTAGACGATTTTCGAAATTTTCTGAGATATGTTTCCTCAGAAATTGTACAACTTGCTATGAGATTATTAATGATAAAAGATATATTATAGGCTCAATTAGTATACATATAATTTCAAAGCATGAATTTAATGTTTATTTCGAACTTGTATATTTACTTGTCACTGAAAAGTACTAAAAATTACCTATTAAAAAATACCTACTTTCTTGCATCTGTGGGCGACATTGCAAAAGTTATAGAATATTATATTTCATTCATCCGGATTACGACTTATTAAACTAAAAATATAAATTGCCATGACTTGCATTACACATAGCATAACTAGAATTAATCAAAACGAGTTATCTATAATATTTTCTCTATACAAAATAAGTAATTTTTATTACATTTAAAACTTTTAAAGTGATGAGCTTGATACGTAAGGAATTATGCATAATTTAAAAATATCTCAGTAACCGTGCATTAAAAAGTTTTCAAAACACCAATTTTACGTTTTTAACTTTAGTTGAAAAACCAAAACCTCCAGCAAAAGTTTTCAAACTTACTTTAATGAAAAATAAGTATTCTGAAAACCATGGTATATGTTTCAATTTTCAAGTATCACAGCAAAGCAGTTCTGTCGTTTCCACCTAACAAATTAAAAAATGCTTGAAAAACATTTAAAACGTATAAAAAATAAAAACGAATACACTTGAAGTAAAGAATGATAATTAAACTAATAAATGTTCAAAAACATTGCCTTTTCCTTCTTTAAACATTTGAAATCGCGTGTCAATAAATATTTATTACAATTTCTCGATTAATTGTAGATATATATTATCTATGTCAATAAAAAAATTCAATCCCTTTCCCGCCAAACATTTATTTTCTCAAATTTTATGTACTTTATTTTTACCTTAAAGTAAATACATGTTCTTGTAATGACGATTTTCTCTTCCAAATAAAATTACAAATGTAAATACGAAGATTTATCAATTGTTAAAACACAGCAACTGTGATATTTTCAATATATTGCTAACGCGTAAATTTTCAAACTGATTACTTAATGCTTAAAATTTGAGTGGAAATTGTATATTAGTAAATAGAATATATTAGTTCTGTTTCAACATAAAATTACAAACAAGTCAGAACTAATCAAAGGTTGTTAAAAAATCAAAAACAAGTATGTGATTTCTCTTAACCAATCAAATTTCCCCTTAATAGTTTGTGATTTATGCTGGAAAAGCCAATCATAAGCAACTTTTTCGAATACTGAAGATGTGGTCTGTTTAATGTAGGTAATGGTACAACCCATTGTTTTGAATTAGTAAGTCGTAGTCGGGTTTATTCAGATATAAAATTCTATAGCATTTGCAACATTGTCCGCAGACGCAAGAAAGTGCTATTTTTAAATAATATACTAATTTTTTGCGGCATCTAATTATATTGGTATTCCATTTAATTGTTCATTTAGAATTTCTAGCGTTAGCGAATTGTATCTAATTCTAGAGCATATGCATAGAAATGTTGAAATAAATATTAAATTCACCTACTGAAATCTCTACTAATTGACCATATAATAGTGGTATGCATATCATTATATACTAGTTAATGAACTAATTAACGTAACATATATCTAAAAACACAAAACATAGACTATAATTGTTTGTTATACTATGGGATTCTTCTTTACCGAAAAATAAAAAAGCTTTCAGATATATTGATTAAATTTACTTTATTAAAAAAATTTAAAACACTTCCGTACAAAATATTCTATGTAAGGAATGCGAAGCAAATATATAATATGAACGGAAATCACAAATAAACTAAAAAAATCTCCACACTACCACAACACTGAACATTTACTTAAACAAATTAATAGAGAAATTTTATTATAAAAATTATATCTGAAATGAGTTTTAGACTTGTATGTTACACTTACATTGAGGGGATTTGAAAATAAATAAAAATATATATGGAAATACCTACTAAATATAATTAATTAATTTGAAATACATTCGCACAATACATTTCAAAATAGCCTATCTAACATATTCATTTTGTTAAATATACATATAATGTTATAACATATATATATATATATATATATATATATATATATATATATATATATATATATATAAAGTCTCAATCGCATTTAGATGCTACTCGTCATCTTCGCAAACCAGGAACTAATTACATGTATTACACGCTTATGGTCAAAGGCGTAATATCAGTATTAATTGATTGTCATCATCACCATTAATTAAGATGTAAAAACGTTCCGCATTATGAGTTATTTTTCTTTTTAAATATAGATTTACATATGTTGAAAGATGTGAAAATGTTCCCGGGCAACATATATACACGTTCAAATGTTAATCAAGCTTCCTTAATGATTACGTCTCTATAAATAAATATTATCTTTCAGAAAACGAAAACCTCCTTACACAAAAGTTCGTCGTTAGAAACATATATGTAGGTACAGGTAAATAAAAAATTTCTATATCTATCAAAATAAAAATTATGTAGGTACTTTTATTTAAACTTTCTTGATTGATTAAAGCAATTAGCATTGTTTGATACATTACACTACCAACTACCTAAAAAGTCTAAGCAATACTAAATAGAAGCTCCTGAGGACCAAACAGTAAATACTAGTAGGTAAATAACTAACGCGGAAGCTCACCATAATTTTCCTAAATTATTGTAGATAGTAGAGTGTGTACGGAGATTATGTCAGATAATGGTCGCATTCAGCAGACACAACAGTTACGCAACTGTTCAGTGACCGGAGTCAGATAATCTACGCTCACTCTAAACATGTTGTGGAGCGGTCGCCATTTTTGCGAGCGGGAAAATTCTACGCTCACTTAGTGAGTTAGTAGAAAAATAAGATAAGTAAATTAAAGGTATTACGCAAAATAAATGTTTAACATTGGAGTTAACCGATTAAAAAATCGGTGTTGGAAAAACTAGCCAAAACTACGCCAAAACCTAATGCAGAAAAACATCTTTTATTATTGTTTATTCGGTTTAATGTGTATAATTCTAACATATGGCAGCAGTAAAAAGTACCAAATGGAAAGTGATCACGAAAGGTGAACGGTCCTGTCCAACGAACACTCAACTGTTGTCAAGTGAATATTTGAAGCGGGAACGATTCCCGATCCGTCTGCTGAATGCGACCAATGTTTCCAGAATGGCATATTATAAAAAATACAATTTTGGTGAAATTCGCCTAATTATAGACGAGTTAAAATCCGTTTTAAAATAAATTCACAAAATTTTCTGTATTGTTGCAGTTATAGCAAAAAAATAAGCATTTCTCATTTTACTGCTAGGCAATTACTTCTTTGTAGTGTATAGATTATTTACTTATTAACGAACTTTTTTAATGTCAGAGAATTCTTCAGTTCCTGTTTCTTATAGTACGCTAAGTATGCTGTGGAATAGATTATTATCTATTTATAAGTATATACGATTAATAAATCTATTTCATCATTGTGAAAATAATTCTATGACAAATAAAAATAGTGATATTGCGTCGTAGGCCCTAGGTAGCAGCATATATGTCGTCTATTGGACGTTTTTTGAACACAATAGACAATAAAAAAAAACCTGAAAGTTGCTGAAGCTGTAAGATCTTCCAAAAATTTTTATTTTATAGACTATTCAGGTCACGCGTATACGAGACCGCTAATTGTTGCAAAAGACATGGTAAGTAAGGGCAGACGTCCTAAATTATGTCGTCAACACATTTAAAATAAACAAAAAATCGTGAAGAAAAATAAAAGAAGCTTACATATACAACAAAACAACTTCGATTTATTGGAGTTTGAAATCAATTTAAATAACAACAATAGAGAAAGAAGCAATTAATAAATAAAATATGCAAGTATATAAAGAAAGGTAGAAGCTCAATAAGATTTATAAAAGGGAATAAAAAGCTACGACTTGCTGCAGCAGATCTGTAACAGAGCGTGCCACCCTGGTAGGTGCAAAACAGGTACTCGTAAAAGCGCTATACCCTACTAAATCGTAACACAATACATGCTCAGAACCGCACTCTATATACGAAATTGCAGACAGTCAATAAAAATCAAGTGACACACCTGCATGTGGAATTAAGAATTGTGCTTCAAAGAATAATAATGCAAATAAATTTTAATGAATTTAACTCAGAAGCTTAAAAGCTTGAAACACTACAAAGTTGAGATAATAAGTTTCGAAAAATTCATCATACGATACAAAATTCTTTACAATAGCAAATGCTGTATGGTACAAAAAAAAGTTAAAGTTACTACAGGCCAAAAATTGTTCTAAACAAAATCAAAAAAAAAAGTTAAATTTTACTTACAATTATATCAATTACATTAACTAAAGAAAAAAGAAGATTTCAGAAAAACAACAATTATATTGATGTCGATGTCGAAACTTGCTTAAAAATAGCTGAAATGGACGCAATTACCAAATAAAGAAAGAATGTAAATAACCCGACTTCCATATACCAAATGCGATGCTAGCAGAAAAATCAATAAACCGGGCTCCGGAATAAATGGTACATAACATATAGGGCGAATTTTGGACCGTAACAATAGTGTTGTAGTGTCCAAACATAAAGCATAGGCATTATTAAGTATCTCAGTAGTTGAAATTAATCATATAAACATTAGAATCCAAATCAAGAAATATGGAACGAAATTGGTCATTATTAAATTATTGAAATTCGAAAAAAAAATTGAAGAGTGAATGATTGGTTATTATTAATCTATTATAAACACGAGTGCTTTAGAACCATTTATGGTTGACTCGATATCAACGTTGGTTAAAAACCAAAGTCCGTTTATGATTATTAAGAAAGGTCACATTGAAACCAGTGCTTTTGAAAAAGTTTTCTTAAGTCTCTATGATTGATTTGAGATATTTCATATATTTGAAGAGTGAATGATTGGTTATTATTAATCTATTATAAACACGAGTGCTTTAAAACCATTTATGGCTGACTCTATATCAACGTTTGTTAAAAACCAAAGTCCGTTTATGATTATTAAGAAAGGTCACATTGAAACCAGTGCTTTTGAAAAAGTTTTCTTAAGTCTCTATGATTAATTTGAGATATTTCATATATTTGAAGAGTGAATGATTGGTTATTATTATTCTATTATAAACACGAGTGCTTTAAAACCATTTATGGCTGACTCTATATCAACGTTTGCTAAAAACCAAAGTCTGTTTATGATTATTAAGAAAGGTCACATTGAAACCAATATTTTTGAAAAAGTTTTCTTATGTCTCTATGATTAGTTTGAGATATTTTATATATTTTGAGAACTAGAAAGAGAAATGTTTAAAAGTTATGAAATACATTCTGAAATAATTATAAGCGAAAAGGTGTTACAGTAATGGATATTGTCAAGCAATACAAATTTATTGTTATGTATCCAAATAAATATGACAAATTAGGTTTAATAAAATACTAAAAGACAAATATCTAAGAAATAAGAATAAAGAAACTTGTATCCAGCATATAAAGGAGATATAGATGTCAGCAATATATTACACATATCTCACAGGGAGATTCCAAATACTCGTCAGGAAAGGTGCAGTCGATATTACACCAAATCTACAGCCATTCGCGATTGTTAAAAATGTACTGTTGACACATCAACTAATTCGTAGGTAATGATGACGTGGTAATTTTTATTTGCGATGAAATAGGACGAACAACTAGAGCAAACAAGAAATATTATGTTATTATTATAAAAGTATGAGACAAGCTGTCATACGTTATCAAGTTCCTTACATTTAATGGTTTTCATGACAATATTCACGTCAACAACAACATTCTCACACACTCTAAGAGCATTTAGCTTACAGGAAAAATAATAAAATAATCAAATAAATTTTGTAATGTTTAACTTATTAGATAATTATATATTCGAAAATTTTTAAAAGAAAAATGATATACATATTAGAATTCTGATATTCTTAATTTCTTAATATTTTAAATTAAAATCTAAATCTGTAATCTTCTTTTTTAGATTTAAGAGTATTGAGTGTTTCTTTTATTATTGTTTAAACTTAAATATTTATTTGTTTTGCAGTAACATATCAATTTGCTGATACATTTTAAACTATTTTTTTTTCTAATTAATATAAACCCAATTCTAAAAGAGTTACTTAAATTATTTATATTTTACCTTAGATAACTAAGTAAATATAACACTTTTTTGGAAAGAACTAATAATTTTCATTTCAATACATTGTTCATAAGTAACAATTTCTGCAACCCCAAATGTAACTTCAGTCAGAGTAATGTAAATATTCATGTTATTGTAGGATAGCTTTAATGAGAAATCCAAACTGAAACCGTGAATACAAATAACCAACTACAAGTATTAATAGTTGCTATCAATATTTTCATAAAATACAGTACACATTTACCTATTGCAGAAAAATTTAAGAATGACGACAAGAGCCTCGGTGTTTTTGGAAAACTCTAAAAGCAGATTTTCTTTTATTTAAGGACGCATTGAAAGCACAACAAAAATACATTTAACATTTAATTTCTGTGTTTACGTGCTTCAAAAATACTGATATTACATGCTTACATAGTAATGTGAAATTATATTTGCTTATTATGAACGTCTCACTGAATTACACAAATTAAAGCAATCCTTATATCTATGAGTGTATATCACGTGGATACATAGAATTCTTCAATCTCTACAATAAACAAATCCAGTGGACAGACTATACATACAACAATATATTTTTAAAAAAATGTTTAAATCTAACACCTACGAAAAGATGTCGCAAAACTGCAAATCGAATATTTCATTAAACAAATACCATCTTCACATGTCACAAAACATGGTTCTAAAACTGCAACATATGCGCTAATGTCTAGAAAAAATTGCTGCTTCTTTCCCGTAAGAGAACTATCACAGTATATCATAGTTTCCATACTGGGAAAATTTAATATTATTATTTTATGCAAATAGCTGTTTTAGATCAAACGTACAGCTATTTTGTGTTAAGAAATATTCATTTCCACGACATGAGAAAATACTTCGCGTTTTTTAAGATAATGAATGGATATTTTCGTTAAAACTCTAAGCAAAAAATAACAATTCATATTAATAAAACTGATAAAAAAATAACCATTCTTCATAAAGCAAATAACATTTTATTTAAATGCACTTCCAACTATTTTCAGAAAAAAAACTAATTGTGTGATTCATAAAACTTTCTATAATCGATAATTCTAAATAAGACACGATTTTAGTTTTTAATTTTTTTACGTAATCGATTTAGAAAGTATTTTTATTGGACATTAGAGTATAAATATAAGATTTTTGTGATTTGAATAGTCTTTTAAATTATAAAATCCAGCCGGTAAACGTGGTAGTTAGATTTGACAATACTTTATTGTGCGATATATGACAATATTGGAAAGACAGAATTCGTAAAACATAGGTATTATCCGCACGTTAGTTACAGAGTTGTATGATTAGATTAATTCTGAGGAAATAATATGACAGCAAAATTTAAGATTTCTATATTTGAAGTTATCTAAAGCAGTAATTATAAATTCAAAGAAAATTGATCTCAATTTAGGGCGGAATTTCTGTAAATGTGTTCATCGTCCCATTATTTTAGCGTTGACAGAGCGCATTTATGCCGAATCAAACCCGTTGTCGGAAACAATTTATCTGTTTATAATTAGCGACCTGCGGCGAACTGAAAACAACATCATCGCGACATGAAAGAGCCGATAATTATAGATGAAAAGAATGTTTTCTGTTTTCTCAACAGAGGAACCTAAACGCACCCGCAATCTTAGTTTTTAACACAAATCATTTGAAAATCGTGAAGATACTAGCCAATATACGCAAATTAAAAATTAATTTAAATTCAAAGCTGAGAATAAAGTACATGCTTCTAGAGTTACAATTGATAATAAGTATAAGTGTGTTTTAATTGTATAAAATTCAGCACCTGCTTAAAATATTAGTCTAGGAAAATTATCGATGATAAATGTTGTATTCTAAAATCCAAATTTAAGAGAAGAGCAAATATAAATGTCTAATTTTATGACAGATAACACAAGCTTACTATTTTATATTGTCGTTCAAACCAACTCGATCAATTATTTTTATACTGAAATTCTTGATAAAATGCCAAAAACTAAATTCCGATAATCTCCCCACAATTATAGAGTACTTTGTTCGTGCCTGTAAGCATTAAATTGACAAATTAGAGTTTATATAATTTTCCTTTAAATTGTATTCTATTCAAAACCTGTGAACATTTGCCACTTTTTCTTATTGCGTCATTAGAAATATATTAGTAGACTTAGAAAGATTAATTTTTCTGAACAACTACAAAACACTCCTGCATATTTGATTACCACCTCGAGTAAATACCTGAATTTCTAATGTAATAATGTTATAGCAGTATTACAAGTATTATAAATTACAATACCAGGCTACCAAGAAATTTGGTAGCCTGGTTGAACGGTTTTTTTATGTTAACATTTTGTTTAATTCTATTGCATTCTCTTCTGTTTATATAAAATTAAGGAAAAATTCTGTAGACGTTATATAGGCGACATCTATTTAATTGCATTTTTAAACAGAAACCATAGTCGACCAAGATAACGTTAACTGTTACCTATAGGCAGCATACAAACACCCGTTATACACATGTTATTAAATCGGCAACTTGGAAACGTCTTCCTCTCTTCTTCTTTCGTAAAAATCATGCCTAAATGTTTCATTTTAAAAATTAATATCATTTTATAATCATATGATTATCATGAAACTATGATATTGCCAAAATGAAAAATAGCATTAATAATCTATAATTTTAAATTAATATTATGTTAGGTACAGTTGATTAGTTCGTGTCGGTAGTTTTTCATTCTTAAAAGACCCTTTACACTACGCATATGAGATCATAAAGTCGAATTTGGCAATTATGTAGAATTTAACAGCATAAATTGAAAAACGTAAAATTTCCTTAAATACAAATAGCCGATCCGTAAATGAATTAAATACGCCCATTACAAATTATCGTTAAAGCGTATAAACCAATATACCACGAAATAACTAGTTATTTAATAATATACTGAGTTCCTGTAGTTAAATTATAGAACTGATTTGTTATTTGATGATTTTACTAGTTATTATACAGGCGTATCACAAAAACAATACGGGTTAGTAGCGCCTTTTTACTTTCTTATACGTAGTATAAGGAAGTATTGTGGTAACAAAAATTTTCGACCTCGAGATTTTTGCAGATATCTACGTTTTGAAGTCCCCTGATACCAAAAAAGTGGTTTTTGAAAAATGTCTCTCTCTGTGTGCGTGTGACCACGATAGCGGTCAAACCGCTGTAGATATCAATGCCAAATTTTGTATTTACGTGTATAATCTCCCTCTTGTGATCTGATTAGTTTTTCAGTAAAATCGGTAGACCGGAAGTAGTTGTTTACTTCAGTGCAAAAATCGAATTTTACCAATATTTCGTCAACTACTAAGCTTATACAAATTTATAGAGAACTCATATGTACTTAAAATTAAAATTGAGAAAGTTTTATTAAAAATGTTTTTCGAAATTTCTAGAGGAAGTAGGTCTTTTACTCCTATCGAAAATCTGTTTTTTGCGAATATTTCGCAAGTAATTCTTTTTAGACAGGTACTTTATGGATATAAAAATATTTAGAATTTAATTTTCAACACCTTTTCTATAAAAAATTTTTCAAAATTCGGACCAAAAGTACCACTTTTACTCTTACCGAATTGCAATTATTTGCAAATATGTATGTCATAAATTATGCATTCTATATATATTTATCAAGAGTACAAACGTATTTAGAGTTGGATTTGCAATATTTTTTGTATACATGAACTTTCAAAATTCGGACCGGGTAACACTTTTACTTTTAGGGAGTAGCACTTTTTTTCGAATATCTTGCAAAGTATGCATTCTATAGCGATTTATTAAAAGATTGGAAGTACTTATAATAAGATTTTGAATAATTTTTGTATAAAAAAATTCTTAAAATTGTATAGTTTGAAACGCTCATACGTATAAGAAAGTCGTGTGGTGGCCACACTTCACTTTTTTACTGGAAAACATTAATGCGCGATACGTCAAATTAAATGGTTATAAATAGACTATAAAATGCGCCTATATGACGGTTTTAAGCCCTAAGGAATTTCAAACAGCCAACTTTTTTTTTAAATTAGACTATCTACATTTTTTGAGTGATTCTGATTGTTTTCTTTTCTAAACACGACAATATATCACAAGCATACTCTAACATCATAAATTTTCCGTAAAAAATTAAAATTGCTTAGATATCTTCTTCTTCGTGGCACTACAGTCCCATTTGGACTTGGGCCTCCCATATTTTCTGCTTCCAGACATCTCGCTGCCTTGCTGTTGCCTTCCAATTGCGCACTTTCAGTAATTGTTTAGCATCCTCCTCAATGTTGTCCACCCATCTCTGTCTTGATCGTTCTCTTCTCCTGGTGCCCTCCATCTGACCGTTATATACCTTCTTTGGGATTCGGTCCTCACCCATTCTTTCTAGGTGCCCCGCCTATTTCAATCTTTGTAATTTAATAAATTCGACAATATCTGGTTGTCTGTACTTCCGTTTTAATTCAAAGTTTTATCGGATTCTCCATTCCCCATCCTCCATCACCGGCCCATATATTTTCCTTAGGATTCGCCGTTCCCATCTTGCTAGTAGCTCCTCTGAGTGCTTAGTGATTGTCCACCTCTCGCTTCCGTATATCACCACGGGTCATATCATGGCCTTGTAGATTGAAATTTTTGTTTTTCTTGTGGCTGATTTGGACTTGAATACATGTGCGAGTGAGAAGTAGGCTCTGTTTCCAGCTTGTATACGGTTTTGTATTTCCTGTTTGATGTCGTTTTCACTGTTAATTTGGGATCCCAGATATTTAAATCGCTGCACCACTTCGAAGTTATTATTTCCTATTGTGTAATTCTGGCCAATCCTTCTTCTTGGTAGTAGTTTGGTCTTTGTTTTATTGACCTTCAGTCCGATCTTACTGGCTTGTGTTTCTAGTTTGTTAAACACTTCATTGATTTCTGGTTCTGTTCTGGCCACTAGATTAATATCATCTGCATAGGAGACTATCTGATTTGACTTGCACCATGATGCGCTTGGTTTTCTCATTCTATACCCAACCTTTGCTTCTGCTGTTTTTGTGATACCTTCTTTTATTATTTCCCACCGTCGTTCTACTGTTATATTGGCCTTCGCTACCTCTAACTCTGTTATACATTCCTTGATCATTTGCTAGTAGTTTTCTTTCACTTTTTCATCCTTCAGTTTATCCGTGTCAAACCTTAATATTCTCTTCGTGGGTATTCATTTTGCATTGTTGATTCTTTCCCTCAATGTCGCCTTGACTAACAAATGATCGGACTCTGTTATTGCTCCTCTCATTGTTCTAGTGTCTATTATACTTGAGCTGTGTTTGGCTGACACTAATATGTGGTCTATTTGATTGACGGTTCGCCCGTCCGGCGAAATCCATGTTCTTTTATGGATCTGCTTATGAGAAAACATTGCTTAGATATATTATGCAAAAATAATATCGGCCATTTATAAAAATTGCCATCAGAAACTATCTTTCCTATTTGACAATGAGATCTATATGCGTGCAAACAAACGTAAGAGCAAGATTTTGGGAAACGAGTACTTAAAAAGTTAATGACATCCAGTTTTCCGTAGAACAAAGATGGTGAGTGACAACGGCACAACTTCAAATTGAAATCATAGTTTGTGAAAATAATTATCAAGCAGAAAGGCTGTCAACAATGGAATCAATGGAATGTCAAAATAGAAATCACCCAAGTCGTACAAAATTTCGGAAATTAATAGACAATCTTCGAACATATGAGGCCTTCAAGAAAAACAGCTTTGATTTTTTTTCGGAAATTTTATTACGTAAGGGTATACTTGTGACATATTGTCGAGTTCAGAAAAACACTATCAGAATCACTTAAAAAAGCTACGTGGTTTAATTTGAAAAACAAAGTTGGTTGCAATTGCATAAAATTCCGTAGTGCTAGAAACTACTTTATTGGTTCGTTTTATAGTCTATTTGCAACAACTTAATTTGACATATCGCTCATTAAAATCTTCCAGTAAATAAATCTGCTCTTAACTCGTATAGTTTTTGTGGAACGTATAAAATATCGACGGAAATTTATTTCAAGTGTGTAGTGAACTATCATACAAATTTATATATAATTTAGATTTCAAATATTACGTTAACATGCATTTTGTTACCTTTATTCTGGCCTGCTTATTGATATTACCACGGAATGAAATGAAATAAGAAGGAAATGAATCAAAAGTTTTAGGTCTACACAAATAAAAGAGAAACGAGAACATTTATTGCGTTACTAACGAATATGCGAAGTTAATGAAATATGTGCAAACTGTTAAAGAAATTTGGAAAAATTTTGTCAAATAAGTGGTTTTTGTAACTTTTAAACACTAAATAACTCTTAATAAATCTACATATTATATAGCGCCGGCGCAAATTTTCAATTTTTCTTCAACAGTTACTTTTTTAAATTTTCGCTGTATATTATGAATGTGTAAATTATTTAAAACATTCTAAATTTGAAAACGCGCATTTTCTAAGATATTCAGATTAGAGTACATATATTATATGTAATTATATCAATGTATTTCACTATTGTAACCTTCATATTTCAAACTGTAAAAAGATGCCATTGGTATTTGATCGGGATAATAAGATTTGAATTTGAATAATGAAATAAACATATAAAATGAAGCGTGCAAACAAAACTAAAAATGTGAAAAGTTTAATCAAATCTTTATTATAATTAAGAAGAAATAATAATTTAAGAATAAGTGTAGCGCAATTCAAAAGACAAGAAAAATAATTGAATAATTATTTAATTATAATTATTATTATTATTATTTGAAGGATTAATTACATGAATAATAATATTGTTTGCAAGATACCTACTATTATTACACAGGAACGTGTCTCTGTTATGACTTCGATTCCAATTTTTATATACTAGATTGTACTATGTGAATTTTTTTTTTATTTTATCCATAATAGAAATATATAATATACACATTGTATATTATGTCAAAAATAACATGTTTTATGCATTTCTTATGCACATGTGTTGTTTTATTTCGATGTTAATAGATAGATAACAGTAATCGTGCAATAAATTAGAATTTTAACCAAAATAGAATATAGTACATTACGAGAAAGTTTGATATCATTTGAAACGGCCAGCCTGATATCTCATTTATCTTTATATTTATGGTTAAGAAAATTTATGAGTGAAACCCAAAGTCATAACAATATCTTACGTACTGTTACTGCAGTACTGTCACCTTTATATATTTTTCCAGGACTGGTTTTCCATACTTTTATCTTTAGGTTATCGGTTGCATTAGGCGATTTTTCACTTCTTCAATATTGCTTATAAGTTTATGTCCAATGTCTAAATATATTAGAGATATTTTTAACGTAGTTTTAATAATATAAAGTAAAAGCTAATGAGGAGCGGTTCCATACAACGTACAACCGACGGAAAGCCATTTCTAGAGCTCTGAGGCAAAACGTCCTTTTTTCAGCGAAAGTTGATTTTACCGTCGCATTTCGCTGTCAGATATTATTTACATAGGCCCGGTTCTCTGTATTTGAATTTACCCGGAACCGCAAATGTGACTTCTTAGAGAAAAAGTCCTGTATCTGGATGCCCGAACAAATCTAGAGCGGGGAATAATGTAATAACTTGCAGCAGCGTCTTAAATTTAGGTCATGAAGGAATCAGAAACTCATGGTTGATGTTGGCACGTGCAATGATAAGTTTAATCAAGAATTTGAATGGAAATCTTATAAAAAACATTTTACATAAACGTGTTGCTTTCATATATAATGTTATCCAACATTTCTTTGTATTTATAGTTTACGAGGATGATCTGAAATGTTTCCGGAATCGGCAAAAGATGGAGCACGAAGGTTGAAGGGAATTCATTGGTCGGCAGGGGCAACCTTTCTTATAGCAACTGTCAAAATTTCATGTTATTTAAGAGTGTGTTTTGTGTTGCAACTCAGGCGGTTTCGCAAAAATGGATAAAATCTACTTCGTGCAGCGATAAACACTTCTAGATGGCTGCAGTACCCGATTTGATGCAGTATTAAAGGAGAAACGGACTCGGTTGCAGCGGAAAAAAGTGCTTTTTAAACACGACAATGCACCGGCTCATTCATCCCGCATCGCCTTGTCCAAATTGAATGAGTTGCGAAAGACATTTGCCTCAAGTGAGGAGGTCATCGCCGCTACAGATGGCTATTTTGCAGACCTCGAAACAGCCTACTTTTCCGACGGCTTGAAGAGACTGGAGCACCATTTGAAGAAGTGTATTGATCTTCGAGGAAACTACATTGAAAAATAAAAATGAAAAACCATACCAATACCGTGTTTTTCTTGTCGATTCCGGAAACATTTCAGGTCGCCCTCGTATATCAATGTCTCAGATATGTATCAATAAATATTAATTATATTTTAACTAATAAATGCTTATTCGGAAACTCCGTATATCTCAAAAACTGATAATATAAATGCTCTTATATTAAATAAAAAATTTTAACCGTCAAGTAGCTAAAATTTCAGACTTACATTGGTAGAAATATGGCACTCAGCTAATACTACCTGCGTAGCTTAGAATCGAATAGTTCATGAGCAGTGGCATATCCTACCACTGCTCATGAAATTCGATTCTAAGCAAAAACAATTCATATTGGTTTCCTTTTCAGGATATGAACCGGAAATTCAAAAATCAGGCATTTAGAAATATTTTTTATTGCAAGAGATATCGAAAAAGAAACATCGATGTAATATAATAATAATAACGCTTTTTATAAAAACAATAGCTCAAGCCCCTCTGTCAAAATACTAAGGTTATGTATACGTTTATATATAAAATAACATGTATAGAAACATAAAACTGTTCATAGTCAGTATTTTAAAGGAACGTATAAAACTAGTCTAAAATGACACCTTGGTGTGGCTTATTGAAAATGTAGTGTGCTTCTGTCCGTAGATCCTCAATTTATTGGGGACAACAACCAACTGCACCACATGGTAAACAATGCTGACCTGTGCTAAATAACCAAAGACTAATAAAACATAAGAAGATGATAACGATGAAATGGGTAATTAAGAATAAATTGTAAAACACTTCTAGGAGTAGTAGCAGATACGTGTTATAAATGTGGACATTTTTGTATGATAGTCAAATATTGAAGACACTAATAAACAAAATAAAATGAGTAAGTTAATTATTAATCATAACTTAATATTTTTAAAGGATTATAAGAAAACCGTCAAGCGACAAATCGTTATTAAAGAATATCTTTTAAAATTTAACTTCCATACCTGCTATAAAATTTATTTGTCATTTTACTAGCAAATGATAGAATTGAATAAAAGTCCAAATACAAATAAATAAATTTAGTGACTCTTATATGTATGATAATATATAGTTGATGCGGTGAAAAATTGGGTTATAGTCTTTTCTGATCGATAGACAAGTAAAAACATTCCTTACAGTATTTTAAAGAAACCATTTGTAAAACCTTCACATAGAAAAATCTTGAATAGATTCATTGTAAAACGTGGCCTGATAAAGGAAAGGATATCAGGAATTCAGAAACTACCTTATTTCTTTGAAATAAGATGTAACATAAATTTTGCGAATGTTAAATATGTTTGATCCAAATTTATTTAGTAACAAATTTGAATAACGATAAATTTCTATTGAGTAGAATATGAACAAATATTAACGATCACATACATTTATTTAAATGATAAAATGACAAGTTTATTTACTTATTTATAATAAAATGATATAATTGTAGAAATAAATATATTAAGTACTACTTAAGATTGCAGAAATACAATAATTTTGCAACAAAAGTTAATCAACTCTGTACATATTCACTTTATAAATTTCTTCTCTTATAGCCTGGAGAGAAGTATACACACAAAACTTCCAAATTCAAGAAAAACTTTTCTTTGTTGCAATTCCTAGGTACAGACATCTTAAGGTTTTTAATTAAATTTATCTAAAGACATTAACGACTTACTCAATTTTCTCTTGAAGTTCCCATCCCAGAGCGACGCAACCGAAAATCTACTTTTACAACAACCCGGACACTTCACACTTCAGACTGGACAACAACCCTATTGTTTCGCCACTTTGGTCGAAACCCTTCTGCCAACCAAAAAAGTAAAAGAAAAGACCGAAAGAAAACTTTCTCCGTGAAAGAAATCGCGATTTATTCGCGATGTGAAGACGCTCGGCGTCGTGTGTCAACCGCTTTGGTGTCCGTCGCGTACTAAGTTGAACGACTATCAACAGTGGACCCGCCCCCTGGGCACGCGCGTGTTCCCACACAACAATTCTCAGATCCGCGAGTAGACCATTCAGAAGCGACAGCGATGGGTAAGCGTGTTGGTCATTTAATAGACTTGAGGATATCGTTTGGCGTACCTATTCTAAAACAGGAATCCAATAGGTACTTAAAAATCGTAAGATTGGTGCTACAGCAAAGAATATAATATATATAATAATAATAATATATAATATATATATATATTATTTTTTATGAATTTTTCTTCCCTTTGTATTTTCTTGGCCGTACATATTTAATATTTCTTTAAGTTGTTTTTTTTGTGTAGCGGCCCTTTCATGTTAAAATATTATTTATAAATTAAAACAAACTATATTGACGTTTCGTCTATATATTTCGTCGTCTTCAAAAATTACAAATTAAAATACATGTAAATTACAGATGCATGGTTCGTATTGTTATTAAAACTGTAAAAAATGGACAAAAACAATTAAAAAAACATACCAACGCTCTTGAAAACAGTTTATAAGTATCTTACCATGCTTTGTTTTTTCTAAGTTACGGGAATATAAAATATAAAACGAATTAGATAACATTGTAGTTTGTTTGTTATCAAATGACTGTTCGTTTCTGTGGTTCATATATTCTAAATCTGTTTTATTATACGGCGGCTTGTTTGTGTCATTGTGTATTTTTATGTTGTGTATAAGAAAACTGTTTCTTTCAGATACATATATGAATTTGTTTTAAAGTGTGTTAAAGTAACAAATTATTGGAAAATGGGTAATAGAACTTAGTCAAACCATCGATCTCACTCCGATCATTTACCGTGTTTTCATGTCATATTATTTGTATCATTTCATGAATGCATCTTTCTTTCTTTAAAATTCTGGTATTGTTGAAATCGAAAGTATGGTTTAATTTCGTCTGACGTTTCTTTAAGGCTGTGATATTTTTTGCATATTTATGACCCTTAAGTCTTTCTCCTAATAATTGTTTCTTCTGTCCAAAATAAATTTTATTACACATTTCGCATGGTAGGCTGTAAACAATATGTGACTGTTTGATGGCTGGAGTTGGGTCCTTGAGTTTGGTATATAAGAAATTTAATTGTTATTATTTTGATGGCCCATTTTAAATTATATGGTTTTAGGGTGTGGCCAATTTTTTCGGATAACCCTTTTATGTAGGGTATTGGGATATAAGATGGTTTACTTGTCTGGCTTTCGTTTTTCTTTTTAAATTCCTTTTCTTTATTGTACAATTTATGTAGACTCTATTTTATAATTGTATTTGTGAAATTCATTGGGTATCCATTGCTTTTTAAGATGTTTTTAATTTTATCTATTATCATCGGCCGGTATTCAGGACATGTGTGGCTCTGTCAGCTAACGCCTTAACTAAATTTTGTTTGTGTGATATTGGTTGTGCGGAATTGTAATTTAAGCACCTAGTTGAGGCAACTGGTTTTCTGTACCATATAGCTTGAATTTGATTTTCTTTTTTTATTAAGGTAATGTCTAAGAAATTAATAGAACTATTTTCCTCTATTTCAATAGTGAAATGAATTTTAGGGTGGAATACGTTGAATTGATTTTGGAAGTACATTATTTTATCTTCAGGAATTAAGGCTATACAGTCATCTACATATCTTTTGAACAGGGCTGGTTTGAAATCTAAATTTTTAATTATTTGTTCTTCTATGTGTTCTGAAACAATTTGAGCAACCACACTTGATATAGGTGCTCCAATGGCTAAGCCTTCGATTTGTTGGTAATAATTATCTCTATATAGAAAATAAGTGGATGTCAATGTTAGTTCAATAGCCTCTAAGAAATCATGCAAAGGTATTTCAGTAAAATTTTGATTATATTCCACTTTTTTTTAATTATATCCATGGCTAAATTTAAAGGTATATTCGTATACATTGATTCTATATCTAAGGACAACAAGGTATGTGTTTTGTAATTTTTATGTTTTTTAAACAATTCTTAAGATCGAATGAGTTTTTTAAATAATATTCGTTTTTATCAATTACATTTGAAAGTGTGTCTGCTAAGTATCTTGATAAATTATAAAATGGGCTCTGTATGCAAGAAACTATGGGTCTGAGCGGTACTAATTCAAGATGCTTTATTAACAGGCATTTAACTGAATGTGAGGTATAAATACATTAAAATGAATTTTATTTGTAGTCAGTATTACACACTAATTAAAATTCATTGCAAAATAAAAATAAAATGGAAACAATCACGAATACTATAACTAAAAGATATTTTTAATTCTTATCGAGGTATAAATAACAAAATGCAAGTCTTTTTTTAATTTAATTTTGACACTTTCTACAAAATTTTCTTGAAGTGAACCAAGTGATTCGAACAATAGAATTTTACACAATAGTCATACTTTGCTTACACTTTCTTGTCTGCTGAACGTAGACATTCACTTCATCTTCCTCGTTTTATTTCCTTAGCTGAAGCAGGGTTGTTATTATGCTTGGGAATATCCACCACCATATTGCTTACTGATCAGTTTTTGTATGCCAACAAATCCTTTGACAACTCTTGAGTCAGCATGGAGTTGAATGACCTCTAAGTCAAGTTTCTCAAAAATAATTTTCTTTGGTGTGATTTATGTTGTTCTGTATTCGGGAAATTTAGTTTTATTTAGAATAAACGCATTTAGGGTAGCAAGATCCAGAATATTCATAAATAGAACAAGTGATCATCTCGTGGTACTTCACGGAAAAAAATGGTATGTGAAAATTTCACACAATGTTGTATCAATGGTAATTGTAGAAACGGTTTACATAAATTGTTAAACTCGTTGATAGTCTTCCTATTAAAATACGATATAAAATTGTGCCAAATATTTTATCCTCTCAGTCAGAAATATTGTCCACATTGGTACTAAAAGATGTGTGAAGTAAAAATAAATATAACTGTGTTACAAATTTAGGTAATTTGTTTTAGCCTGCTGTGCATTTTCTGTCATAAAATTAGGAAATGTTGAATATTTATTTTAACAAAAAAGGTCTCCAGACATTGCGGCGTGGTATGGGTATAAATGGTGGGGTTGTATAGTGTTAGCAGAAGCGTTAAATACGTAACATATTTTGCAGTGTCATTTTGCCTTGATTAGGTACGTAAGTTCCGTGATTGTTTAGTGCCCTTTCTTTATTATCACACACACACACATACCGAACATATTGGTAAGTACTTCTACATATTACCATTCCTGTATGCAAGCGTTCTTTTTGTTTTACAATGCCAGTCATGGACGAATTCGTCAAGAATAAATTAACAGACTGGAATATGCATAACACATAACCTAATACCAATTTTTCAAGACAAATAATCTTTTATGATAACTTATAGG
Source organism: Amphimallon solstitiale (assembly GCA_963170755.1). NCBI lineage: Eukaryota > Metazoa > Arthropoda > Insecta > Coleoptera > Scarabaeidae > Amphimallon > Amphimallon solstitiale. The sequence goes on along the minus strand of OY720679.1, from coordinate 1,266,905 downwards.
TTGTTGTTCATGTTAGCATTATTATGCAGGTACATATATAGCAATGAATAAGAACTTAACATCATAGATTAAGGCGTAATGGCGTAGGTACTATGCCTTATTTTGTTACATGAAAAACTATTTTTTAAACGGGACAATTTATGCGTACTGTGTATGTATGAGTTACAGGCGACTCTGTTAATTGTTAGACACCTAAATACAATAATTTACTATCGTATATGGATATACATTTGTATAATAATAAATCAGAAAACTTGTAAGATGCTCCTAAATAACAGTAATGTCCTTGGTTTTTTCTAGTTTCGACGAGCAGTACAAAAAACATCCTAAAATGTTCACGACAGCTGTGGGAAATAGATACACTGTCTGGATTTTTGAAATATGTATCTTCTTTTTTTTTGCATTACTTGCATGAGGTAATAGAAATGGAAGTTAACGATTTTATATTGCAATGCGAAGGTAACTCTGTCCTGATGGTGTTTGGTAAGTAATGAGGAACAATATGTGAGAAAGGGCGACTGTAGGTACCTATTTGTGGGGGTTACAAAATATAAGAAATAATTGGAAGGAGTACATATTATAAAACTACATATAAACAATTATTACTCCTTGCTTATTTATCAACAAATTAACAAATTAATGTAAAAAAATAAACACTTCAAACATAGTGATTATTTTTGCTACTTTTAATTATTAGTCGAAAAAGATATTTATCTTATTATCTTTGAATGACGTATTAAATAATTTGATTTTAGAACTGTGTATAGACGAAGAAGCGTTTATGTTATTAAACGCAGCCGACATACGTGATCTTCTTCCAATAATTGGTATCAGACGCAAGTTTCTGAAAAAATATAACGAGTTAAAGGACTTAGAGGTAAGCGTTGCTTGACTAAGTCGATATTATAGGCTGCAAATACGAATATATATATATATACTTTTAAGCCCATCTTATTTTCAGCATGTAAACGAAGTCCATTGGATACAGCTGGAAGATTTATACAGTTAGTAAACGAAATCACTAACGTCTTTCCACACGAAATTCCAGACATATATTATGTTCCATACGTAAATAACAAAGGAAAACCAAAGGCTGCAAGGGGAAAGGTATGGAGCTGTTATACTCATTTGAGGAATAACTATAGAAAACTAATAGGTACAATTACAGGTAATATATAATGACTTTTCTGATGTCATTATTGTTATTTATGTAAATAAATTATTTGAGGTATGCTAAACTGAAACCACATACGTTAATTGTGTTGATGAAGAGGTGTACATGCAATGGTTGAACAAAAATACAGAACCGTTCACTACTGTGCAAGAATACTGGGAAAATACAATGAAAACTAGATTTCAATTGTTAAAAAATAGTGGCCCTGTTCACAATTATTTTAAAAAATTTCCTTGTTTAAGCGAACAGTTGGGTTTTACACAGGTATTTCATTTCACATAAATAAATTAATTCTTTTTATTGAAACTTTATTTTAGATTGAAGCAGACTTCAATGCTATTTATCCTCTAAAGGAAAATTGATTGTTTGCAAAATGGCCCCTGATGTGTGACTCAATTTTAAACAGTACTACCGTAAAAAAGGATTCCTATTTAAGAGAAGTTCTTGGGCAATATAAAAATATATATGCTGACCCAGAAATTACTAGCTGTAAGTATTTTTGCCACTCATTTATCTTATATAAAATATTCCCATTTCAATCATTTCACAATTATTTTAAAAAATTTCCTTGTTTAAGCGAACAGTTGGGTTTTACACAGGTATTTCATTCACATAAATAAATTAATTCTTTTTATTGAAACTCTATTTTATATTGAAGCAGACTTCAATGCTATTTATCCTCTAAAGGAAAATTGATTGTTTGCAAAATGGCCCCTGATGTGTGACTCAATTTTAAACAGTACTACCGCAAAAAAGGATTCCTATTTAAGAGAAGTTCTTGGGCAATATAAAAATATATATGCTGACCCAGAAATTACTAGCTGTAAGTATTTTTGCCACACATTTATCTTATATAAAATATTCCCATTGCAATCATTTCAGGTGTTAGGGAAGAATTTACATTAACGATTTTGCCTTTATTCTTTCCATGCATGAATGTGAACAAGAAACCAGGATTACACTGGAGACCATCAAAATTAGAAATTCGTCAAGGCTAGAATCTATTATAGTGTTAAATTCATTAGACTTTCCTAAATTTGGCATAATCAAACATATTTGTTTACTTAATGAAACGGATGTTAATTTTATATGTTTAGTTCTTGATACTATCAAATTTAATAAACATAATTTCGCATTTGAGGTGTCAATACCAGCTAATATACTATCAAACCATTTTGTTGTAAAGCAGACCAAACTGCATGCTGTTCATCCATGTTTAATATCAAAAAATAGTAAAAATCTTTTTGTCTCTGTGCGACATGCTCTTTAAACCCATTAGCTCGTTGTTCACACTTTTATTTAGAAAACGTTGCTGCTACACAGAAACTTACCTATATTTTATTTTATATTATTATGTTTATATAAGTATATTAATAAATAAGTATCAAGATATACCTGTTTTATTTCTATACACATCCCTAATCACATCATTATTTAAAATAATTTTCCTTTAACAGAGTTTTCATTATCAAACTTCTTAATCATAATATAAATCAAAGTAATACCGCATTTCTCAAAGTAAACATACAATTGTGTGAAAGTAGGTATATGTATATATGGGTTACAGAACTTTGCGAATTGTTTAACAATATGAAAATTGTTCTTGAAATGGTTTTGTATGAAATACCTACTACATACAACATAATATCTAAATTAAATAGTGCTAAGAATCGCTACTTCATTAAAGTATATTGTCAAAACAAAGATAATGAATAACAAAATTATTCATTATTGTTTTGAAAAGAATGCTACAAATACAACATATAATGCTAGTGGATTGGATATGCAAATAGTACGAATTAATGCATATCGTACAAGTTTTAGATATAATTTGTCATTATCTTTGAAACACTAATTATACAGCAAATAGCGACAAGATTGTGGAACATCCCTATACATACAACATAGAACTCAACAGCACAAGAATAGCAAAATTGTCAAACATTTTGTGCTAGGGAATATATAATATTCTTCTCTATAGATAATTACAATTTTTCGAAATATGTTAAACAATTGCTATAAAATTTATACACAAAAAATACGAAAAATCACTATTTCCTTTATAAAATTTTTATACAAAGTATTACTATATCGGATACAAAAGCTTCAAAATATAACACTGTTTGTGTAAAAAAAAAATACAAATTATATGACATGGTTACAGTTCATTATACTAAGAAGTACTACATTATGTAGCATATGTTAACACATTTTGTTTTACGAATCTTCACACAATTTTTTGTAACTTTTTAATACAATTTATCGTTGTCCCAAATCACGGGACAAATTGTATGACGAAGAGCCACAATTGTAGAACATTTTCACACAATTTTTTTTCCGTGTTCTGTTGCACGCATACTCTGCCCATTTTATCGACGCTGTCTACAGCGCTTTTGTTTTTGATATAGTCTAGTATTACTTCTAGTTTATAATCTGTTTCTTCTTCAGATAATGTAGGGTCTTTATGTTGGGTAAACAATAAGACAGCACTTCTTTTTATAGGCACATATTACTGTGACTTTCCATTGTCAAAAATAATAATATTAAGAATTAGTTTAGTTATTAAAAAGAAAGAATCCTAATTTTTACTTTTAATATCGTTTATTTAGAATTAAAGCATTAGTTAAAAACAGATACATGAAAGTGCAATAGGTTTCCAACATGTAAGGGCAATGCTGCTATCAAATTGTATACGTTATTGGTATATACTCAGTTAAATAAGTATAAATATTAGGCATAAAACAAACACAAAATAAATCAATGCATTATTATATTTTTGTAGAAAAGACAAACACGAGTACAAAAATACAGAACCTAATTTCGCACAAGGCGTTAGAAGAGCATTAAACATTTTAAGAAATGGACCATTATTCAAAAACAAAAATTTATTGAGAGTACATACCAGAGAAAGAGTTATGTTAAAGGATGGGACGATAAAGAGAGTAAATCATTTAAATGCTATTAAGTTATATGAGCAAGGCAATATTAGGTGTGCTCGAGAAGAAAACACGATTTTAAATGAATAAATATAATTTTAAACATGAATAATGGTACCAATTCATTAGAAAGATTTTAATAATAATAATACTTAAAGTGTAGCCAATACCTGTGGTTTATATTAAAAAGGATATATATCAAAACATTTCTAGTGCTAAATGTCAGATCGTAAATAAGAATATTTCGTGTAAATAATAACAATATGAGTTAAAAATACATTTGTTAGTTCTTGTATGTATAACACAAGGGCTTCAAAGACAATGGAAATGGTCATGTATGGTTTAAAAACCTGCAAAAGAAAATACAATGTTAATGTTGTTTATAGCACTCTACAGATTGACATTTTACCCGAAGAGAGAGAATGGATAGAAGTCAGTAAGGGTGTGACGGAGATGACCGTTCTTTGTAGTGTAGTTGTCTATAACGTCTTTCCTGTACTACCAGATTGAAGAATTTCTAAAAGAAAAATCGGAATAACATTAGTAAATGGTAAAAAGAAATATGTAACAAACGATGAAAAGCGTAATGAATATATATACAAATATAATGAAGAATTATACTGAAGAAGGAAGAGAAGAAAGATATACTTACCAAAGACGAGTTGCAACAAATTTGTGAAGAACTTTAATAACAAACGATTTAAGGTGTCGCCATTTGTGTGTGTAGCTGTCAAGATAAACGACATGTATTGGTTCGAGCGTGACAACTTAAAGAAAGCAAACAAGAAAATTTTACCACGAACGTTTCTTTAAAAAAAACATTTTTGATAATATTAACAAATTGAATATAGCGGAAGTGAGAGTAGGGTCTTTATGACCTATATATAAACTCATGATTTGATAAATTGTATTAAAGATTTAGAGTTCAATTTTAATTTAATTTTCTTTCAAACAAATTCATTTAGTTAATTTTCTATTATTATTATTAATTTTTAAGATGGAGGATGTGAATAAGATAGAATATGATAAAATGTACGATGAAATGAAGTAAATCATGAGTAAAAGAATTGAATTTATTGAATATTCGATGAATATTCTCTTGTTTGATAATGATTTTTAATTTTTCAAATAAATAAAGGAATAATTAATGGTGCTAAACACGCTGAAGGTACTATGTGAAAATATTTGCATTTAGTAGATTGTTGGGCATCATTAGGTATTAAGTAATAACCTAATTTAGAAATTTGAATTAAATTGATACGAATAGCGGGGATGCTTTTTGATGGGTGAGTGCTAAGCAGCTAGGGGTACAATGTGAGAATGTTTACAGCTAGCTATTAGTATAAACCAAATATCAAAGCATCCACGTTGCAAGATTCTAGATTGCCCAAGGCACTATGTGAGAATGTATGTTTCGGTAAAATAGTGACGGCATCAACAATATGAATATTCATTCAGCTATCATTATAGACATATAAGTATTTCACAAACATTATAACTCTAAAGTGAGTATAAATGTTTATTTCCGTTATTGTAGAATAAAATCTATAAAAGACAATATTATAAAAATCATTATTTATAAAAATGTAAATATACTTTTTTATGAGAATTAAACATTTTGTTTAATTTTTTTCCTTATCCCAAGCAAAGCTAAATAAGAGGCGTACCAACACATAATAAGTATATCACTGCAAGAACTCATAAGAACATTTAGAATTTTATGCTGATAGGAAGAAGTTAATAATTAAACTATTACAGTATGTTATCATTCATTAGCAAAGTTACAACCACAGCATATATATTATATGGCTGTACCCAGCGTGTGGCAATGTTACATTTTCATCTTAAATAAGAAATTTACCATTTTGTAGCATTGTTGCAGCTAAAGCAATATGAAACCATCATAATACCTTGGAAATATAAAAATTTACTGGAATGGTCTGCTCTATTTTTATCGGGCAACATTTAATAATAATAATAAAAAATAGTGTTTTATTTTTCAACATACAATGAAGAAATAAGTTACAGAAAGTGATGCACAGAAAAGGATAAATTATATTATACAGGTGGAAAATATGGCGGGGTTCAGATGCCTCAGAAAAAGTTGACAAATGCACTTCTCTTCCTATTTGTCTCATTGTACATAATATAGATTTCATAAACTCAAGTAACTCTTTTAACAACTGAAGAGGCGTAGTAAAGTTATCCGTTGTTATCCCGTAACATTGACCAAGTCGAGATACCAAATCTAAAATAAATCTTTTTCCTTGTTCTTTTTCTGGAGTGTTCATCACAATTCCAGTGTAAGCTCCTAGATTTCAAGCATCAACATTGTTTGTCCCTGCTAATGTCCATATTTGTATACCATATTTGCCAGGTTTTGAATTCTTGTAAACCCTCAAATGGCATCGACCACGGAATGGAACCAGTTGGATTGGACTTACAAGAGTTTTCCAATTTTCAACAAACATGTCAGATACTTCTCAAGATGTTGCCAATTTGTTTCTTTCCCGTCGCTCCAGGCATGTTTCGCAACTGTCAAATCTGTTAAAGCGAAAGATTTCTTTGATTCAGTTTTTGTCATCCGAATTTTAATACTATAAAACAATGCCGTCCGATATTATTTTGTTTGCATTTAGGCAGAAGTTATGTATTTTGTTATTTCAATTTATATTCAATTTTATTTAAATTTACTTAGTGCAAAAAGCTTTTGTCATAATAGGTATATTAAGAAAAAATATTGAAATAGAAATTTCTAAAATTAACTTTAACTCTCATACATTCGTAGGAGTGCATTAAAGGTCGCAGGAATCCGCAAGAATAAACACATACATGCACAATGTACACATATAAATACGTATTTCATTTACGAACCATAGCAACGGGTAATCACATCCGCGTCACTTAAGAGATTTAAGAATAACGATCCGCTCGTATTCTTCTGCACGATTTACTGTTGTCACACCGCGAAACCGACACCAGAAAACAAATTACTTTTCGGAAAATATGTCTCGAGCATCGCGCCAAGTTACCAACAACAGAAAAAAATAAAGTTATTCCTTAATTTATGTTATGCATTTCCAGTGTGCTTCTTTCAATGATTAATGTTAAACAAGAGAATATTTCGTTTGTTTGCTTGAACAGCAACACAATTGATATTTTATTTTAGTATTATTTTAATTAAATGCTCTTGTTAGGGGTTTTTATTTTTTTTCTGCAATAATTTTCATTCATACACATTAAGGGAAGCTTTCATTTTTTCCCGGCATTACTGAATATTTCTAATTCCATATAATTAAACTAGATTGGACTTGAAGATAATTTGAATGTAAGTAACCATTAATACTGTAATGAGATATGCCCACAAAAAAGAAGCAAATCTACGGGCGACGACAAAAACGTACCGGTAAACAAGTCGTAAATCAACAGCACTCATATACTGCGTCAGCGACAGAAAGTCTAGAATATGGTAGAAAAGAGCCAGAATTTGCTGGTGTATCTCTAGACCTTTTGTCTGCACATATATATAAATGCCGCCGGTGGGATAAGGAATTCATTCATTGAATAGTAGTCGTGTAGTTCAAATAATAATAAATAAGTGAGCGGTGCAGTTTCATTACATAAATATTACAGACATAAATAGTAGTGATAGATATAAATACGTGTGTTAATTTATTCGTAGTAGTTTTAAGTGCGTTACATTTATTTTATATTTTTATATCGTGATTAATAATAAGTGTGTATATATACAGACAGTTTTAAAACATTTGCACGAGTTGTCTATTTCGACCCCGGAAACGCTACAATACATATAATTTTCCTTCATTCGTATTTTTGTAGATGTATAATGTCCCATAGGAATTACTTTTAAATAGTGTTTGAAAATTAGGTGTGTGTACCAAACCTAACAATGAAAGAAAATTAATTGAAATTGCTCTGAGTTAATAGTGCATTACAAACTCGCCGACTACTATCGCTTTGATAAATTCTTTTGAAAATAAACATAGTGGCAATTTGTTTTCTATACAAATATTATACTCAACTATTTTTTTCATCAATTTCCATACTATAAAAAAAATTGCAGGGTGTTTATACAATTTCCTTATTTACAGGGTTGGCTTCTAGTCGCACTAAGAGAATGTTAGCCATATGAAAACGCAACTCTGATGAAAAAGAATGGAGTGAAGGTTGTAATACACTCCTGGATGAAGCTCTAAAAAATTCGATTATTTTTTATGACTGCGCAATGGATGACAATGATTTACATTCCACAGACTTGGTACTCGATAATTTGATGTCTGTCGAGGATACATCAGTTTCAGTTACAACAACCTTTCTGGTACTTCTTTTTGTACGAGTGTATCAATGAAGAACCTCGCGCCGCTAAAGTTTCCTTGTTCAAATAAGTTTGAAAATATGCCAATATAAACAGAAAATGTAATTACAAGTAAAGCACATACAATAATTAGAAAGGGATACTGCTTTTTTTTTTTCAGAAACTAGTGATAATTGCGCCGGACAAAATGAAAGTAAATTTATGTTTGCATTTATATTATATATACACATATATATAAATATATTAAAATTCTTCGCGAAATATACAAATGTATTAAAAAAATGAATATCTTCTTGGTAGTAGTGGAAATGATGAGCAAAAGTAGTAACAATAGACAACTGGTTGTCATTTAGAATACATTGACAAATGTAGAATGTAAATCAAGTATGTATGAATGAAAATGTAAACAAAAAGCATAGTACAACCGGTATTACTTATGCAATCCCATCAAATGGTTTAGGTTTACCTAGACATGTACATTTGATATAAAATACACAAACAATAAACAACGCAACTATGTACCTATGTGTTAAGGTGTATGTTAAAGCACTAAATATGTCTTGATTAAAAAATATAGTATTACCTTAAAATGTAATACCGGTTGTCCTATGCTTATTTGCTTACATTTTCATTTATGCATGACTGATTTTACATTCTATATTGTCATAATACCAACAGCTCTACTCGTAATTCTTTCAATTACATAGTTGCATCGTTATTATTTATATAATTACATTAATTGAACAGTTTAAGGTAGACCTAAACCATTTAATGGAACTACATAAGTAATACCGATTGTCCTATGCTTATTGTTTACATTTTCATTCATACATATTTGATTTACATTCTACATTTGTCAATCTATTCTAAATGACAACCAGTTGTCATATTGTTATTACTTTTGCTCATCATTTGCCACTACTACCAAGAAGATAATCGTTTTTTTTCAATACATTTGTATATTTGGCAAAGAATTTCAATATGTTTATTAAGTGCCTGGTTGAATTTAGGCATTACACAGTATTAAGTAAGTGCACTGTTGTTTAACACTTGGACAGTTACCAGTGGCATACACACATTATTCTGTCTCCTCCATAGTAGCGAACGCACATATCCAAAACGTAGAAAAATATTTTGAGATACCATTTCTAAGACCTTATTCTAATCCGATATAACTCCAGCATGGAAACCAGTAAATCCATACCTCCCATATATTCGTTGTACTTTAGTAGTCACTGTGGACAATCTATTGTCTTACAGCATTTTTCACTTCTGAAAAATCTTTCTTTAGCACCAGTTGGTTCTGAGCGTAAGTAGGTAAATAAAGTGATCACACACACAGTTTTTAATGGATTTTTTTCTCGTATGGTTCCTCGCCCTTGTGAAGGCATCTGACAACCAGATACACGATTTAAGCGCGCAGTGTCAAAAGAAAAGATACCGTTTCGGATTAAGTAAATAACAAGAGGTATGCTGGTAAATCAGTTGTCAAAGAATATTTTGTAATTCAAATGCCTAGGAATTATTTGTGTAAGCTAGACGGCAATATTACAGCTATCTCCTAAATTTGGGATGCCTTCAGGAATGGTACTGCTTTCGCAGCCAGTAAAAATATAATTTTTCTAGTTAAAACCGCAGATTCACTTTTCATCCTCATTTGTGGGGTTTCTTGGCATAGTATTGCTTGATTGTTGACCTGGATTAGTAGATATAATCGGCTGATCTACTATAACTTTGTCTTCGATGGAACCATCTTTCTTGACCGCGGGGTGTGAAACTCTTGTTATTGTTGAAGTGCAGAAAACGATTTATTCTTCCCATTTATTACATGTCATTACAGAAGAAACTACACGATAGTCCAGCTATGACGACCAATAATATCTTACATAAATTAATAACTTATTCGTTTCTGAGAACGTGCAAATTTGTTTGTGCAGTTATTTCTAAAATTATGTCATTTGTTAAGAAAATTTTGGAGAATTGGTTTTGGATATCTAAGTCTTTAATTTTCTGCTACATATATTTTGAAGTTCTAAAAATGTTATATCTTTCGGATCTTTTGTGAGGTTCCCAGTCATCCATATACATGGGTTTAACGTGTCGAACGCATCTATTAACTCCGTAAAGTATCTTTGTATCCATCTGACATAAACAATATTTTTACATGTAATCAACTTTGTTTGTGTACCGTCGCTATATTTCTAACCTTTGTTTCAAAATGGTCAACGGAATGCCTAATCAACTCTTTTTATAATTAATCGATCATCTCTTGCAGATTCACAAGAAAGTTTTAACAATCCTTCTACTCATGCTCCCCATTAGTTCGTTTTCTTTCAGAGAAAGTCAATAACATAAACATTAAATATACTATTACTGACCACTACCTCTGGTGGACCAGTCAGTGAAATGCTATCTTTTCATGTAATATAAGATTATTATTATTATTATTATTATATAATTTGCTTCACGGATTTAATATCTTATATACATATATGAAAATAGGATAATATGGCACTAACATTGTTAATAACTAAAAAATATAAACAGCTTAAAAAAATTAAGGCATCAGTAAACATAATTGAAATTTAGTTTAATTTTGTAAATAAACTACTTTAACATCTATACGTCTATGTTTACCCTATCTATAACACCTAAGAAAACAATGTACCTATATTACCCAGCAATTGCTGAAATTATAAAACCAAGGAAACAGAAAAATTATCAATTTAGCAGGATTAACGTGAAAGACTTACTTGTACTTGAAAATAAACAAAAAAAAAACAACGAGAAAAAAAGACATAAAGAAGCAAATAAGAACTGAATACGAATAACAAGTCAATCACCTCTAGACAATTGTCCATGTTCCATGGGAATTTATGAAGAACAAAGGGTATTATTGTTATTATTACTATATTACCTTTATACATTGCTCCACAATTGTTTACAATCATAGTTTTAATATAACATACCTCAAAATGTTGAAAACTCAGAGCTATTGTCGTTTTTTGATATAATTTTGCCACTTTACGTTTTTTATTTAAATACGATATACCTAGTGAACTATGATATTTGTTGCAACATTGATAATATAATTGAATGGATGCCATTTAATAAGTTGTTACTCAGCTAACAAGCATGATTTTATGATGATTTTTACTTTCTTATACGTAGTATAAGGAAGTATTGTGATGATGAAAATTTTCGACCTCGAGCTTTTTGCAGATTTTGAGCAAAATCAGCAGACCGGAAGTAGTAGTTTACTTCAGTGAAAAAATCGAATTTTTCAAATATTTCGTGAAGTTTAAACAAATTTATAAAGAATTGATATGTACTTAAAATTGAAATTGTGAACAATTTTAATAAAAAGGTTTTTCGAAATTCCTACCGGAAGTAGGCCTTTTACTCTTATCGAAAATCAGTTTCTTGCAAATATTTTGCAAGTCATGCTTTTTAGACAGGTACGCTACGAATATAAAAGTATTTAGAACTTAATTTCCAATATCTTTTGTATAAAAAAAATTTCAAAATTCGGACCGGAAGTATCACTTTTACTCTTACCGAATAACGATTTTTTGCAAATATGTCGTAAATTATGCATTCTATGTATATTTATGAACAGTACAAAAGTATTTAGAGTTGGATTTGGAATATTTTTTGTATTAATGAAATTTCAAAATTCGGACCGGAAGAAGCACTTTTATTATTAGCGAGTAGCACTTTCTTTCGAATATCTTGCAAAGTATCACAGCCGTCTTTACGTAAGTAGAGACGGTTGTGAAAGTATGCATTCTATAGCGATTTATTAAGAGAATGAAAGTACTTAGAATAGGATTTTGAATAAGTTTTGCATAAAAAAATTCTTAAAATTGTATAGTTTGAAACGCTCATACGTATAAGAAAGTCGTGTGGTGGCCACACCTCATTTTTTTTAAATTAGTTTAGAGATATGATTTTTATACGTATTGGGGAAAGACAAAAAAAATTTTTACTTGATTATGATTTTGAGTTGTTTATAAAATTGCATTCCAAAAATATTAAAATAAGCAAAACTTATTTCAACATGTATTCACATGACTTTCCATTCACTTCTAAACAAAAAAATCCAAAACAGTTCTGGTCATTCGTTGCTTCTAAACGACGGAGCTCGGATATGCCCGGTTCAATGAAGGGCGTTGATGGATGTGAACTAAAAAACGCCACATCTATATTGAATGGTTTCAAACATTTTTTCCAATCCGTTTATACCGATTCGGTGCACAATTTGGATACTACTTCCCCATCATCTACGGTATGTTTTCCTATGATTGGTGTGTTTTCACTGTCTGAGTCGGAAGTTGTTGGAAATTTAAAAATGAGGTGTGGCCAGCACACGACTTTCTTATACGTATGAGCGTTTCAAATTATAGAATTTAAGAATTTTTTTTACAAAAATTATTCAAAATCCTATTCTAAGTACTTCTATTCTCTTAATAAAACTCTACAGAATGCATACTTTGCAAGATATTATCAAGAATATATACAAAAAATATTACAAATCCAGTTTTAAACTCTTGATAAATTTATATAGAATGAATAACTTACAACATATTTGCAAAAAATCGCTACTCGATAAGAGTAAAAGTGGTACTTCCGGTCTGAATTTCTTTTATACAAAAGATATTGAAAATTATGTTTTAAATACTTTTATACCCGTAACGTACTTGTGTAAAAAGCATGACTTGCGAAATATTCGCAAAAACTGATTTTCGATGAGAGTAAAAGACCTACTTCCGGTAGGAATTTCGGAAAACTTTTTAAATAAAATTATTCTCAATTTTAATTTTAAGTATATATGAATTCTTTATAAATTTGTCTAAACTTAGTAGTTGACTAAATATTGGCAAACTTCGATTTTTTCGCTGAAGTAAACTGCTACTTCCGGTCTACCGATTTTACTGAAAAACTAGTCCGATCTCAAGAGGGAGATTATACACATAAATACAAAATTTGGAAGAAAAATGTATATCTACAGCGGTTTGACCGCTATCGTGGTCACACACACAGAGAGAGAGACACACACGCAGAGACACACAGACATTTTTCAAAAACCACTTTTTCGTTATCAAGGGACTATTTCTAAATATTTCTCGAATATATTCCCGCATTGCTTCTTTTGTTGTTGCAGGTATTCTATACAGTTGCTCTTTTATGTGTCCCAATAAAAAAAAACTAATTTTGTGATATCCGGAGAGCAGGCCACTGAATAAGTGCTCCACGACTTTTTTCCAAGAAAAATTGTGTAGAATTTGAATACTTGTTTAAATAATTTTTGCTTATTTTAGTATAGGTATGTAGATATGGTGATCAACCAATCTTTGAATAAATCAACCAATTTTTGAATAAATATGTAGATATAGAAATGATACATTTACCAAGACTATAGAAGTAAAAGAAAAGAGAAGATATTTTTGGAATGCAGTTTTATAAACAACTCAATATCTTAAGCTAGTAAACATTTTTTTTGTAATTTCCCCCATACGTGTTAGAAAAATTCATTATAAAATCATGCATGTCAACTGAGTAACAACTTATCAAATGGCATCCATTCAATTATCATATCAATGTTGCAACGAATATCATGGCACACTATACCATCTTAAAATAAAAAACATGAAGTTAGCAAAATTATATCAAAAACCGACAATAGCTCTGTAACGTCACTTTTAAAGTACTAACGTCTTACATGTTTTTGATGTGAAATTAAATAAGCAATTCAAGAATGAACTAATATACAAGGTATTCCATTTGAAAAAAATTACTTTTGTACAAGAACGTGTCATGTAATTTTAATGTGCTCGTATTGAGTAGCTATCATAAGAAAAAAACCGCTTTGAAATATCTTTACTTGTAAAGGCACAATCGGCCTTACCCCGCGGAGATGACTCACCCTCTATATATACAGTGAGGACGCGTGGGTTGGAATAAATTCATTTAAAACTTTTGGTTTTGTTTTATGGTAAAACGCTCGGATAGGTCGATTTTTATTTTTAGCTGCGGTTTTTCTGATGGTAAATAGATGTGCAAAGACTGGTCCAAAAATAAGTTACGATCATCAACTTTTTTATTCAAATGGAAACATATGTTTTTTATTTAATTTGTTAATTCTGCATCGAATTCTAAGTATGTTTCATGTACCATGTTCTATACCATTAAGGGTTTTCTCAAAGTAATAATTAAAAAACTAGACGGACTTACATTATACAGGCTGTTCCTAAATATCATGTACATAAGGAAGGGGGTAACTATTTGGTTTATTTTGTGCCTAAAATTTCATATAAACATAGGTCTGCAAACGCTTCGTTACCAATATGCAGGGTGTTGAAATTTCAAGAATTTTTCACTTTTTACTGTATAGCTCCTGCAGTTTTTGAGATATTTTGTTCAAATTTGGAAGGTAGGTTACGCTATAAGGCCTGCATCATTAGCCATGCCAAATGATTATGTAAATCCACAGTGTAATAATTTTTTCGGGGTCATGCCCTCTTTTCTCACCCTGAACTTTTTTGCGATGCGCCACTGCTAGATTCTAAAATACGCAATAAATTTTCTGTCTTGTTTAGAAACTTTTTGATCTCTTGTATTTTTTTCTTATCTCTGACCGTTATCGAGAAAAAAAATAGAAAACAATTTTCTGTAATTCGCCAGAGAAAATTATTTTTTTTAAAATGGTCTAGCAGGCTCTGGCTTTATTCAGATAATCACTTGAGTTTATTAATTTGACAATTGACATTAGAAATCGTAAAAGAACTGCAGGAGCTATACAGTAAAAAGTGAAAAATTCTTGAAATTTCAACACCCTGCATATTGGTAACGAAGCGTTTGCAGACCTATGTTTATATGAAATTTTAGGCACAAAATAAACCAAATAGTTACCCCCTTCCTTATGTACATGATATTTAGGAACACCCTGTATATAACGGATTAATGCAATTATATTTCTGTCTTTCGAGAGATTTTAAGTTTAAATTATAACTCAGCTAGTTTTATTCCAAGTTTTGTATTAAGTAATTAATTAATAATCAATGTTTAAAATATAAAATAGGATATTTTTACAAGAAAAACTTAAATATTGTATTTAATAAATTAACTCTAAATACTCTGAATTTATATTCTGAGTTAGAGCAAGAATATATACATACAGACCCTCAAAATAAACAATTTAAATTGTACCTACACATAGTCGAGATATTTTGCAATTAATGAAGAGCTACGTGTCTCTATTATCTTTTATGTTAGACAGTCATAGAGAGGTTAGTTTTAAATTAGAGGAGGTAGAAACAATGAGCTGGTATACGAAAGTAATAACGTATAATTATGGTTTTGTAGAAATTAAATGCGAGACTGTATAACGATGAACGATTCTAATTACGTTTTACTAACAGTGGAATTCACTTAAGAAATTAAACTGGTATTAGCTACACCCAACAGATGTTCCTTGTAAATTAATTTTACAAATATTTATACTAATTAAGTTGTAAAGGTTGTAGGTATTTATTTAATTTGCTTCTAATAATATTTTATACTACCTTTTTAGACAGGCATATTAAAAAATAATATAAACATATAGTCTTATATACACTGTGTGTCAGCCAAATAGAATAAATTTGATAATAAATAAAAGGGGGCGTGTTCGAAAAAACGCTCGGACACTTCGATTGGTATTTTTAGTTGTGTATTTTTTTTAAGAGAAACTCTTTATTCATGGTATGTCATGTAACAGTGGCCAATACCAACTTTTTTATTTTAAATGCAACAACCTGTATATTATTCAATTTTTGGATTCTTCGAAAAATTCTAGACATATTTCATGTACATTTTCCTATACTTTCAACTGTTTCGGATATATTAAGTATTTTCAGATTTATTGCAAAAATTAACAGTAAACAAAGAAAATAGTTGATTACAGAAATTCGCTACAACACACTCACTGTAAAAAAACAAAAAAAAAATTCTTTACCGATATGAAATAAACAAAAACTGTAAATACTTTTGTTAACTTTTGTTTAAAACGCATGGCCTTAGCAAATTGTTGTCTGCCTGCATGACAGTTTAGTTGTCGGTGGTATAGTCGTTTGAATTTCTTTAACTACATATCAGAAAAATGGTTCATTTAACAGAAATACACAAAATAACAGTTCTACAGATGATTGGTTATGGAGATAACACGGACATAAATGGAAGTTGCTCGCTTAGTTCATGAAAAATTTCCAAATTTGCTCCCTATATCCCAAGGGACAAATAATAAAAAGAAAAACAGTTTCGCGAGCTGAACATGTAAGGCAGATAAAAAAAAAGCAGCTGCCAATGCAGCCACAATGTTCGATGATAGCCATTCACCTATAAAATGATACCAAATCAAGGAAGACGATTTTGATAGGGAGAACGTATTTTTGTAAACAAATGATGACAATTATAACATGTTTTGTTTTCTGATGAGTGCAACTTTACACTTCCCGGTCATACTAATCGTCAAAATTGCCGCTATTGGTCGAGCGAAAATCCTCACTGGATGAGAGAAGAACATACGCAATACACTATAAAGGTTAATGTTTGGGCAGAAATTGTTGGAGATCATACCATATGTCCCTTTTTTTATTGATGGCAATTTGAATGGCGATAATTATTTAGCACTACTCCAAAATAATGTCGTACCAGCTTTGACAAACTTATATCCTGATCCAGCAAACCCACAAGCTCCATCAAATATGATATGGTTTCAGCAAGATGGAGCACCGTCCCATTACCAAATCAATGTCCGGCAGTACATCAACCGAATATTTAAAAATCAATGGATAGGGAGGCGAGGATCGATTGAATGACCAGCGATCCACTGATCTGACGTCATTAGACTTCTTCTTATGGGAATATGTCAAAGGCATTGTATACAAAATTAAACCCCTCGAATGAGCTTACTTAAGAAGACGAATAACGCTTGCGATTAGATCGGCCACGCCTGAGATATTGAGTAACATTAGAAGAAATTTCTATTATTAATTAGAACATCTACATTGACATTAATGGTTTTTTTCGTCTTTTACATTATCAATAAATAAAAAGATTACTTATTAGTTTTTGAGTGTGTTGTAGCAAATTTCTGTAATCAAATAATTTTCTTTCTTGAATGTTAATTTTTGCAAAACACTTAATATTTCCGAAACAGTTGAAGATAGGTATAGGAAATTGTACATGAAGTATGCGTAGAATTTTCTGAAGAATCCAAAAATTGAATAATATACAGGGAGTTGTATTTAAAACAAGAGAGTTGGTATTGGCACTGTTACATGACACCATGTATAAAAAGTTTCTATTGTAAAAAATGCACAACTGTAAATACCAATCGACGTGTCCGAGCGTTTTTTCGAACACGCCCCCATATATTTATTTTCGAATTTACTCCATTTGGCTGATATACAGTGTATGTATATTATATGTGAACGGTATGAAACATTGATATGAACATACCGTTTGACTGAAATAAAAGTAGATATAGGGAAATACAGACACGCACACATGTGCATGCAAACATGAAATGGAGGGGTACGATAGTAGGGGAGTACAGATGAGTTCATATCGGGCGTGATATCGGGACACCGGGGTATCGAGGCTTTAGTGCAAAACGTTGAAAGTTAGTATGTAGACGTTTGCTTTAAGGAATTGCTACGCTCTTTACGGCTTTTGTATAATATTTTGGTAACTGATGTATAATGTATTAACATTGAACTGAAATAAAACTCTATAAAATTTGTAACTAAAATAAAATTCTTATAAAAAAATTAAATAAAATTCTCACATTTAAAACGAAACAAAATATTAAATGAACTATACAAAATTTAATGTTGAAGATGTTCAAATGTCTGTCCCTCTTGCATCAAGCAGTACCCTAAACGATTATAAAACCCATTTCGTACATTCGATAGCATTTCAGGAGTAATCATTTGTATGGCGTTAAGAATTTGTTCTCTTAAGCCATCCAAATCAATCGCTCTATTTCCTTCAGCGGTATTAATATTTGCGAGATTGCTCAGATACTGTATGTACGTTCACGCTCTAAAGTTACGGAACGAATGTGTTGTCCCCGCTCTCGATCTCCCCACTATCTCCCCACACCACCGGTCTTATACATAGGTACATGTTTATGTGTGTGTATTTGAAGATGCATATTAACTTTTAACTACGACAATCTGTATATCGAGTATTCACTGAAAAAACTGCAGGCACCATCTTATGGGTTTATGTGATGTTACGGATTCTACGAATACTTATTGACATAGGTAAAGCTATCTACCATGCTGCTGCTCTAGGTAGAGGTTAGATTATCTCTCTGAGGCATTTAATTAATGGCAGCCATATGTAATTCGATAAACCTGCGAAGATTGATACCACCGACCGATCAGTATGCAGCAATTTATTTAGCAAAATAGCCTCAGGTATACAGATGGTCGTGAATGATCCCAGGGAGTCATCTGTTGGCTATCTATGGTGTGCCTGCAGGCGTCGCCTATAGAAAAGAGACTGACAAGACTCCAAACACCACCATAGAAGCATACTTATATTATAAGAAAATATTGGAAACTCTGTTTAAAAGACACTACTCTAAGGGAGATAAAAATTGTTTCAGGTGCACGGAGAGAAGATTTCAAGAATACATTGGACAATGAGGTAGATGAAAGTGAAGCAGAGCTTCCTTTTACTAAAAAAAACATAACATGCAGTATTTTAAACGGTAAAAGCCGTTAACCAAATGAAGTCGCATCTCCAAGGAGATAATAAACCCACGTTTGGACCCTTGGTTTTGAACACTTCTTGAAAAGGTAACCAAAGTCCTCAAAGACTGCTGTGGTCGCGAAAGAGTTGGCATCCATTGAAGACTGAGACAGATTATTTGGTTACATAGATTGTTTGAAGGGGTTATAGTAAGGTCTGAATGCAGACCCTAGAATCGTATGTTCAATGCAAGTTTTCTGACTTTTGATTTAGAGGGGAGGAAGCTCACGGCACAGGATGATGTGTTACAAAAGACAACGTATAGAATCTTATAATGTTAAAGATTTGGCAAGTGGAGCTTCTGTACAAAAATATAGTTAGAATGGCACTCAATCAAAGAACACCAACTGAAGACACGAGTTTCATTTTCATTTGAGAGTTTTTAATTTATTGATGTAAGGCAATATAACGACAGATGATGGCGAGCATGCTTATAGGATATGCACAAAACGTATTTGTATGTGTTTCACATTTATCTTGGATATAATGCCTAACATTACGTACGCCGTAAAAATGTCGACACACGTGTTTGTCTTCACAGAAAAAAAAAGCCATGAAAAGAAAAAGTGGCTGGGCTTATTCACAAAATAAAATAACCGGATTTTGTTTGATTTTAATATTATTTATATGGGTCGATTATGACTTTACTTTGGAACCGCCAGAATTTCGATTTTTAAGAAAAGGGGACTGAAAAAATATCGATTTCTTTTATTATCTCAGGCAGTGTTGATTTCTTCTTTGTAATACTTTATTAGTATTTGGTAACAATATCGTTTTGTAATAATAGAACATTATATTACTTGTGAAAATATATATTTAATATTTCCTGCTTATATTAGATGTTTATTATAAGTCACAATAGAGTATTGTTGTTGAACTGCATCATAAAAGACTTCCTTGAACACTGTAATGTGCGGAAAGTGCAAGTCATTCCGCCCCTTGCAAAATCGTTTTTTTCCTATTATCTTGGCCAATTTCGACTTTTTCTTTGAAATACGTTGGAACAATTTTGAACTGCATCATACAAAAACTTCCTTGATCACTGTAATGTGCGGAAAGTGTAAGTCATTCCGCCCTTTGCAAAATCGTTTTTTCCTGTTATCTAGGCCAATTTCGACTTTTTCTGTGAAATACCTTGGAACAATTTAGAACAAACCTAGAATAACCTGATACGACTGTCAGAATTTAGATTTTCGAAAAAGGGGGGCTGTAAGAATATCGTTTTTTCCTATTAACTCAGTCAATTATGATTTTTTATTTGAAATACTTTGGAACAATCTAAAACAAACCTAGGATAACGTAGAACATCCGTCAGAATTTTGATTTTCGAAAAAAGGGCGCTTGCGAAAAATGGTTTTTTGCCATTTTCTCGGCCGATTACGATTTATTTTTTGAAACACTTTGGAACAATTGAGAAAAATCTAGAACAATCTGGAACAACGATCAGATTTTCTCACTTTTGGATATAGTTTTTTGGCAATATTTTTTGATATATGAGATACGGTTTTGATGTATTAGAACAGCGTTTCGAACAAATCTAGAACAACCTGAAAAAGAATTTCAATTTTCGCAAAAAGAGGGGCTGTAAGAAAATCGCTTTTCCTATTAACTCAGCCAATTATGATTTTTTTTTGACATACTTTGGAACAATTTAAACAAACCTGGAACGACCGTCAGAATTTTGATTTTCGAAAAAAGGGGCCCTGGCAAAAAATTGTTTTTGCCATATTCTCGGCCGATTATAATTTATTTTTTGAAATGCTTTTGAACAAATGAGAGTAACCTAGAACTACCTGGAACAACCGTTAGAATTCCGATTATCTGAAAATTAGTCTAACTTCACTCACCCAAAAGTGTGCGTGTATCGTTAAGAATTTTTCGAATTTCCGGAATACGTCGCAGAGTGTGTAATTAAGAATTTTTTTGGATTACGGAATACTCGCACACGCAAGTATACCAGCACTACGTATCTATACAAGAAATTATTTTGAAGCGTACGGCTTCCTGAACGACCCAAAGTAGATAGAAACGCATCCATGTCTCGATAATTCTTGGACCGAAAATATTCATTATATATATGAATGACCTGCCCTGTAGTGTCCCAGGCATGGAATTGTGTCTAGAGAGAAGAGCTAAAAGCAAAATCTCCAGCTGCCATCCAAAAAGCAGAGGGCTGGTTTGCGGCAAATCAGCTGAAAATGAACCAGAACAAAATACAAAACATGAAATTTTCCACGAAAACAGCAGATCAGGAAAAAGCCAAATTTTTGTGTCCGATAATGGACTCCAATCTGAGGTGGGGACATATATAAATAGCCTAGCTGATAGACTGAAGTCGGTCGGCGCGGTATTCATCATAAGAAGACTGAGACATGCATGCACATACGAATCTGTAAAGGTGGCGTACTGTTCGTATTTTCATTCTCTTCTAAGTTATGCAACTCTCTTCTGGAGACAGGCGGCTGATGCAAATAGATTATTTCTACTGCAAAAAAGGCTACTAACAAACACACATTTTATCCAAATGGAAACAGCTATGAGTACAACACACGAAGTAGAAAGCATCTAAGAATCCCTTTATCATCGACTTTCACTGTCGCAGTCAGTAGAGGGTCTCAGCCGATTCTGGTACCTCCTCATTGACCTTGATCATGCACAGGGCATAGATCAAGGTCAATGAGGAGGGACCAGAATCGGCTGAGACAGTCAAGGTCAAGTCAAGGTCAAGTCAAGGTCAAGTCAAGGTCAAGTCAAGGTCACGTCAAGGTCACGTCAAGGTCACGTCAAGGTCAAGTCAAGGTCAAGTGAAGGTCAAGTGAAGGTCAAGTGAAGGTCAAGTCAAGGTTAAGTCAAGGTTAAGGCAAGGTCAAGTCAAGGTTAAGTCAAGGTTAAGGCAAGGTCAAGTCAAGGTCACGTCAAGGTCAAGTCAAGGTCACGCCAAGGTCACGCCAAGGTCAAGGTCACGGTCTAGACAAGTCAATGTAACTATAAGGTTGTCAGAAGGGTATTACTTTTCTCTCGCTGAAGGGGGGTTTAGCGACTATATATTTGTGATTTTTTTCTTAAACGTTATAGTTAACGATTTCAATTGTGTGAGATAATATAAGTGAATATGTGCATCGCATTTACAAAAGATTTAAATGAAATAGATTTATTATCACCAATGATAAATGAAACTATTGATATGTTATTATCTGATGGATATGACACAGAAAATGGTGAAGAGGAGAGCGAAGAAGAGGATACGGAGGAAGAGGAGGAAGAAGAGGAAAAGGAATATATTGAATATATAGACGATATAGAGAAGATAGAACAAGATATCTTTGATAGAGAGACAGTAATCTTACTGGACGATTTCTTTTGCAATTTTGAAGATTTTAATTAATGTCAGATATATACTTTGTCAAGATGTATATAAGTAAGATATATAAGTAAAATGTAAATAAGTTCATGAAATTCATAGGTGGGGAGAATCTCAATATGTGACCTTCGATGGGAGGTTTATAAGGAGACCGTTCTTTCATCGGAATAATAGTTCACGTCCGTACATATTAAAGTGTTGTTTTGTTTATACGTATAGTTCGTGGATAGTAACTTAAAATGTTTGAATGTGACTATTGTTGTAAAAAGTTTTCTCGAGCCGATAATAGAAATCGTCATATGTCAAGTGCATGTAAAGGAAAGAGAAGAAGAATTGATGATGGTGATAATAATAAATCAGATTTAATGAAATGTGAAATATGTGACATATATGTAGATAAAAATTGTTACACTGCACATATTCGTAGTGCTATACATCGAAGTAAGGCTTTTATAATAATTGATGATGGAGTAAAGAAAAGTGTTGGAACATTCGGAGACAGAATCGTAAGTTATCAAATATCTGATAACCCTAACATATATATCGACGTTGAAGAATTTGCAAATAATATCAGAGAGAAAGTAGTGGCACTTTTGGATAGTATTCTATACATACATACTTCTATAAAGGTGAATTTTGAATTGTATGGTTTATACTACTTAGTAAGTAAGGAAAATGTTGAAATAAAATCTTTTAATACTCGGAATAAAATCATAACACAAGGAAATAATTTATATGACTTGTATATCGATTATATTGATGAGATTATGAATCAAATGAGCGAATTTCAGGAACGTGATTCAGGTAAACTTATATATTAATTTTAAAATCTTATTTTCATATTAATTTTTATTAACATTTTAGGATGGACATTGAGCAACATTTTGTATTTGGAAGTAAATATGAACAAATACAATCCAATGAGAGGTTCAAGATATATAGATTTACCACCATCGATAAAGAAAAAGAAAGCCGTTATAAATATTCAAAATTTTGACAATTATTGCTTTGCTTGGGCCATAACTTCAGCTTTAAGAGAACCAGTAGGTCTCCCACAACGAATTTCTTCATATCCACATTATGATACAGTTGCTGATTTTACCGATTTAACTTTCCCTGTAAATTTAAAAGACATTATAAAATTTGAAGAGAGAAATAATATATCTATCAATGTATACGGTGTAGAGGAATGTTTCAAAAATAATATTAAAATACATGAGGTAGTAGGCCCTCTACATTTTACAAAGCAGAGAAGAATAGCCCATATTAATTTATTACTTGTAACCGATAATGATAATTTACATTACTGCTGGATTAAGAATTTTTCACGACTAATTTCATCTCAGAAATCACTATCTGGACATCAGAAATTTATTTGTGAAGGGTGTTTAACTTTTTTCACAAGTGAAGACAAATTGCGTAGACATGAAAATGAAGACTGTAAGCAGGTGAAAGCAGTGTTTCCGGGAACAGATATAAAAATTAATAAGTATGGTGAACAATTACCAGAAAATATATTAAAATTTGATAAACTTGAGAGACAGTTAAGAATTCCATTTGTTGTGTATGCTGATTTTGAGGCTATATTAAAACCTATTGACATGTCACAGCCAGATCCATCTAAACCTTTCACTGTAAAGTGTTTCGAACATGAACCATATTCTTTTTCATATTATGTGAAATGTAGTTTTGATGATAGTCTCAGTAAATTGCGTTTATATCGTGGGGGAAATGCAGCCAGGACTTTTATCAGGGAGTTGGAAGCTGACGTAACTTTTTTATATAAAAATTATTTAAGTAAAGAGGTACAAATGATACCCTTAACTACCGAAGAGCGTATCAATTATGAACTGGCAAGAGTGTGTCATATTTGTGAAAAAGAAATACAGGTAAGCGAAGAAAAAGTTCGTGACCATGATCATATGAGTGGATTCTATCGTGGTGCAGCACATATGGTGTGTAATATAAATTATAAAGAACCTCGATATATACCTATCATATTTCATAATTTATCGAATTATGACACACATTTGTTTGTAAAAGTTTTAGCATTGGATAAAGAAGAAGTAGATGTTATTGCACAAAATAAAGAGAAATATATATCGTTTTCGAAAAGAATACATGTAGGAGACACAATTGATTGTAATGGTAAGAAAAGAAAAGTGTTCTTCAAATTGAGGTTTATAGACTCATTTCGATTTATGAATTCCTCTTTAGCGAAACTGTCATCTTATTTAGATGATGAACAATGTAAAGAAGTTAGAAGATATTATTTGGATGAAAAATTTGAATTAATACGACAGAAGGGTGTGTTCCCATATAACTACGTTAATTCTCAGGAAAGTCTCTCATTTCCAGAATTACCTAGCAAGGAATGCTTTTATGATATATTATCCGACAGTGAGATAAGTGATGAAGATTATCGTAGGGCTTTAAGAGTGTGGGATGTATTCGAATGTAAATCACTGGGGCAATATAGCGATCTATACATACAATCAGATGTATTACTACTTGCCGACGTTTTCGAAAATTTTCGAAACATTTGCATGAGCAATTACAAGTTGGATCCAGCACATTATTTTACTTCACCTGGCTTAAGCTGGGACGCCATGCTACGTATGACGGGTATAAGTTTGGAATTATTAACCGATATAGATATGTTTAATTTTTTTAAAAGGGGTATACGTGGGGGTGTAAGTATGTGCTGTAAAAGAAAAGAAATTGCAAATAATCGATACTTACCAGAATTTGATTTATCCGAAAGCAAAAAATATATATTATACCTGGATGCAACAAATTTATATGGTTACGCTATGACGTTCAGTTTGCCTATTGGTGATTTTCAATGGTTAACAAACGAAGAGCTTAGGGCAGTTGACGTACTAGACTTGGAAGACGATGCGGATATTGGATATGTATTCGAAGTCGATTTAGAATATCCTGAATCCCTCCACGATGTACACAATGACTTACCTTTTTGTCCAGAACACGTTACTCCACCTAATTCGAAATACAGTAAATTGATACCAAACCTTTCCGATAAATCGAATTATATTATACATTCTCTGATGTTGAAACAATGTATAAATAATGGTTTGAAATTATGTGGAATACGTCGTGGAATTAGATTTAAACAGAGTAATTGGTTAAAAAAATATATTGATTTTAATACAGCAAAACGAAATGAATCCACTAATGAATTTTTCAAGCAGTTCTATAAATTAATGGTAAATAGCGTATTCGGGAAAACCATGGAAAATGTGGAAAATCGTGTTAATATAAAATTGGTGTCACATTGGGAAACTATTCATAAAAAGCTTGGAGCGGAGGCGTATATCGCTAAACCTAATTTTAAATCTTGTAGGGTATTTTGCGAATCTTTAACAGCCATTGAATTGGGGCATGTGCGAGTAGAATATGTGAAACCCATATATGTAGGATTTACAATTTTGGAATTAGCCAAGAGGGTGATGTATGATTTTTTCTACAGCTTTCTAAAACCTTTATATGGCCCAGAGGTTTCTTTACTATACACAGATACTGATTCACTCATTATAAGTGTAGAAAATTATAATGTATACGATGATATAAATCATCATTTAAATATGTTTGATACATCGAATTACGCTGAAGGTAATATTCATGGAATACCTCCCTCTTTACCAATGTTAGGAAAAATGAAGGATGAATTTGCTGGTAGCATTATCGAATGTTTTTACGGAACGGGTGCTAAAGCTTATTGTGTTAAATTACTAGATAAGACAATAAAAACTGCTAAGGGTGTGAAGAAATATGTTATACAGAAAAATTTATCAGTTACTGATTATAAGAATGTGGTAGAAGGTGACGCGAATATTTTGAGGAAGATGTATGTATTCCGATCTGAGTTACATACGATGTATACTGAATTAAAAAATAAAGTTGCTCTATCATCCAAGGATGATAAGCGATACATTCTCCCTGATAAAAGTAATACTTTAGCGTGGGGCCATTATAAAATAAATGAAATTATGAGGGCGCAAAACTTAGAAAATTTAGTATTAGAAATCAGTTCTTTGAAATAATTATTTTTAAGTAAGTGTAATTTTTTGTATGTGTTTATTTATTTTTTTACATTTGTTTACTTGTATGTTTCTTGACAGTGTATAATAATGTATTAAATAAAAATCATTGTTTGAATTTTTTGTTTTTTTATTTTAAACAATATATCACAACTATTTTAAAGTACATTATCTTTGGATATCCACGAGTTATGTGAGGAAGGCATACCTAGCCATTTTACGAGGACTTTATTCTTTTGTCTACGTATAATTTTCTCAACCAGATAGACATCAGGATGCTTTACTTTCAACAATTCTGGTTCATAAAACCCACCTAGAATATTTTGTTTTTGTGAATCCTGCAACACATACGTTCTAGGATTTGTATTTTGAACCTTTATTACTGTGAATATTTCGTTTGACCAATTAGGTGTGTACATTTTTGCGAATACGTGTCTATGTTTACTGATGCGAACAGGTTCTCCAATTTTAAATTTTGGAATTCTTACGTCGGCAACTTTAATATTACTATAGACCATTTTTAAAATTTTTTTTTCATTTTTTTGATTAACTGCAGTAGGTTTATACCCCGTGGTACTATGTACAGTATTATTATAATCTTGAACTAATTTTTCCAACATATCGATCCAGCGATAGTTCCCATTGAAACTGAATTCCTTCCACATCTTATTCTTAAGTGTTCTATTAAAACGTTCCACAATGGAACTTTTTAAATTAGAATAGGTACTGTAGTGATTAATATCATACTTAGTCATGAGTTTCCTAAAATATGTATTATAAAATTCCTTCCCATTATCGCTTTGCAGATTTTTCGGAATATTTTTCTTCCCTTTCAAAAGTATGGATTCCATGGCTTGTGTCACTTCATTCGACGTTTTATTTTTTATTGGAATAGCCCAGGCAAACTTTGAGAATGTATCAATACATACGAAAATATATTTAAAATTATCATTTTCTTTGGCATATGGTATCATTTCAACCAGATCGATTTGAAATAAATCTCGCAATCCTTTTATTATGACTCGTCTTCGTGAAAACTTCCTCCGTGCAGCACTATGTATTTCGTTTACGACATCTCTTTTAATTGTTGACATATCCTTCGATTACTACTTCTGCAAAAACGGCTTCTGTTTGTTTCGGTGAAGGTTTGGTGCCCATATACTTCAAACTTAACTTTGTTCCCTCTGTCAGTGTGGTTGGTTTAGTGGAATCAAATTTTTTACTATCAATGTATAGTTGTGCTAATTTTCCGTTGGAATAATGAACATTAATGATCTTCCCACTATATAATTTGTTAATATATAAATAAATATCTTTTGAAAGTGATGTCTTTTTATAGAAACCCACGAGGCTAATAGAACCATCACTATGTATATGAAGAATATACTTTATCGGTGTGCTTGAGGTAGGAGCAGAAATCCTCTTAGTACACATTTTCAAAACCTCTTTAACTTTAGGGTGACCGAGAAAGTGTGTCACTACATCTCTTTCCATTAAATGTCTTTTGACGATGTGTTTATGAATATGTCTACCAAATTTATCGATTGTCATCGTTACGTATCATCAGCGTCGATATGTTAACTAGTAGAAAACCAAGATTTGTAAGGCATTTATTCAGATTCACACCGACATAACTATTTAATTATTTTTGACTCCTTCAGTTCCTGAAGTATTTCTAGTATCTCGTTGCCATGCCCCGTATGTCCCGCCTCCTTCGATGCTACCAGTAACTTTAATCTATTACACAATTCATTTACATCATCCCAGTACTTATATTCTATTTTACTCTTAGGTATAACGGTCTTTCGATTAGGAATTTTTTTTGATAAACCTAAACCAGTCTTCCAAGTTCGAGTCCACCATACTTCAGGCGCTCTTCCTTGTATTATAGGTTTTATAATAGTTGTATATTTAGAACCTTTACTAGCTGCATATTTTTTTTGAGGATCGTAATCAACTCGATGAGCACTGGTATCATTAAGGATGAATTTATAGTTTTTCGCATCTGTATATAAAAATTTTCCTGGCTTCTTTTTAAAAAGTAATTCTAGTAATCCCTTCGTAGCTTTGTAAGTAAATTTACCGATTATGATGTTCTCTTTGTCAAATCTAACATCAGCAGTTCCTAATTTTAAATTACCATCAGTTTCGTGAACGCCATACTTTTCATCGAATTCATCCTTTTCATCTATCATTAAACCGATAAGGTATGGACGTATATTATGATGATAATCTTTCAACGATTCCTTCACAACATCTGTTTCTAAGAGTGTTTTGTTCATTGATTTGTTCCCAATTATTGACTTGCCTGGTTGTGTTTGTAACAGCGATATAGCATGAGCCATGGATTTATCTAAATTTAAACTTTCGTTCGAATCCATTTCATCCTCTTCACTGCTTTTTTCTTCTTCTACTTTTCTATCCAGACCACGTGGAGTGTCAGGTAAAAGCTCACCTATGTACTCATCTTCTAGAAAAGTAGGTTGATTGAATGATGTTGACAACCGAGGTTGAGGTTCAGACTCCACCCTTGTTCTTTTTTCCTTGCTCTTGGTAGGAGAAGAATGAGTTGATGGACTAAACCATGACACATGTTTCCGGGAAGCTTTAGGGGTGCCTTGTCGTATAATTGATGTTCCGGGAATAGCAGCGTACGATTTCTCCGGATAAATATCCGACCACGATTCTTCTATAGACTCAGAAATGTTTTTCAATCGCGATGTACCTCCCCTAGTGTCACTCCCATCTAATTTCATAGCAATTTCTTGCAGAGGTTTTGATATTGGGGATACTTAATATCTATTGCTCTTTGAGAACTAGCGATATCAGCCTTTAATGTTCGTAATTTTTGTTTTAAAGCTTCGCGAGCTTTTATTAAATTATTTACTAGTTTATCATCCATATTTTACATGTATCTATGCTCTCAAATAATTACATACTAATGGTAAAACAAAAAATGATCTTATATATACACAACTCATTATAAATATATATACGTATCAAAACCAATACGATATCGCCCTTCGTTGAACTTGCAGTCAGTATCGATAAACAGTATGTCAAATTGTTTCTTCCAACACATTCTACAAACGTCTAAAAACTGTTCATATTTTAAATCATGAATATGATCATTAAATATGTGTTTCAAATTAGTACCATCTTGTCGAAATAAAATTAAAAGATTTGTATTATCCCTTAATAATTGCTTAGGGACTGCACTGTATGTTTGAATCAGATAAAAGCAATCTAAATTGCGATGTCTACCGAAAGAAAAATATTGTTTTACAATATTTAAATCAATAGTAGGTATGTCATCAAATATAACGACTGAATAATCAGAAACTTCATCAGGTTTAACCATATTATTGACATCCGTATATTCATAATAACCTATCTCTGGTACACCGAGTAATAAATTTCTTAAATACTCATATTTTTGTTGATGGAGAGATCTACAGCAGATGTAAATATTTTTGAAGCGAAATCCATTGGGGTGCAGTAATAATGTAAGAAGAGCGTTCGTTTTACCACATCCTGAAGGTCCTACTATTAGTACTCTCTTACATGTACCACTAAAAAGATTACTGTGACGTGTAAAACTTTCCTCACTAACTACAGCATCGTAGTTATAGACAGGTAATGATAATTTAGACGTTTTTAAATGCATACTGCACATTATCACTTCAGGATATAGACTGAGAAATATGTATGTATATTTACTTAAAATACTACTTTTGAAGGTTCTGAAGTTATGATATATAAAAATAAAGCTTTATGTATTTGTTTTATGTATTTGTTTTATGTATTTTTTTTATTTTTATAATTTAGGGTTTTAAACATACCATGAGATGTATGAGGAGTGTAAAATAAAAGAAGTATATCGTTTATTTTTTTTTTATTTTCTGTTTTTTTTTATTTTTTTTATTTTTTTTTTATTAGGGAGGCAGCAGCTGTCATCACCACTCTTCCTCCTCCTCCTCCGCTGGCACTGCCGGCTCCGCTGGCACTGCCGGCTCCGCTGGCACCGCCGGCTCCGCTGGCACCGCCGGCGCCCTGTGCGCCAGCATTATTTTCATTAGCTCCTTGTTTGAGAGCGTTTTCCTCGGAGCCGACGGTGTCGACTTGGGTACTGGAGCCAACGGTGTTGACGGACTCCAGGACGCGCTTGGTGACGGCGGGGTAGTAGGTTGCTGTTGTTGTTGGTGGTGGTGTTGCTGTTGTTGTTGTTGGTGGTGGTGTTGTTGTTGTTGGTGGTGGTGTTGTTGTTGGTGGTGTTGTTGTTGGTGGTGTTGCTGTTGTTGGTGGTGGTGGCTGTTGTGGTGGTGTTGCTGTTGGTGGTGGTGTTGTTGCTGCTGTGGTGGTGGTGGCTGTTGTGGTGGGGCCACCGTCCCCAATTCTAATTTATTATTATATTCAATAAAAATATTTATGTTTGCCTGCAAAAATAACAAAGTTAGAAAAAACTTGGAACTCTACATAAACACTTGGATGAATGAATGAAATTATCAGGTCCTGATGGGCGAATAGTTATCATACCTTGATGGATATATTTTGTACTTTATCAATGGATACATTTTGTACTTTATCACTTCATAGTATAGTAGGAAAATGATCAGCTTTATGTTTCCATATCAATTTTTCCGTATTTTCAGGATGTATCCCTAACTCCTAACCCCTTCCATATCTTCTACTACCACGCCCAATTCAAATAGAGGGAACACGTTCCGATTTTTTGTCAAGTGCAGAAATATCCTAACCAAGATAAAAATTCAGGAATTTCTGAACTTATCGATAGCTTCGGATATTTCTGCACTTGACAAAGCTGTCCGAATGGTTGCTAAAGCATTCCTCTTCTCTACGAGGGGTTCAACTTCCTCATTAGTAATAACACCACCGGAAATGTTATTACTAATGGCACTTTTCAAGAGAAGAAGATAGATGTCGAAGTGTGCAACAGCCGTCTGTATCTCTTCTTTTATACTGATTATTTTCTGGACAACATCACTAACATCACCCGACGAATTCCCCTCTAAGTGCGACTTGAACATGTCAGTAAGTTGTACAATTCGTGCAGGTAGGTTAAGTATGTTGCTTCGGTCTGGGACTGCAGGTATAAAACTTGGACTAGGGTTTGGTCGTTGTTGGTAAGGAGTTAGATAATATGACTGCGATGAATTGGAAATAGGAGATGAATTGGAAATAGGAGATGAAACAGGTAGGTATTCATGTTGTGAAGCCACAGGTGTAGAGGAGACGGGTAGTTGAGGTTGAGAGTCTTGAGGTTGAGAGTCTTGAGGTTGAGTGTCTTGGGGTCTCTGAGGTTGAGGTGGTAGAAAAGGTAAGAAAGTTAGTTGAGGTTGAGGGTCTTGAGGTTGAGGGTCTTGAGGTACATTATGAAGTGGTAAGAAAGATGTGGAAGGCACGTTTGACTGTGGTGGGGGTTGTGTGAATGTGAACAAGGATAGGTTTGGATCGGAAGGATCGGGATTGGAAGGATCGGGATTGGAAGGATCGGGATTGGAAGGATCGGGATTGGAAGGATCAGCTAAATGAGTAGATACAAAAATAACTGACCTATCAGCTGGTGCCACCACAGATGCTTGCTCTGATAGATCAATTACCGGTGGTTGCACTGTAGCCTCTACAATTCCACTACCAGAAATTACCCGCTTACCAAGTAGTAGTGTACGGAGTGTGCTTGAAGTATCGGTAGGTAGAAGTGGTGTGTATTGTCGTTGTCGTTTTTGTTGTTTATTATGTCGTTTGTGTTGCTTGTTTTGTCGCACTACTTGTCTAACTCGTTTAACACCCAGTTGTGGAATAGTAGTCAACTGAGATGATGCTGCAGTAGTCGAAACATGAATTATGTCGGCAGCTGTTGCAGATGCAGATGCAACGACAGTAGTCGTAACAGCTGTCGTAGCTGGACTAGCTGTCGTCGTAATTGCCGCAACAGCTGCCGTCGTAATTGTTGCTATGTTAACGTCATCAATACCTGGCATAGGTATTGATGCGAATATCTCGTCTAATGCAGCATCATCAGGAAATATGTTTCTAATTTCTGAATTGGAAATGGTGTTCCCTCTTTCTAAATTGGGAGTGGTAACATTAGACATTACTTGTGAAGGGGTAGGTGTAGATAATTGTTCTTGATCCTGAAATTATTACATGTGAGCTGTAAAGTACAAGCACTGACAATTGCAAGTGTATACAATTTAAAATAAACACACGAGCATACAATAAATATGTTAACATACATAAATACACAGTGTATTTATTAAAATAAAAAAATAATAAATATTGATTGAAGAAAATCCATTGTATAAGGCAAATATAGACCAAATTTACAAGTGAAGTTATCTCGCAAAATAATTTAAGATCATCAACATAGAGTACGTTCTGTGACACTAAGTTATTGGTGATATATTGTTAATAAAGACAATGAAAATCGTACACAAGTAATGACAAAATAAATATACTTCCATTATTAATTGTCGTGATAAAGTGTCAAAACGAATTACACACTCAATATATGACCATTAATACAATAAGCAGTAACGTAAAGTGTTTAATATAATAAAATAAATGCATAATGCTGTCGGTTATTAGTTAAACATGTTCTAGAGTAAATAATAAGGATGCAAGAGGATATACTGTTTTTATTTTATTATAATAAATATTGAAACAATTAATGTACGAGAATAGTTTAGTATTATGATGTGAACTTACCATGTTTAGTGCTTCTGTTGAACTATAATTCGTTAAGCAAATCCATGGGGAATATATACCAAACCACTGACGTAAAAAATTGACCTATACCTTGTTTTTTGGATATTGTAAATTTGCATGAAAACTAGTAATCCATGCATTTATCACGCGGACAACGTACGGTTGTCCACGTGATAAATATGTTTTCATCGTCTATTAACACCTGTGTGCATTTTTAATAGATGCAATTTTTTATAAGTCTGGTGAATTTTATATTACATAATAGACATCCGGGACAACATTCATTGCCAAATTTTAGTTTTCATTTCTTGTGCATTGTGCAGCAAGATAAGTTGTACTCTGGTACTTACTTATAAATTTTAAAATAATTAGATATTTAATTATTGTGAGTAAATATTATTGTGTAAAAATGTGTAAGTACTGCACCATATTTGATCAATTATTTTGAATTTGACCAATTAAATGAATTAGATTGTTTATTTGTTGAATCTGTTCTTATTGTATTGCTTTTCTATATGTACCGTCTCTTTAAAATGTCGTTTACTTGTTATATTTATTTTTGAATAACTTGTAATATATCCGGTATGATTGATTATGTATTCAGTGGCGTAACATACATATTTTTTTTCTTAATATTCTCTTTAACACAGTTAGAATAATTGTTACTGTAATAAAAAAAGATTCGAAATTATATCGTATAGCTATGTTTTTTTAATAACTTGTCATATATCCGATATGATTGATTATGTGTTCAGTGGCGTAACATACATATTCCAGGCATGTTTTTTCTTAATATTCTCTTTAACACAGTTAGAATAAATATTACTATAATAAAAAAGATTCGAAAGTATATATATTAATAGCTATGTTTTTAAATATTGTCATATATCCGGTATGACTGATTATGTGTTCAGTGGCGTAACATACATAAACTAGGCATGTTTTTTCTTAATGTTCTCTTTAACACAGTTAGAATAAATGTTACTATAATAAAAAAGATTTGAAATCATATATTAATAGCTATGTTTTTTAAAGTATTTGTGTTTGACATTGAATTTTGATGTACAGGGAATACCAAATTTTTTTTTGATGTTTGGTGACGTTCGGGGTGACCTTCAAAGTCTGAAAAACGAAATTATCAAGGTATGTGTGGGGGGGTGGGTAGGGGGTGGGGGGTGAGGGGTGTTTTTTCCCCCATTTTGGGGAATGGGAGGGCCGTAGCAACCTTGACGGGGGTGGGAGGGGGGTGCAGGGGGGGCACTCTTTTTGCTCTAGCTCCATTACTTAACATAGAACGATTTTCAAAAAGTGTCAATATTACTAATATAATCCAACTAACTACATTTTCTACTCAACATTATCCACCTGCAACCGAACAACAACCTATACACTGTCTATTCTTCGATATCACCCTCCTACCCTCAAGAATCGATTTATATAAGTATATTTTTTTTTCACTAATATTCTTATTTATTATCTTAATATAATCAATTTACAACGAGATAACTATTTCCCATCACCTCCCAATCCTTCAAAACAACCAACTACCCTCTAGATTCAATTTATATAAATGTATTTTTTTCACTAATTTTCTTATTTATCATCTCAATTTGATCAACCTACAACGAAATAACTACTTCAGATATTCTTCCTATCCGTCGATACCCTCGAACTACCCTAGAAAATTAATTTATATATCTAAATATTTCTTCACTAATAATGTACATACTCATCTCACTGCACGTTCTATTTTAATATCTACGTATGTATCTAACTAATAATAATCCGGTGCGAGAACCGAACTCTTGCTTGACCGACTTTACTGGTTGAAAATCATACATGAGAGACGGTAAATTATACAAATTTCAAATACTCATATCTCCGAAACCGCACAGTCGATTTCGACCAGATTTGAACAGCCAAACCAACAAAAAATATAATACCAAATACTAAAACTAACTATAATATATATAATACCAAACAATTTTAAATCATATATTTATTTACTCAAAACATCAACATCACACATTACAATATATTACAAAATTATTTTCTTAAGAAAACATATTTACACATTGAACAATCTCTTCTGCGAATACACCCTTCTACAGTATCTCCACTCCTTACATAATGATCCAAACATGGTCTACATCCTATTAAATCTACATCTACTTGATAAAACATTGGTAATCGAAACCACACCAATTCTAAATCAACAGTCCTTACTCTCCTCATTAAATATGATTTTGGAATAAACCTTAATTGTGCATCTTCTATTTCTACAATCGAACCTCCATCTTCATATTGTTGTAACACATCTCCAACCCTCTGCACGACATAACTAATAATGTGACTCCAAACACATCCCATTTCTAACTACTATATATATATATATATATATAACAACCAATCATTAAATATAATAAATTTTATTCTCATTAAATCTCATATCCACTAAATAATTATATAAACCTTCCACATTAGACAAAGCACAAACAACATCATTTCCAACATGAAAACTACAACTAGGTTTTCCGCTCTTAATTCTGTCAGCATCCACTAAATCTATTATTCGTTTGTCTGTAATGCACTTCAAATAATCCAACTTTTCTCGCCCCTTCACAAATACCAAATCCACACCAATACACAACCGCTTAATTATCTCATCAAACTCACCAACAGCTACATAACCGTCTTCCCATTTCAAACCGTGATAATAACTAAAAACGTATCTTGCAACTCGTTGATCTTCTCTTGCTAATGAACCAAAACTAAAAAACGGTTTAAATAGAAAGTGACTCTTCCTAAATTCATCATCACAAGTAGCCAACTCCTTTGGAATCACATTACTATTAAATCGATACCATTGAAAATCAATAACTATAAATTTCTTTCCACCTAAACTTATCATCGTCTATCCAATAAACCGTTTACTTCCATAGAATTACATCCAACAACTAAACTTAAACACAATTCTTCTTCAATCTTGTTCATATCCAAATACTGCTTGAACTACCTCTCATACTACAACCAAAGTATTATATAACTAATACTTTCGCTGTACTACCTTATTAAATGGTGAATATTGATATAATTTATTATGTAAAATCACACAATATAAAACCGTATCTTTTGGTACATTATTTTTAGCAGTAAATTCAATTCTAACCTCTACACCACTTCTATGTAAAACATCTTCCTGATGTGAACAATCTATACCAACTAATGGACACAACTTAAACTGATTCAACTTTAACATCGGCTCACTATAATCATGTCCATAATAATTCTGTTGAAATCTAGCATACATATTATATAAAATAGCTACTCTATTATCATCAAAATCAACTCGAACATTTTCATATGGATATCTCTTGCCATTTAAATAAACTGTTACATCAGTTAAATTTATTGCATCAAATTTACTCATATTTTGATTTAACTTCCCTTTCTTCCCTGTCTGAAAACCCAAAATAATATACCTCGGTGTCTCTAATTGTGGAGCAGTTTTAATAGCCCAACTGTGTTTAGTTGTTTCTGGAATTCCTGGATTCTCGTGAATTTCCCACCCTCTAAAAAACATTTCCATCAAAGTATTCTTCGTCGTTAATTTCGTTAATGCTAAATCCTGACTCATACCAACTTTAATATGTGGTACTCGCCACACTACACAATCAATTGTTAACTTCATTTCCTCAGTTGTGACAGAATTATATATCACATCACTATCATCAGCACACCTCTTCAATACCAATTCTTGCGACACATTCATAACCACTTGCTTAAAATCTTCTGCAAAGCCCATCAGCATCTTCAAGGGAATACAAATACTAAAATTACCATTATTATCTAAAACTGGCGCCTTTCCTGTTGAAAATTCCCATCCACAATTCTCTAATTTGTTTATATAACTTGGACTATAAGAAAAATATCCCTTCATAGTTGATGTAATACCCACATTCCTAACTTCATCAACCTCTACTCCACTAATTATATATCTAATGTTACTAAACATAAATGCTGCCGCATTATGAACTAAGTATGCTGTAGCACTTGTAGCATCATTAGCTAATCGCAACCTTCCTTCAATAAGCAACTCTGACTCCGACGGTAAAGTATATTTATCTATTTCTGGAACTACAATCCTAATTTCATCATTATTTCCATACTTCGGTGAACCAAACGGTACGTGATTATGAAATTCCATCTCAGTAATAGAATTATCTACTCGAACCTTACTTAAAACATTCAACATTTCCATGCTTGAAAATCGTAACTAAAAGCACAATCAACTTTACCTAAACAATTTTCTTCTTAGACTAAACTATAATCCTCTTCTCACCACTTCTTATTAACCTCAAATACTTATTATAAATCAATACTTCTATCTTACACCAACACTCGATAACCCAAACTCTTCAAAAACTTTCTATTTTCTCTAGTTAAAAAATTCCGTATCATCCCTCCACCAATCACTCTCCACAACTTATTCGATAATCTCCGTGTACATTTTCTCGTCTTCGTTCCCTTCCACAACTTATTTACACTATTACTCCGCATATTTTTACAACAATTTTTTTATTTGCGAAACTAAGCTCACTCCTTTCTTCTTCGAATTCGTAAGTATATTGTCAACTCTTCACCTCTCAAATTAATTAACCGTCCTGTCTGATCGACTGCTCGAATAATAATGTCAGTTAACATGTTAGTATTTACCGGCATATAAATTTTCTCTTCGGGAACTTCTATTATCTTAAACCCTGGTGGAACATTCGGATAAAAATGATATAAAACATGTGATAATTCTCCATTAATATATGAACCATCCACTATATTACACATTATGTCAATAGCACTGACTTTATTTATATCAACTATTTCATCACTATAAACCGGTATATTACCTCCTATTATTTTCTTGTGAAAACCAAACATAGAACCAATCGAATTTTCTATTCCAAAATCAACATCTACTGATGCCTTCATAAACACCTTCATAGTATTACTATTACCAGACAAAATAAAATACTGTTGCTCATCCTCGTCAACTTTCAATTTTTCATCAATATACTTCTCTAAATCATGTATATCATAAGTTCCCTCTGGAACATTTATATCTTTCCAAGCATTTTGTTTATTAGGTGACATAGAATAATATCGAAATACATTATTAGCAGACGTAACATTTGGAATAGAATTATAAGTTTGTAAACTCACCATACACATTTCATAATCACCATTTAAATATAAAGGCGGATTCAATATACATCCAACCTCTGACCCCTTTCCAGTTAACACAAAAGTTAAATTATCCATATCTTATTTAATCAATCCTTTTAAAAACATCAAACATAAATGACCGCAATTCACAGTGTTCACATCTTGATATCTCTGATAGTTATATTGAATAACCCCTCCACCATTCGATAATAAATACTCTTCAACCTCAATCGGCGGTCTTAAATCACCATAGCTATCGAAATATCTTATTACATCATTATTTTTATTATATGCTACCCAATGAGTACCACCTCCAACATTATCATCCAAATTCACTATTCCTTTCTCCTTCACATATATTTTCCTCGGTAAAACGTCTCTACTAAATATACCCCGAAATTTTCCAATTTTCCACCTCTTCACAAACTTCCGTAAATCAATTTCTGTTAAAGGCCTTCGAGGTAATTCACTTAACCGTTTTTTGAAACAGCTCCATTTGGTAAATACACACCACAACCAGATTTATATGGTTTTATATACAATCCACTCCCAATAGATACACCACATCCTACATTATATGGTTTCACATATAAACCACTACCACTTCTTGATTCCATTGCCATATTATGTCGCTTTGCTTCCTCTAATTGATCTCTTTCAGTTTTTGCCGATGTTACAGCTTTTGCTATCGCTGCAGCACCCCCTCCTAGTGATCCTAAAGCACCCAAAGCTGCAAACAATGGAATTAACGGTAAAAATCCCCCTTTCTTTGGTATTGCTATTACTCTTGACCGTGGAAACAATATCCGTCGTCTTGGTTTCATCAAACTCTGATATGCAATTTTCACATTCTCTAAAATGCCTTTCCTCTTACCTACATGTCTTATTGCATTCGACGCTTTCTTCATTGCACGTAAAAATGAAAGAGCACCACCCGATCGATTTCTACCACTACTTCTTCTTCTTCTATTCTTTCTTCTTGTATTATTCTTGCTACCTCCCGCTCTCACTCCTTTTCGATATTGCCCCCTCACACCCATACCTAATGTTGTTTTCCCTTTCATAGCAACTGCAACTACAGAAGCAGCTAATTTTTCTCCCACACGCGCGTCTTTACTCTTCACTCGTTCTACAGCCTTTTGATACAATTTCTTATCAGCTACGTGCCGTTCGAACAAATTATTCGACTTTGAATAAGATATATCGTGTTCTTTGCAAGCCTCGTCTAAATTATTCACTCCTTTATCACCTCTTTCTAACCGTTTTACCAATTTAGTACCCGGGCCACAGAACCTATAACCAGGTATATGTAACTCAACTGGAAGTTTATTTATTAAAGTATTTAATAATCCACCACCTTTCCTTTTCACTGTCCGATTCAAACTACCATCATACTTCACTGACCTTTCCATCTTATTAAACAATAACTGATAAGTGTATGTTGCGCAAATATCAACTCTCGAAATGTAACAAAACACTACTAACCACAATACTTATATATTTATACCCTACACTCAAATTTAATGAAACTTACTAATACAATCAATCATCTTGTGACAATAATAAAACACATTACATTTTTTTAAATCTTTTTTTATTATATGCATTATTCACAATTACAACCGATTTTTTCTCAAAAAATCTAGATCATTTAAAATTTTGGGTAACCAATACATAGCTAACTCTATTGTTATACAAACACATTCAGATACTACTCCATTACACATTTTGTTTATAGCATTATCTACTTCTCCTTCACTTACAACTACAGAATCCAAAAATCGCTTATAAAATACATCATATTTCAAATCTTGTAAAAACACTAAACGCATCGCCACTAGTTTCGTCAATCGCCACAATTCCGCTAAACTTTCGTAAGCTAAATATGCATGTTCTCCCTCTTTATCTATTTTCATTACTCTACTCACACCATCAAAACTTTCATGTGATAGCCACATATTCATACCATTAATAACAGGAATCAGACCATTACAATACTGGTAATATTTCTTCAACTTTAAACTCTCAGTTACAAACCATTCCCATTCTCCTTTATTAAAAAACACACATTGTTTTTTAATACCCACAATTTTCACCATTGGTTCAAAATCGTGATTTGGTGCTAAGCCAACACATATCCACTTAGAATGACTTTTATTTAAAAAATAAATTTTTTCTCCCACTAATGGAACATCCCATATTGGTTCCCGAACAAATTCACTTGTTGTTACTTGTCGCACTAATTTATCTGCAGTTGCACTCACTTTATTCCAAAAATTATTTGACTCATCCATTTCAGAAAAAAAATTGGTCACTGTCAGATCTATTGCATTATTCTCCTCTTCCTCAAACAGTTTATTTACATCAATACTATTATCTACCATTTCATCCACTATCAATTCACCCTCCTCCACTATCTGTGAACAATCACAATATTTTACTTCCCCAGTTAAGCAACGCTTCGACATGCTGAATTACACTAATATTTATTTTACACAGGTCTTTCTTTATATACTGTCTACCACTACCACTACCTACTACTAGTCCCTTGAAAACCTCTAACACTGTCACAACCTTGATTTGACCTTAACCTTGCTTACCTCCTCATTAACCTTGACATGACCTTGATCTGGGTTCACCTTGACCGTGACATTTATTCACAAAACCAATGTAAATAATTCAATAATGTACTGCTTCTCCTTTTCCCATCATACTTATAATACTCATATACATCACATAAATACATTAAATTATATTTATACGTCTCATAAAACTGCTGCGCTATATTATCACTTATTATAGCCCACCCAAATTCATCTTGACTTACTTCCTCACTATTTAAAAATATCTCCCCAACATTTTTAAAACTATTAAATCTCTCTTGCACTTCCAGCAACACTTCACTTGTAAGTTCTTCATTTTCATTCATATTTAAAATGAAACTACTCCAAATCATACACATATATATATTCAAAATTAACGACCTTGACTTGACCTTGACTTGACCTTGACTTGACCTTGACTTGACCTTGACTTGACCTTGACTTGACCTTGACTTGACCTTGACTTGACCTTGACTTGACCTTGACTTGACTTGACCTTGACTGTCTCAGCCGATTCTGGTACCTCCTCATTGACCTTGATCTATGCCCTGTGCATGATCAAGGTCAATGAGGAGGTACCAGAATCGGCT
Source organism: Amphimallon solstitiale (assembly GCA_963170755.1). Classification (NCBI taxonomy): domain Eukaryota; kingdom Metazoa; phylum Arthropoda; class Insecta; order Coleoptera; family Scarabaeidae; genus Amphimallon; species Amphimallon solstitiale. Next base: position 1,225,092 of record OY720679.1, on the reverse strand, counting down.
GAGACCCTCTACTGCAGTCGGGTATCGATTATTGGGGTTCCAAGCTATATAACCACTTGAAAGGAAGAACTTGCAGACCTACCACCTGACGAGTTCAAAAAAAGGTCAAAGGGCTGCTGATGGAGAGAAAGTACTACGGCGTCGAAGATTTTCTGACAGTTAACGCGAGGTGCTGAAGTATAAACATTCTATCATTTATTATCATTTGTTTATATCGTTGTTTGTCATATTATTGATACAGTGATCTTGTTATATACACTTTAATTTAAATTAATTTGATATTTTATGACAAATGTGGTAATTACCACAAGATTACCCAGATGTGACGATAATCTGTAATTAATGTAATGTTAATAATTATCGATGAGTAAATATACATTATTATTATTATACTGTTATTGTACTATTATTATATTAAAAGAATGGTAATATATTTTTCAACTAAAAATTACTTTGTTTTGTTGGAGTTTGCAAAACGAATGGAATGTCATTATATTATTATATAATAATGTACTGTTCTTCGTGAGTGAAAGAGACAAGATTCTATTGGTGGTATAGTATGTTAAACAATTTTGCAGTTACCTCGGTTTTGCCTACTCCAGAAATTATTGAACAACCAAATGAACAAATATTCCATGGAAACAACGTTCGAGAAGTCCCCAATCCAAGGGATCCATCGCTAAACCAATGCATCGGGCGAAGGCGGTAAATAAGAGAGATTCACTTTGCTCTTGGTCGCGGATTGCGTAAATTCCTTGAAGCGAAGTTGAGACAGTGTGTACTTGAAAGTGGCACCACCGTACCATGCCATGAAGATAACCTGTCCCGCGGCTTCAACGCACAGTATTCATCGTCACCGAATTTTTTTTTTCGCAAATGAAGCAAACCCTTATTTTTAAACATCCAGAAAAGATACGTTCTAACGTAGAAACGATCGTATTTCTACTGCCCTTCAGACTAATTAAGGTATTCTCTGCAACTTTACATTTGCATCAAACGCTAAAAAAATTTTTCGCGCCGAAAAATTGTAAAAACCCATTTTTGAACATTTTGTCGCCCTCTGCTTTTTGCGCTTTTGGCTGCAGCGCAGCGAGTACATTAGACAATTTGTAGATAATATTCTCCTACACCATTTTTGTTAAAAAAAAAATTTGTTCGACCAACCGCGTACGCGGAAAATCCATTCAAAAACTTTTTGGGATTACTAAAAACCCACAAGGAGGGGGGTTTCAACTTTTTGGTTTTAGAGTCGTCGCATGCCCCACTAACGATTTATCAAATAAAATAGTTTCGCATATTTTTTTCCAAAAAAAAAATACAGATTGACTACTATAATATCATGTATTGAATCGAATTTCATTGTTTTATTATTATATATAAAATATTTAAAGTTTAATGTTTATACATTATTATTATGTAACTACATCTGTAAAATAATAAGTCCTATTTCTGTCTGTTTTTTATTTATCATAACATGAAAAGTATGCTGGTAAAATTTTTAAAATAAAAGATATCCTTTTCGAGCAATTTCTGGTTTATTTGAAATATTTTTATAACTGTCCGAACACCGGATCGTTTGAGAGTAATTTTTTCTAGGTCGTAAATTACTCTTTTGAACTTGCGTCTACCAGTCTGGTACAATTTCTGACGATCTGTAGAGAGGGAGTACGCACCGTCTATCTCCATCTCATTTCTCTACATATTGTACAACTGCCCGGCAGAAGGCGCCACTGCACAGTGATAAAATTCACATTTCAGGAGCGCCAAAAAAACGGGGTAGGCATATTATTTTTTATTCATCTATGTAAATGTTTTTGTTGTTCATTTGTAAATCTGTAATCGGACCGGAGCAAATTTGTTTTTAATTATTTATAAGGTGGTAAAAGGAGACTCAAATGGGAAATTGATTGTGCGGATTACCGTTCCACTTTGATATATAATTGTCATTAAACGAAACTGAATATTAAAAAAAGCTCCGGGTGAATTGTATCTAATAATGTGTATTTTTGAAATCTTACAATACATTTTGTGCAGTTTCGTTGGATAATGAGATATTTTGGCGCTCAGTTACATGTAAATGCATATGCTGCTGAACCGTACAAAGGCCTCTTAAGAATAATACTGGAACGTCGAAATATTTGTTTGCAATTGCAGTTTGGGAAATGGACGTTCAGTTAAGCAAATATAATGTATTTAGACATTGTGGTATCGGTTGAGGTTATTGAAATAGACCCGGACAAGAATACGGTAATGATTACTTTTTTGTATGCGAAAACATATATTAAGTACCGTTAATCAACTGAAGAAAATATACGTTTAAAATGAAGTGAGCTGAAGTCAGGTTTTGCCGTTGTAAATGAATTATTTGCAAGTAGTCTGGTAACATTTTGTCCCTCCCGGTAGTGGTTTTAGTTCTAGTACATGAAAAAGAAGAATGCGTGGTAGCCTATGCTAACCGATTGTAAATTTATAATAAACAAAAACTGAATTTCAATATTTACGACTTCATATCGTACTATAATCTTATCTTGCTGGTAGACCAAGACTGGCGAAGTCAGTCTACAATATAATATAGCTTATCTCTTCGATCTTGCATAAGCACTATAAATGTTTTAGCCGATTCGCATTCGAGAGCTCCACTGAAATACCTGTACATCGCGTGATCTTTTATTATATTTGAGAATAAACAAAACAAATGGTGGGTACAATAAAAACATTAAGAAACATTCACGTAGTAAGAGAATCACTTTTCAGGCGGTGTGAGAGATATCACTCTCCTTTCCTAGTTTTCTGAATCTCCTGCTGTCGTCAACAGATGTTAGTCGGGAAGGTTTGTTTTCCGAAGAATCAGAATCTGGTGACCAGCGGCTGATAGAGAGCTTTTGCTAGTCAATATTACTCGGCTAGAATGTTCCGTGCGTCACAAATTTGGAAAATAATAATTGTACTCGATTATTTCCTCTCTCTCTCTCTATTAGCAATAGTTGAAGAAGGCGATATGGTGTTTGTTTAAGGTTAATTATTGGGTTCATACTGGATGGTTTTAGAATTTACAAAAAAGTTATAAGAAATAGGTTTTGCAAAACAGGAAAAATATCGAAATGGTATTGTGACGGTAATTATTATAAAGAAATAAGTTACAATTGTACACTCCGAGAAAGAATAATTAGAATTATTTTTATTTTGTACAATTAAATAATTTCTAGAATACTACCTACCTCCTAATATAACAATTCAGAAGCTATACTTAAGGCTATACGCCCGGCCTCGAAATCGTTTTTCCCATTTCCTAATCGTATTTTTCATGAAAACCTTACCGAATTTACACGCTAATTTAAGAAAACAATGCCTTTCAATGGATAAATCGTAATTTCTTCGAAATTGTCCAAAGGGCCCTAAATAAAAATAAAAATGTAAGAAATTTCAAAAAACAAGCCTTTATTTAAAATTATGTAACACTCAACAGCAATACATCAATTTTATTTTTTCTTAATTTTTAAAAATAAGGTCACGAAACGGAAAACAAAATTTTGAAATTTGGGCGAAATTCACTGAAATCAAATAGAGTATGTGGTACGCTCGCACATTGTGTCGAGAGGTAGCTCCGCCTACCATTTCGGGCAGTTTCTACGCAGTTTGTAAAATACTTCTGAGATCGGTGTATGTTAAGAAAGTAATCGTTACTCGGACATTATTTTATCGAAATCGCTGATATTTTCTTTACAATATAGTGTACATATACAATGTCAGCGTCACAATACTTCCTTATACTACGTATCAGAAAGTAAAAGCAATATCTCTTCCCGTCCCTAACGCTATACCTGCTAGAAGCGCATGCTAGGACTTACACGGCTTGCGGGCAGGTAGTATAATTATGTATTATATTTGACTCGCAATAATTTGCTTCTGAAACGATCTAGAAATTTATTTCTTGCACAAAAAATAATTTTGGAATGTTGGCTTTATTTTGTTTCACATATATATGGGTAAATTCTGAAAAATAAGATTAGTTACTCGATAGCTGAAAAATACCTTACACAAATTGGTCGTCTACTAAAACTTTTTTTTTTTATAAAATTTACACACCATAAGAAAAATCGAAAACACTAGTATCATCCAAATACTCTAGGGTATAACCTTAAAAAAAAATAGATCCCTAGCTCGCTGCATTGCTAAGATATCACGAGATAAGTATTAAAAATTGAAGAAAATGAAAATTTTAACATTTACACAAAAAAACGATTTTTCGACCTTCTTGCGATTTCGATTTTATTTTCCAACTCAAAATTTGAATCCGGCAGGTGATTTTACATATTCAGCTTCACTTTTTTTGTGTGTTTGAGAAACTATAGATTGTCTAATTTAGGGGAGGTTGCTTCCCGACTGCCAAACATGTCGGCCAACCAGCGATTATCTGAGACCATAACGCAGCCATAAATTACAGGCAGATTAGATAAGGTGACAAGTTCTTTTCTCTATCTCTTTCCTCAGCATAAGACAGAGCACGCGGACCCTTAAACATTTGTCTTTTATTACATTTGCACGATAAAACAGTGCTACACCTCTTTCAAATCGAACTCAGCTTGAAGCGGGCGTTCAGCCTTAAGTAATGAAAGATGCATGTGTGTATATTATATAAAAATGACACTAAAATTTAATTGTAAGAAACGTCGATACGTATATTCCTAAGCAGTTTTTATTTATATTTTTAAACGAAACATTAATGACAATATTTACAAAATTTACTTGTTAGTTATAAATGTATAATAAAATGTATTAGAATAGTTATTCGCCCTGGATTTCAATAATAATAGTTCATGGACCAGATTCTAATAAAATTCGCATATAAAATGAAACCAAATGAAACTTAAAATAATATTAAAATATATAAAACTCCTGATTACTTTTACTAATTGTATTGCACCGATTTTTTCCGATAAAGACAGTGTTTATGTCAGTGTAATTATTTGAGTTTATAAACGTGCGTAGCAATTATTGAAATCATTACTTTCAAAATTGGAGAAATAAGTTTCGCATTTTAATAACATATTCGTGTAGCTTTATGGGAGACAATATTGTTCATCATGAGTCTCGTGTAATTTTGTCATCAGAAATGGCAATTTTTTACCGTTCGGAGACTATTACGATTGCATTTTCAATAAATGCTTGAGAGACAATTTTCGTATTTCCTTAATTTCAACGAAACGGTACAACGTAAATGGATCGCAACAGATATTTATAGTTATTGAAGTTTCAATTGCTATCGGCGCGGCGCGTAGCTACCTCATTTACATGTTCGTGTTTCTTTCCACACTGTTCGCCGGACATCTTGTGCAAAGGTGTTCATCATTAATTTTCGCTAATGGACAAGTAGCTGCTTATGACTTGTTTTCGTTTCCATTATATCAATGTGTACTGAGTGTAGTGAGTTACTACGTTAATAATACTGAAACTGTGCTTAAATGTTCCTTAATTTTCATGAAATAAATTTAATTTATGTAAGTCTGCCCCGGTTTTACACAGCTGTCGCAATACCTACAAAGTTTTGCAAATCAATATGTTTATCTTACAATTACTGCCTAACTATGTTTAGATGTGAAATTGGCGCAGTTGTAAATTAATATAATTATGGGTAAAATACAGACCCAACGCACACAAAACAGTCGATGAGGTCATAACATGAAAAACAAATGAAGTAAAAAACTGAAAATGCGATAAAAATATTCCCTTTAGTAATATCGCTATACACCTTCGAGATTTTTTTCAAAAAATGAAAATAATCCCTCTATCCGTTACTTTATTTTCCACACTGTATACCGGGTGTCCACAAAATAACGCCCCAGCTCGTAGCACCTTTATTTGAAGCCTGATTGTAACGATCGACATGTCAAATTAAACTACTTAAAAAGTACTATCAGAGGAATATCAAATTTTATTTTTAGCAATTCGGTTCATCAAGGATCGATAATCAACTTTTTTATGTTAAACGGCCGCCCGATACTTTTTTCACAGAATTTGATAAAGATTTTTTTTCTGAATTCAATGATATAGCACAATACCGTTTCATGTTTTATTTTAAGTTGTTAAAAAATAAAGAACATTGCAAAAATTCTTGTACTCTATTAGTAATAGAGTGCTTAGACATTATTGTCACCATGTGAATTTTATGTTAGTGTCGTTAAACCAATTTCAGTTGTTTCAGTTGTCATCATTTTATAATGAATAACGAGTTCGTGGAAATGCTTGAAATTTACTTTGGGTGACACAAAAACAGTGCGCAAAGTTGTAGAATCTATAGAGAACGCTTCCCGGAGAGGCGAGTACCGAACCGCTGTCAGTTTAGTCGATTGGAAATCGATTTGAGACGGTATGGATGCTTTAAAAAACCTACAACACAAAATCGGAAATTTCGAGATGAACGTTGAGTGTGTGTTGAGGAGAATCATTGGACTTCTGTATAAGAAATTGCTTCAAATCTACAAGTTTCGAGAGTAAATGTGTGTTCAGTTTTGAAAAAACATAAGTACAAAGCATTTGTGCCGCGCAAGATCCACATATTAAAAGAAGGTGATCCAGCACCTCGTATAAAAAATATAAAAAATGACTATGGTCCAACGAATGTCAATTTACAAATAAAAAAAAATTAATCGCTACAGGAATGTAGAAAATGCACATGTTTCCGTAGAACAAGCTCCACAAAGAAGATTTTTACTTAACGTTTCCTGTGGTATATTAGATGAACGAATAATAGGTTCAATCTTCATCGATGGAAATCTTACCCAGCAAAAGTATTTCCAACTTTTAAGTGAAGACTTACTAGAAGTTCTTGACAATTTGCCCTTAAATTAAAGAAATAATTTAGTTTTTCAAGAGGGGCTTCTCCACACAGCGTCATAATCAATAGAGAGTTTTTGAATAGAGAATTTGGAGATCGTTGGATGGGAACATACGAACCTATTTTGTGGCCAGCTCGTTCTTGTGATCTGACCGCGATGGTTCGTTTCTTCTTGGGATATTTGCAAGATATTGTTTATACCATGCCTCCTGATCTCAGTCAAAGTTTTGCGAAATCGAATAATTGACGCATGTCAGGAAGTGTCTCGAAAAGTTTTAACGAATGCTACGTTCAATGTGATACCCAGGTGTCGACGTTGCCTTGAAAGGGACGGTACCCAGTTTGAGCATTTCCATTAATTTCTTGTTAACATAAGTTCATTTGATTGAAAAGTTTAAAAGAAAATCATTGTATTATTTAACGGTTGTTTTACTGAAAATACCTTGAATGTGAGAACGTTCTTATTTAATGTAAGATGCCATCAAAGCCTTTTAATTTTAGACATATTATGGTTGACACAACTTCATACTATGGTTGTCATGGTTACAGTACCGGTCTCTTTAAGGGTGAGTATTGGAAAGTGATAATACATTTAAACACAATGTTTCTTATTTTTTAAAAAATTGAAATAAAACAAAAAGTTGTATTGTGTTACATCATTGAATTCAGAAAATTTTTTTTATCAAATTCTGTGAAAAAAGTAGCAGGTTGCCATTTAACATAAAAAAGTTGATTATCGGTCCTTGACGACCCGAGTAGCTAAAAATAAAATTTGATACTTCTCTAATAGTACTTTTTAAGTCGTTTAATGTGGTATGTCGATTGTTATAATCGCAGATTTCAAATAAAGGTGCTACGAGCTGGGGCGTTTTTTTGTGGACACCTTGTATATACAGGGTGTAGCACCTAAGATGCCTCGGACCGTAGCTCCTCTATCATACAATATAACGAAAAAAGTCTAAGGGAAAAATTGTCCATAACTACAATCACCATTTCCCTAAAATATTTTTTGTCATCAGTGCCGTGCCGTATTCCAGTGGCGTATCAAACCTATGTTTTTTTAAATGGAACAATGTATATTTTGTGGCTGATTCGGAAAGCCCCCAAAGAGTACTTTTTTTTTCGTATATAACGTCATACTCCTACTTCAGCGGTTTCGCTGTTGGAACGGTTTTTCTTCACATTTAGAACGTACTTCGACATTTTTTTTTGGCAGGAACTAAATTGTACCGGCGTTTCGGTTTCGAATTTAAGGATAGACTAAGACCTCTTCTAACTACTCCTAATTTTTTTTCAAGTGATTTAAGAAAAGAAGATAATTTTTGATTGGACTTTGCAAATAGTCATTTTTTTCTAAAATATCAAATAGGAACCATATAAAATAATTATATCGTTGGATAATCGAAATTCCAAGTTTTCCATTTATTAAAAAAAAATACACATTTCATTACAAAATTAAAAAGAAAAAAAAGTTGTTAGGTCAATTCGTCGAAAAACGTCTTTTTTCAAAGTCAGCTGTCATGATAAAACAATAGAAGTGTCAATGTAAACGGAAAAAATAACAATAAACTGACAGAAGTATTGTTGTTATCTGACAAACGTTGCGAAAATGTCTGGAACTCAACAAGAAATGGTTGACATGTGTTTATTCTTGGAGAATGTTTCAAAAATTGTTTGTTGGCGTCACGAGTGTACTCTGAGAGATATCCTCTCAGAACGTATCCAAATCCACGTGAGTTTACAAAGGTGTTGGATAGATTTACGTCTACTGGTACTGTTCAACGAGCAAAGAGAGTTAGAACGAAGCCAGTTTTGACCATAGGAAACGAGTTGAAAGTTCTGGAGGCTGCTGTTGAAAATCCTCATATCAGCGTCCGCGAAATTAGTAGGAACACTGACAAGTTCCATCCATTTAAAATTCAATTGCACCAGGAATTGCAATCTCAAGATTTTGAAACCAGGCAGAATTTCTGCAATTGGTCTTTGCAAATAGTCATTTTTATTCTAAAATATCAAATCGGAACCATATAAAATAATTACATCGTTGGATAATCGAAATTCCAATTGCAATTGAATTTTAAATGGATGTAACTTGTCAGTGTTCCTAATAATTTCGCGGACACTGATATGAGGATTTTCAACAGCAGCCTCCAGAACTTTCAACTCGTTTTCTACGGTCAAAACTGGCTTCGTTCTAACTCTCTTTGCTCGTTGAACAGTACCAGTAGACGTAAATCTATCCAACACCTTTGTAAACTCACGTGGATTTGGATACGTTCTGAGAGGATATCTCTCAGAGTACACTCGTGACGCCAACAAACAATTTTTGAAACATTCTCCAAGAATAAACACATGTCAACCATTTCTTGTTGAGTTCCAGACATTTTCGCAACGTTTGTCAGATAACAACAATACTTCTGTCAGTTTATTGTTATTTTTTCCGTTTACATTGACACTTCTATTGTTTTATCATGACAGCTGACTTTGAAAAAAGACGTTTTTCGACGAATTGACCTAACAACTTTTTTTTCTTTTTAATTTTGTAATGAAATGTGTATTTTTTTTAATAAATGGAAAACTTGGAATTTCGATTATCCAACGATATAATTATTTTATATGGTTCCCATTTGATATTTTAGAAAAAAATGACTATTTGCAAGGCCCAATCAAAAATTTTCTTCTTTCCTTAAATCACTTGCAAAAAAAATTAGGAGTAGTTAGAAGAGGTCTTAGTCTATCCCTAAATTCGAAACCGAAACGCCGGTACAATTTTGTTCCTGCCAAAAAAAAATGTCGAAGTACGGTCTAACTGCGAAGAAAACCGTTATAACAGCGAAACCCCTAAAGGAGTATGACGTTATATACGAAAAAAAAGTGCTCTTTGGGGCTTTCCGAATCAGCCACAAAATACACATTGTTCCATTTAAAAAAACATAGATTTGATACGCCACTGGAATACGGCACGGCACTGATGACCAAAAATATTTTAGGGAAATGGTGATTGTAATTATGGACAATTTTTCTCTTAGAATTTTTTCGATATATTGTATGTTAGAGGAGCTACGGTCCGAAGCATCTTAGGTGCTACACCGTGTACACTTAAATTTACATTTACTGTTTTTATTGTACAATTATGATCTTTTACTGAAGCTACATAGATAATAGCGGCTGTTATATGCTTAAATGATAACATGTTGCTTATAAATACACAATTCGCCTTTGCATCTTTCTATATTTTGTCACTGGTTTGTCATTAAAATTTTTTTTGATAAATCATATTTTTCCAATAATTCTAATTAAATGGCTTGCGTTCGTTTTGTATTTTCTTCACTAATTTACTGTTTAATATATATAGCCTGCACGTAATCATGACAGCTTAGTTGTGTGACAGGATTAGTCATTCGCCAAAAATTGACCTTAGCTTTCTAATTGACTCACATAATAGTATACAACAGCTCTACTCATAATTTTTAATTATACAGGGTGTAACAAAATAAGTGTAAAACATTTCAGGGGGTGATTCATATAAAAAAAACTTCAATGGAGCATCCCTTGTTAAGATACAGCCCCATAAAGGAGGTACATAAAATTTGTTTTACAATTTTTCTCACAAACACTAAAAATGTAATTTATTTCCAATGTAACTTTTTGTCTGATTATTTGTTTACCATTTAAAAATTTATTCCCAATAGCTTGTTTCATTCGAAACAAAAAATGTCTCTTGAATTTTTTGCCCAAAAGTAATCAGTTCGCAGCAAAAAATTATTTTACGAACAACTACAGAGATACATCGTCATAAAACGAAAATGTAAAACTAATTTATTTAGTAGGCCGCTAGTAGTGGTATCACGCTGTCAGTTTGTAAATTTTTGAAATTGAATTAATACTTAATTGTGTGTCGTTGTTTTGTTCGTAATTTGTTAGTTTAATAATTCACTTGTTCATCAAATAGGGTTTGTAAAAACTACCATAAACTTTGCCTTAGTCTGAAGAACACTATCCATATTGTTGTTATGTACATATTATATGAAATTTCAGAATTTCGATCCAGTTAAGGGTCAGTTCTTTGTTTTTATAAAATCTTTGTTATTAATTGTGCTATATCATCATATGTCGTTTTTGTAAATAAATTAAATTTGTTTATACACCATATAAAGTTGTTTATATCCATCAATAGTCCATTCAACACTAATTATTAAGTTGAAACACACACAAGAGGATAATAGTGGGTACATTTCGCTGTAGTGCCACCTCAGACACGTGTTTCAGACTCATTGGTTATCGTCAGTACGGTGTAGCCAAAGAATAAGGTGGGATATGTTTGGTGATAGAAACAATAACGGAAGGCGATCAGAATGACAGACCACTGTTTCCAGCTTGGGTCAGAAGATCCACAATTTTGAGGACAACAACCGATATCGCCGCGAGGAAGACACTGTAAACTCGCGTGCCTTACAGAACCCAGAAAAAATAAAGAAACGAGTTATTGCGGGCACTGAAAAAACAAGAAAGAGGTAAAGAGAAAAGTATTAGGTTTATTCCGCTGTAGTGCAGCCGCAGACACGTGTTTCAGACTCGTTGGTCATCGTCAGTACGGTGTAGCTAAGGAATTCTTGAATTGTGGCATGGTTTTTAAATATCGCATTGGTGTTCGGTAGTTTATTAGGTAGTTCTAGATGTCAATGTTTGGAACTTGTGGTATGCAGTCTGTGATTTGATTACACACATTATGTGATTTTAGTTGTGTCACATTTATTTCATTAAAGTAAGAGAAATGTTATTATATAGAGTGTAAAAGGGATTCATACCTGTGAAAATTAAGTAAGCATAAATAAAAATTTTCATACCTGTGAAATCGACAAGATATTTTGAAGTTTTCTTCGGGCAATACTCGAAACTTGGTCCAGAAGGGCTGTAGTGTAAAACTAAGAAGGTGAATCACAACCAGGGACATCAATTCAGGATTATTCAACGGAATAGGTCAAATATACCGTACAACATGACGAAAAACTGATTTCTTAACAAACGACATTCCTATATATACTACCTAAATCTAACGGGACCGTAACGGGAACGTGTAGCGTGACAGACTAAATTCAAAATTCAAATTCAAATTCATTTATTTGTCTTGACACCAATAGCGTATGACAATTGTCATTATAAATATCTGGATTATACATAAGTATACAAATGCAAATAACAATGTCTACAGTTTAAAACATATATACACACACACCTAATCACCTAAAATTACAATAATCCATATGTTAAGAACTTCATTTTATATTATTGTTTCTTGTTTTATATATGAATGTTTTTCTTTATTTTTATGTGTCATCATATTTTTGTAATGTATGTTTTATTTTTGAAAACTTTTAATTATATTGTCAATTGTGAGCATACTGATGCGGAGCTGATTTCAGGCGTATACAGTCTCATCAGCCGTGTTTATTGTCTGCCGGCCCGAGTACACGACTATACACCGAAGACGATGCAAGGCCTCCTATGTATACGTACGGACGGCAGTGTCTGGCATGTGCGTATATATAGGGACCCATAGCTCCTCGAGCGATGCACATGTATATATGCTGTATTACCTTATGTTCGATGCAGAGCGGCCCCAAAAATATCGCACACCGAAAGTAAATGAATGTGTATTTGAACTGATATTGTGTTTTATTCATGGTACTTTCAAACTAGGAAGTTTCCTTAACACCGTACAAACTGGCATTTCTATGTATATAAATACCTTCGTACCTGTCTAATTCTCTAAAATTATTTACAGTTTTTACTAATCTAAGACTATATGTAGACATGCCGTGGCCTGTGTCGAAAATATGTCGAGCAATACTTGATTTTTCCAGTCTGTTGTATCTGAAATGTGCAATGTGTTCTTTGTAACGAGTTGAAATTGAACGCCTAGTTTGCTCTACATATTTTTAATTACAATCTTTACAGGTTTAAAAATGCTGTTCAAATTTCGTGTGATTGAATGATACGGCAAAGAAACAAACTTATTACCAAGAATTTTACTTTCTTATACGTAGTATAAGGAAGTATTGTGATGATGAAAATATTCGACCTCGAGATTTTTGCAGATGTCCACGTTTTGAAGTCCCCTGATACCGAAAAAGTGATTTTTAAAAAATCTCTCTCTCTCTCTCTCTCTCTCTCTCTCTCTCTCTCTCTCTCTCTCTCTCTCTCTCTCTCTCTCTCTCTCTCTCTCTCTCTCTCTCTCTCTCTCTCTCTCTCTCTGTGTGTGTGTGTGTGTGTGACCACGATAGCGGTCAAGCCGCTGTAAATATCAATTCCAAATTTTTTATTTACGTGTATAATCTCCCTCTTGAGATCTGATTAGTTTTTCAGTAAAATCGGTAGACCGGAAGTAGTAGTTTACTTCAGCGAAAAAATCGAATTTTGAGCAGATGTAAAGTCAACAATTCGTGTCTTAGAGTCAGCTGGGCATTCTTGTTGACGTTTGGTAAATATATTTATTACTGTCTCCTTTTCTAGCACTGTAAAATGTCTCTTTACTCGTTTCTTCAGTTCTGGCTGCATTTTGCACAGTACTGTATAAACAGGTAAAAACTAACTTGAATTCAACACTTCTGGAAAGCTGAAACATAATTAACCTATAAACCATTTGCTTTGTTTACGATTTATAGATCTTACCTTCAATAAACCTTTAATCATTAATAGATTCTTTAAAAAGACTGAGAATAATAATAATAATAATAACTTAAACAAATACAAACAGCACAAATACAAGGAACAATACAATTAATACACAATACTATATAGCAAAGGCAAAAAGCAAAAAGTATACATATATAACATATATTTCAAAATAACAGACAATGTTAGCAATATCACTATATGCTCACTTGGTCTACATTAGCAAATACGTATTTTCATCCTTCTATAAAATTGTGATTTTGCTGCGTGGTATAGTCACAATCATGTGACAAAATCACAGAAACCAGATGATTTATATCGTGTGTTTTAGGATTTGCATGTAGCTTTCAGAACCAATAAAAAGGCAGTATTAAAAATCATGCATCGATCCCGCGTTTTTTGCTACTCTATACGTTCAGCGAACAAAGTATAAACATGTTGTGTTTATAACATTACATGTAAATATACATAAATTGTATTTAATTTTACCAGTTAAACGTAACACGTAGTGTTTATATAATTTTATAAAAAAATGATCTATGTGTTGCATTCCTTCGGATGTTAAAATCACAAAACCTCTGATTTCATCATGCATGTCTTTATCAAATGTCATGTTAAGATCTGTTGCAGGGGTATTCCGAGCCGTCCTCTGAGCTAAAATATAAATTATTCATGACTTTATTTGTACACGATCGCACCAAACTGTCGAATCCATGAGTCATGTTTGCTTTTTTGGCATCAAATCGTTCGTGTATTGTTGTCTCTTCGTTTGAGACTATTAATCCGCCGCCCGGCGCGATTAATCTTTCTCATTGTGCGACTTGCGTAACCACTTGTGTTCACTACTGGACTGCACCTTTTATGTTCCACTTAAATTTGTTATTTTCCTTGCACATCTTCTTTTTTCACCAAACAGACATACATACTTTTCGAACCGCTCTTTGAAAATTGTAATGTTACATAAATTATTTATGAATTGTACCATATATGAGAGTAGTACCATTAAGTGGAGGATGCATTGTTAATGCGAGATTATTTACTTGTAATTACGCTGGCCATTTGTCTTAACACTGGCTATTTCATTGCAGTGTTGGTAGCGTCGACATCGTTTTTTTTTTAAATCTTTGAAAAATATTACGCAAAATGCGAGAAATACTAAGTACATTAGTTATGATTATTTTCTGCAATGATAATAATAAGTAAACAGAAAAGTAGACTTTTTGTGTAATAGCCATGGAAATCAATTCAGGTGTCAATTATTATATAAAATACAATTTTTACTAGAATGTAGTTACCACCTACAACTATTATATGTAATTTTTATTTAGGAAACCAACCTGGAAGATATTTAAAATCTCAAGCTCAAGGACTTTGAACAAATGCTCCCTTATAGTTATTAAGTTCAGTCCTTCTAATTCAAAATTTATTATTTTCTGTCTTATTCGGTAATAGCTTAGGTGTTTGAATGATTTCTGCCGGGAGATTCATATTGAAGTATGTGGTGCATTGTGGGAGATTGGTAATATACAGGTAAAAATTATCTCTTGTTATCGATCGCCGGATGGCAATTTTGAGATATTTATGGATCTGATATCAGATATGTTGCAGTCTGTTTACTCTCGGCAATCCTATATTGTCTTGACGGGTGATTTCAATGTTCATTTTGAGAATGATAACGATAGTAAAAGAGCTAGGCTAATGCATCTTTTGGACTCTTTTGGTCTGTCTGGACAGGTTCATAGACCCACGCGCAATGGAGCCATTCTGGATAATGTTTTTTGTAGTCTTTCGAATTGTTACCTTTCAGCTTATAGGAATTACTCAAGATAAGGTTATTCGAATTACCTGAGCTCTTATAGCTGTAGTACTCTAATACGGGGAGACGTGGCGTCCTTCCTTCAGGATGGCACTACACTTATTCACTGGGTGTTCCAGGATAGGGCTTATATTAGTGTCGGGGGTTAATGAAAGAGTTGTTTCAAACCACATGAATTTATTACCACAACTCGGTCACTAAACAATAGCCACGCAGGACTATAAAGAAATGGCTTAAGGCAACACTAAATATTAAGAGATATATACATAGATTGAAATTATATACACTGTCTACTGAGACACCTTGACCAAAGGGCTAATGATCCCACACACAGGGGGATAAGAAAAAGGGGGTGGTCGCTAGATACTGGCAGTTTAATAATAGAGAGAGATATTTGAGACACTCAGTTGGGGTTCTAGGGGATAAGGCTCCCTTCGGGGTACCTAGTCAATTAACGCCTAGAATGGGTAAGGCTGCCTTCGGGTACCAAACCAACTAACTACTTCTGAGTGACGTGACGGGGCTATCTTGAGATTGCCAACCGTGCAAGCTTAGGAATCAGTTCAGTACTTACGGTTGTAACAATGGGTACGACGTGAGGTCACTTTAGCCACACGTCACAAGTCACTGGGATGGTGTATCGGCACAGGTCTGACACTTGAATAACGGTCCGTGGTCTGGATCTTTGTTGAGCACTAAGTGGCACTCACAACTTCAACAACCTCTCGTATTTGGTTGGGTCACTTTGTTCAACAAGCTCTCTTCGGTTGGGTCACTTTGTTCAACAACCTCTCTTTTGGTTGGGTCACTTTGTTCAACAACCTCTCTTTGGTTGGGTCACTTTGTTCAACAACCTCTCTTTGGTTGGGTCACTTTGTTCACAGCCTCACTAACAGGTCACGAATGCTCCTTGGATGTTGGCTGAAGCACGCAACTGCTGTTGATTCGGACTCTTGGTCCTCCTCGTAAGTGTTCGGCTTATCCCTTTTAGGTCCTTCCTTGTCTTCGGGTATCTTCGGGTCACCTCGGAAACGTTCGGGTTTGCTTCGTCTCGTTCGTAGAAGCCTTCCTACGTCTTCGGGTATCTTCGGGTCACCTCGGAAACGTTCGGGTTTGCTTCGTCTCGTTCGTAGAAGCCTTCCTACGCCTTCGGGTATCTTCGGGTCACCTCGGAAACGTTCGGGTTTGCTTCGTCTCGTTCGTAGAAGCCTTCCTACGCCTTCGGGTATCTTCGGGTCACCTCGGAAACGCTCGGGTTTGCTTCGGCTGCGTTCGGCTTGCTCGTAGAAGTCGTCCTACGTCTTTAGTTCTCCTCGGGTATGTTCGGCTTTGCCTCGGAAACGCTCGGGATTGCTTCGAGTCGCTTCGGCTTGCTCGTAGAAGTCGTCCTACGTCTTTAGTTCTCCTCGGGTATGTTCGGCTTTGCCTCGGAAACGCTCGGGATTGCTTCGAGTCGCTTCGGCTTGCTCGTAGAAGTCGTCCTACGTCTTTAGTTCTCCTCGGGTATGTTCGGCTTTGCCTCGGAAACGCTCGGGATTGCTTCGAGTCGCTTCGGCTTGCTCGTAGAAGTCGTCCTACGTCTTTAGTTCTCCTCGGGTATGTTCGGCTTTGCCTCGGAAACGCTCGGGATTGCTTCGAGTCGCTTCGGCTTGCTCGTAGAAGTCGTCCTACGTCTTTAGTTCTCCTCGGGTATGTTCGGCTTTGCCTCGGAAACGCTCGGGATTGCTTCGAGTCGCTTCGGCTTGCTCGTAGAAGTGTTGTATCAGCTCTGAAGTCACTTGGCGAAAGTTCGGTTCTCTCCAGAGAAGGGGCTGTTGTCGCTTTAAGTCTTTAGAGCGACTGGATTCAGCAGCTAAAGCTGACTGACTGACTCAATATAAAATTTCTTAGCTTTTATAACATTTTTAACGACGTAAACAAATGACGCGCTTGCAGGTGGCCTTTCAAAAGACGCATTCTATTCGTCAGAATAACGACTCTTTTGATTGGCAGAAGCCCTTGCTTCTCGTGTAAAATATTTTCCACTTGATAAATTTTCGAACAAAATTAGTGGGTGGAGCCTGTGAGTTGTATTCAAGTAATTTCCACTTAGTGCATTGGTGAAAAATTGGTAGGTGGAGCCTGTGAGCGGTAAGTTCATTATTGGTCACAATAACGACTGTTTGGGTTGGTTAAAGATTTTCAGTATTATTATATTTATTAATACTGTTAGAAATATATGGGAATTTTATGGGAAATGTGCATCGTTTGTTAGGTTTGTTTATAACAATTTCATTCACGGATCGAAATGATTTTTAAGTCCGCACAATCTTAGTAAATATTAATAACAACAATATGTAATGTTTATTAGCTCAAATTTATCGCAAGCACGTCGTTTAATTCGTATCCAGGATACGGCAAAGGTAACAGAATTGTTACCCGGGAGCTTCGCGTTCTCGCACTAATTTCCGCACTTAGGTAAAATAAGAGAAAAGAAAGAAAAATGTACTTGCCTAGGCTAGCTCAGCCGCTCCCGGTAACGCTGTCCTTGGTTGTTATGTACACCACACTACACAATATATATACATATCCTGGGAACGCCTGCACTGTTTATACTATCCTGGGAACGCCTGCACTTTTTATACTATCCTGGGAACGCCTGCACTTTTTCACTTGTCACATGACTGGAGGTAGGTTACAGTGAAGGAAAAACCAACCAATGTGTTTTAATTGGTATATTGTGAGCACAAGTAATACAAAAAATAAAGAGGAATTCTCAACATAAAATAATAAAACAATTCCCAGACCAAACAAACAAAAGAACAATGTCTATAACAACAATGAAACAAAAAAAAAAAGGACACTCAGTATAATAACCAACAATAATATGTACAATAAGAATAAACACAGGAATAACTAAACGTACAGCGCTGAATATTGTCTATGCACTTTCCGGGCACCAGCGCACTGGGGAGAAATATACACACAACAAAGAATAAACGGGAAAATAGCGTCTCTGTCACAAAGGGGGGGGGAGAACAATTGAGTAAGTGGTCCTGGCAAGAAAATATTAAGAGAACAGAACAAAGTATGCTGGGGAGGACCTTGTATTAGAGCGAGTCTAGTACGGGTCTGTCGAGAAACTGCCGGGTTAGAAACAAATTTCGGGCTATCGTATCTACGATACCCCTACGACAGTCGAGACGGTCAAAGAAAAATAGGTAAGCGGCCCGGCAGAACGGCTTACCGAATATGGCAGAAAATAAACAAGAATATTAATAGAGAAACACACTTACTCAATGTCTGGCGAAGAGAATTTCGGGGTCGCACTAAATGTTGTGGATAAGCTGGCGAAGAACTCGGTGTAGATCTTGTCGTATAGCTGTGGTCTATCGTGGTCTGCTGCTGGTTGAAGAAGATGCCAGGATGAGAAATGGTGCTTCTTTTATTCCGGCGACGTCGCAGCGGGAGGGCTTGTACTCGCTCGTGATTGGCCCAGGCGGAGTGGGAGATCGAGGGGGCGGAGCCGAGTAGCGACCGGTCGAACTGATAAATATTAGTGACGCGCGCTGCATAGCGTCACTAATAGCGGAGCGGTGGTGGAAGTCGGACAGCGCTAGTACCCTTACCGATGCACAAACAATCAGCCTGAACTTGTCTACGCTCAAACAACGTCGTAACTTCAAACCAGAGGGGACCGATGGTAACATCCGGCCGCCCTCCGGGAAGACGTTGTTTTAGAGGTAGACTAAGTTCCTTAAACTAACCTTACTTAACTTAATGTTCCTAATATCGTCCTACCCTAACACTTCACTGGCACTCGCGTGTCCAAGACAAAGAGCAACAACACTACACCAATCACTAATTAGTCTCTGCGCCAGCTGGGGCCGGGTGCTGGCTCTGGGGCTGGTTGAGGCTCTGGTGCTGGGGCTGGCGGTGGTCCTGGTGTTGGAGCTGGCGGTGGTCCTGGGGCTGGAGCTGGTCTCGTTGGTCGGATCTGGTCCACGTGGTATTTTGCCCGCTGGGCTCCAGGCCGCTCGACCCATACAGAGGTGGAGCCGGCCAATTCAACCACTGGGTAAGGGCCCAACCAGCGCGGTCCAAAGTGTTGACCGGGTGGAGGGTGTGCCTTTATCATGACCAGGTCTCCTACTCGAGGTCTTATCGGCATGGGAACGTCGGGTTGCGCATACCGTCGCTCTCGGTAGCGAAGCTCGTTGGCGTGTACCTTCCTGGTTCGCTGGTCTGCTGGCTCTGGTTCTTGCTGCTGTGGGTCACGCCATTCTCCCGGACGGTGTAGTTCATAACCGAATAGGGCCTTGGCGGGAGAGTAGCCTGTCGCGGCGTTCTGGCGACACCGTAGGTTGAACAGCACGGTGCCTAATTTCTCGTCCCACCTTTCAGGTGTCTCACCCTCGAGCTGGATGCGGAGGCCCTTCTTGATGTCCTGGTTTTTCCGTTCCACGGGATTGGCTCTCGGATGGTATATTGCCGTGGTCCAGTGTATGCACTGCCATTTTCGTAGCGCCGCATCCCATGCGACCGAAGTAAATTGTGGGCCGTTGTCCGTGAGGAGCGCCATGGGATATCCAAACCTCTGGAACATCTGATCCAGGAATTCGATTGTCGCAGTGGAGGTAGCGTTTTTGACGGCTCCCACCTCGATCCATCGGGAATACAAGTCTTGGGCCACAATCCCGTAACGGTTGCCTGATCGGGCCTCTGTCATTGGACCGATGATATCCACCGAGATCACTTCGAAGGGCCGTGCGGGTGCATGTGGTCTGAGAGGGGCTTGGGTCTGGTGGGCTCCCCTCTTGTAAGCGTTGCATATGCGACAGCTTCGCACATGATCAGCTATTTGCGGCTGCATATGGGGCCAGTAGTATCGTTCCCGGATTGCTCGAAGAGTTTCCTCAATCCCGGGATGGCCTGCGGTGTGGTGGTCATGGTACCGGTGAATGACCGACTGACGTGCTGCTGGTGGAATCAGGATCGGATACCGGTCACCAATCTTGTATCGGAGTATACCCTCACGGAACACTAAGGGTTGTTGTTCTCCCACTGGCTGCTCGTTGGCGGTTCGAACCATATCCGGGGTTTGGGGGTCCTCTTGTTGGGCATCCTGAATGATATGCAGCAGAGGTTCCTCGTCGACGGTGACAAATATTTGGTCTTGGGGGGAATGTTTTCTTGGAGTCCAATACTCGTATGGTAGCAGGCGATCCACCTCGTCCAGATTTGGGCTGATTTCTTCTTCCCCGGGGTTTCGAGAAAGGGCGTCTGGGAGTTCGTTCTCTCGACCGGGAATGTGCTCCACCGTATACTGAAACTCCTGGAGGAGCAGAGACCACCTCATCAGTTTTGACTTCGCCTCTCGAAATTGATGGAGCCACGTAAGAGCTTTGCTGTCGGTACGTAAGACGAATGGCTGATCCTCGAGGTACGGACGGTAGCGTTTCACGGCCCATATCACGGCCAGACACTCCTGCTCGTTTATATGATAACGACTTTCCGTTCTGTTGAAGCGTACACTGGCGTAGCTCACGACCTCCCTTCTTCCGTTCGTCTCCTGAAAAAGTACGGCGGACCCTCCCAGGGCACTGGCATCCGTTTGTAAGATAAATGGACGGCGGAAGTCCGGGCGATGCAGGAACAGAGGTCGGGAGGCAGCTAACTTGATGGCTTGAAATGCTTCGGTAGCGCCATGGGTCCACTTGTAAGTTGCTTTTGTAGATAATAGGTCGGTCAGAGGGGCCAATATTTTCGAACAGTCTGGGATATAGTCCCTTAGCCAGTTAATCACTCCCAAGAAACGACGGAGAGACTTCCTCGTTCGCGGCACTTCACTGGCTTTGATGGCTTCTACGTGAGCTTCTTGAGGGTGATTTCCTGCTGCCGTGACCACGTGGCCCAGGTAATCTAGCCGCTCACTCGCGAACTTACACTTTTCAAGGTTTATCTTGAGCCCATGTTGTGCCAACCTTTCAAAGACCAATCTGAGATGGCGTTGATGATCCTCCAGGGTGTCCGAAAAGATTATGATGTCATCTAAGTATGCAATGGCGAAGTGGCGGAGGAATCCGACCAGGACATCCTGTACCATTAGTTTTTGAAATGTGGTAGGTGCTCCTTTAAGACCGAACGGCATTACATTGAACTCATAGGCCGCCCCGTCGGTGGTGGTGAAGGCGGTGAGTTTCTTGGATGCCTCGTCCAATTCGATCTGCCAGTAGCCATTCTTCAAATCCAAGGTGCTAAATATCCTGGCGGTACCCAAGTCTTTCAATGACTCCTGAATCGGCGGTAGCGGGCTGACCTCATCACATGTCTTCTCGTTCAGTTTCCGAAAGTCAACGCAGAAACGAGGTTCTCCACTTTTCTTGGCCACGATCACAATGGGAGAGTTATACTCACTGTGGCTCGGCCGAATGACGTTAGCAGCCAGCATTTTCTCGATCTGTTCTGCGATGACTCTCTTCTTCTGAGGTGGGTATCTGTACTGCGGCACTTTTACCGGTGCCTCGTCTTTCAGTCGGATGGTGTGTTTGGTGGTGGCCGTTGTTGTGACCACTCCGCCCTCGCAAAAGAGCTCATCAAACTCCTTCAAGGTGTCCATGAACACCTTTCGCTGACTGTCTGTCCATTCCTGGGTGTCCACTGGGATGTTCCTTGGATCGACGATGCCTCGTTGGTCTGGTGGTGGTGCTTGGGTGTGGAAATGGATAGTCTGTCGCTGTTCAATGCCTATGTGCACGCATCCGCGTGCTATGTCAATCACCGCCCGATGCTGGATGAGCCAGGGGAGACCCAGAATAATATCAGCTTCTAAATTTTTCACGATGATTGCGGTACATTGGAAAGCGAAGTTCGGGGTGCTGGCGTCGATGGTACCGCGTTGATTGGCACTGAAGGCGAGGCCATTGGTTGCCAGGCGAAACTTCATTTGCGGAATGGTAATTGTCGATCCGGTCGTCCAACTGGGTCTAGCGAGGTTCTGGCTTGCTGCTGTGTCTATCAGAGCGATAACCATCCGGCCATTAACCTGAAGTCTGATAGACGGGGTGCCACAACCTTCCGTCGTGTTTAGGGCCGTTCCGATATCTGCCGGACGGCCCCTTTGGCTTCCCCCGAATCATTTTGACGGGGCTGCGGGTGTCTCTCTCGGAACGCCTGTGGTTGCTGCGGACAATCCTTGTTGAAGTGTTGGCCAGGGCAGAACCAACATTTCGGTAGTCTAGTACTGCTGCTTGTGTTGGCTTGTTGTTGAGTTGTCGGGCCGGTTTTCTTCGGGGCCTGGGTTGGTGGTGGGTTCTTTGTGGAGCTCACTGCTTTTGTTTGTACTGATCCAGAACCTCGCTTCTCTAACAGGTGGGTCCACTTCGCACACAAGCGGAGTAGTTCTTCTATGGTCTGCGGTTCGGCTTGTGCTATGTGGAAACAGTACTCATCCGCCATTCGCTCTATGATGTGGTTTACTAGGTCACTTTCCGTCCAGTGGGGATCATAACGTAAACATAGCCTCCGTAGGCGATTGACGAAAGCTGCTGCTGGTTCGCCGGTGGCCTGTTGTATTTCGGTGGCGTTGCGTAGTTCGCTTCTGCGCTTAGCGCTGAGAAATTCCGCTTTGAATCTCTGGGCAAACTCCTCCATCGACATGAAACTAGACTCGTGTTGTCGATACCATACTGCTGCATCGCCAACTAGGTGAGGCTGCACTGCGTCATCTACGTCTTCTGGTATTTCAAACAGACGGCCGTGTAGGTGTGCCTTCAACCTGGTCAGAAAGACCATTGGGTCTTCCGTTAATTTGCCGCCGAATTGACGTGGTGCCTCCGGTCTTGGGGGCTGTGCGGCTTCCGCTAATACCCGCATAGCCTGTACCATCCTGTCCACTGTGGGCGGGTTTGTGGTTACGGTTGGCGCTGATACTTTGAGCTTGGCTTCCACGGTACGTTCGACAAATCGTTCGATGTTCTTGGACCGTCCCTCTTCCACGCCGAGATTGTATATCCTCAGCAGTCTAGTGGATAGATCACTATCATTGGTTGATTGAGTATCTGCGACTCTGTTTTGCACCACATTCTGTCCTCCTTCGTTGGATAGTCGGCTACGCGCTCGGTTACTGCGAAGGGTTAAATCGAAGAACCGCTGTATATTAGCGGTGTCCATCTCATGTCTCTGCTGGGTGGGCGCCACTGAGCTATTAGGCCCAGAATTTGGGTAGATAGCGTTGTCGTCGTGCTGAGCGATGTCATCGGGCTCAACGTTGTCGTTCTGCTGAGCGTTCTTGTCGTACTGATTGTTGTCGTCGTACTGATCATTGTCGTCGTACTGATCATTGTCGTCGTATTGTTCGTTGTCGTCGTGCTGAGCGTTGTCGTCGTGCTGAGCGTTGTCGTCGTGCTGAGCGTTGTCGTCGTGCTGAGCGTTGTCGTCGTGCTGAGCGTTGTCGTCGTTCTGAGCGTTGACGTGACAGGCCTCCGACTTTGCCTTTGTCGTGGATCTGGTGTCTGGCATGTTGCCGTAGGTACGTTACACACACTTGCGTAAGAATATCTTGACAAGATATTGCCCCACGTTGGGCGCCAAATTGTTACCCGGGAGCTTCGCGTTCTCGCACTAATTTCCGCACTTAGGTAAAATAAGAGAAAAGAAAGAAAAATGTACTTGCCTAGGCTAGCTCAGCCGCTCCCGGTAACGCTGTCCTTGGTTGTTATGTACACCACACTACACAATATATATACATATCCTGGGAACGCCTGCACTGTTTATACTATCCTGGGAACGCCTGCACTTTTTATACTATCCTGGGAACGCCTGCACTTTTTCACTTGTCACATGACTGGAGGTAGGTTACAGTGAAGGAAAAACCAACCAATGTGTTTTAATTGGTATATTGTGAGCACAAGTAATACAAAAAATAAAGAGGAATTCTCAACATAAAATAATAAAACAATTCCCAGACCAAACAAACAAAAGAACAATGTCTATAACAACAATGAAACAAAAAAAAAAAGGACACTCAGTATAATAACCAACAATAATATGTACAATAAGAATAAACACAGGAATAACTAAACGTACAGCGCTGAATATTGTCTATGCACTTTCCGGGCACCAGCGCACTGGGGAGAAATATACACACAACAAAGAATAAACGGGAAAATAGCGTCTCTGTCACAAAGGGGGGGGAGAACAATTGAGTAAGTGGTCCTGGCAAGAAAATATTAAGAGAACAGAACAAAGTATGCTGGGGAGGACCTTGTATTAGAGCGAGTCTAGTACGGGTCTGTCGAGAAACTGCCGGGTTAGAAACAAATTTCGGGCTATCGTATCTACGATACCCCTACGACAGTCGAGACGGTCAAAGAAAAATAGGTAAGCGGCCCGGCAGAACGGCTTACCGAATATGGCAGAAAATAAACAAGAATATTAATAGAGAAACACACTTACTCAATGTCTGGCGAAGAGAATTTCGGGGTCGCACTAAATGTTGTGGATAAGCTGGCGAAGAACTCGGTGTAGATCTTGTCGTATAGCTGTGGTCTATCGTGGTCTGCTGCTGGTTGAAGAAGATGCCAGGATGAGAAATGGTGCTTCTTTTATTCCGGCGACGTCGCAGCGGGAGGGCTTGTACTCGCTCGTGATTGGCCCAGGCGGAGTGGGAGATCGAGGGGGCGGAGCCGAGTAGCGACCGGTCGAACTGATAAATATTAGTGACGCGCGCTGCATAGCGTCACTAATAGCGGAGCGGTGGTGGAAGTCGGACAGCGCTAGTACCCTTACCGATGCACAAACAATCAGCCTGAACTTGTCTACGCTCAAACAACGTCGTAACTTCAAACCAGAGGGGACCGATGGTAACAGAATGCACGTTGTAATGTCAGTCCGTGCTTTTTTTCTGATCATGACTACGTTTCCTTTATTTGTAATTTTTCTGAGTGCAGTCCGGTATTTGCTGGGAAAAGAATGGCAAGACATTTTGGTGAAACATCCATTGTGCGATTTCAGACGTCTCTTGCGGAGGAGGGGTGGCAGCATTATATTGTATTCACGGATGTTGATGAGGCATTCAATTCCTTCTATGGAATATTTATGTACCACTTTGAGATTAACTTTCCGGAAATGATAGTTTCTGATAGGGTCCGAGATCGTGCTGCTTGGGTTACTCAGGAAGTCAGGGTGTCAAGTAGCAGATTGAGAGATTTATACTACCTGCAGTTGCATTACCCGAATCTGCGGGAGTTTTATTCTGCTGCTAGAAGGGATCATGCAGCTCTTGTACATAATACTAAACGATATTTTTATGCAAACAAAATTCTGAATTCTAAGAATGTGAACAGTGCAGCATGGTCAGTTATAGCGGAGCTTACAAATAAACAGCGGAAGCCGAGGGAGAATATTTCCTTAAATATGGGAAATTGTTTGATCGATGATCCTATTACAGTAGCTGATAAATTTAACAATTTTTTTGTTGAGGAGCCAATTAGCATTGTATCTGGTGTTGCTACAACTATGCAGGATACCATTACTGGTGGTGGTGATGGTTGTAATTCCATGTGTGCTCTTCCTTTGTCTGAGCATGAGATGGTTAATATAATAAACAAATTAAAAAACACGGGTAGTTCGGGCCCAGATCATGTACCTTGCAACTTGTTGCGTCGTGTTGCTGTTGCATGTATTCGGCCTTTAACGCAGATTGTTAATCTGTCGTTTGAGAAAGGCTCTTTTCCTAAAGTCCTTAAAACATCGATTGTTAATCCAATTCATAAAAGACACTCTACACATGAAGTGTCTAATTATCGTCCGATAACACTGACCTCTAGTTTCTCTAAACTATTTGAGTATGCAATGTTGGATAGGTTGATGGGTCACTTAAATAAAAACAACATAATTACAAATAGACAGTTTGGTTTCAGGGAGGGTTTTTCAACTGTGGCTGCCGTGACTGCCTTTATTACAGATGTAATTGATGGCTTGGATCGTGGAGAGTACCCTGCTGGAGTTTTTTGTGACCTTACACGTGCTTTCGATTGCGTGGACCATCGGCTCCTGCTTGACAAGCTGTATAGCTACGGTATTAGAGGCGTAGTGTCTGAATGGTTTGCTTCGTATTTATCAGAGCGAACACAGTGCGTTAGGATATCACACAGGAAAGATAACTTGACAAGAAATTTTTATTCCTCCGTTTTGCCTGTGGGCCTCGGTGTGCCACAGGGGTCTGTTCTTGGCCCAATATTGTTTTTACTTTTTATTAATGACCTTGTGACATGCGTTGATGCTCCACTGTACATTTATGCTGACGATACTACTGCGTTGGTTTCGGGATCTGACCCTGTGAGCGTGCGTGATAGGGCCGCTGCGGTCCTTGGGCGACTCTGTTACTGGTTTCAGAGTAATAAGTTGTTTGTGAATCTTTCAAAGACACACTTTGTGATTTTTCATACAGCGCGGTCCAGGGGGGCTTTTGACTTGGATCTTGCTTACCTGGATACTGGCATTAGTCATCAGTCTAGCGTTTGTTTTCTTGGCGTGACGCTTGATGAGTGCTTGGATTGGAGGATTCATTGTGATAAGCTGATTTCCAGTATTAATTCCTCATGTTATCAAATTAGAGTACTGAGGCATACATTGCATGCTACAGATCTGGTCAGGTTTTATTACGGGCAGGTTTTCTCTCGCATGGCATACGGAGTCATCCTATGGGGATCATCTCAGTATGCCCATCAAGTATTTCTTGCGCAGAAGCGCGTAATTCGTTCTATTGCTGGTATTCATTCGACTACATCTTGCAGGCCATATTTCAGGCAGTACAGCATTTTGCCTTTGCCTAGTGTATATATTCTAGAACTTTTGGTGTATATTTTTAGAAATAAAAACGATTTTAGAAAAAACTATGAAATACACGCGTACAATACTAGGCGAAGAAATGATTTCAGGTTGCCGAACAATAGATTGAATATTGCAGAGAGGTCGCCGGTGTCCATGGGGCTACAACTATTTAACAGGTTACCCGATGAATTGCATGTTTTAGAAAGTGCCCAAAAATTTAAACGGAAGCTGCGCCAGCTTCTGCAAATTAATTGCATTTATTCGGTGCAAGAGTTTATTGATGTTACTGATCGGTGACACTTCTGGATAAGTTCACGCATGATAATTCTATATATGTATATAATTTGTTGTTTGCCTTTTTATTTATTTAGTTGTATGTATTTGTTTGTTTGTGTGTTTCTGTTTTTTACAACACATATTTTTGTAACATGACGTGTCCAACACATTTTTTGTAAAATTTTATGGACCAATAAATTATTCTATTCTCTTCTATTCTATTCTATTCTAGGTATAAAAAAAACATTTCTGCAAAATTCAAATCAGTACAGTTCTGTCTACGCTACGGTGTAAATAACGCCGTTTTGATTAATTAGTGCTACTGATGATGATATCGTAGTTGTTGAAATGCGTATCTAGCATCATGTGCATTAGTGCGGTACAGGTTTCTTTTTAGTATATCTTGTTTAGTATCAAGACACAATCTCCAATTAAGTTCCTTACGTTTTGTATTTTTAAAATCACATACCTAAAGGTGCTTCATTTAGAGACTATAAAGAACAACTACCTTGCTTATATGCAGTATACCAGAGTATACACATATTATTAATTATTAAGTTAAAGAAAATAAATTAATATAATCCTTTGAAATATGTTTAAATTTAACTCACGTTTATATACTTCTTTACTGTAATTTTATAAATAGAGCTGTAATGGCTTTAGACTAAGCTATTTTAGTCAATTGTTAACAAAGCATAAATTTATTACAGTATATCATATGAAGTATATCACACACAAGTAATTTTGCTTACTTATGTACAATTAAGTAGGGAGTTTTTTTTCTTGTCTATCTAGATATGATAAAAACAAGATAAGATCGAATATTTTCTGTCGAGTTAAATTGACGTTTTCATATTTACTGACGACATTTAGTCATACAAAAAATTGTTTATATGTACCCTTAACTAATGAGGTGTGGTACCCACGTATTTCTTATAAGCATGTGTTCGGAATTTAAATAAACTGCTATTCGAAATGAATAAAACTGATACTTCCGATCCAAATTTTGATTTTTTTAATCACAAATTGCTTCAAATCCAGCTCTAAATACTTTTACTTAGATTATACTCGTAAATATAAAGTTTGGTATTGGTAGCTCTACCCGTTTGGCCGCTATCGTGGTGAGAGAGAGAGAGAGAGAGAGAGAGAGAGTTTGAAGAGCGAAAGTACTTTGAAAATTAAAAATACCAGGAACGCCACTACAATAAACGTTAAAATAACAGTAATGTGATGATGTTATACTATCCGTTAAAGTAGTAGTGTTACGGCATTAACTAACCAATTTAGTCCATTGTTTCTTTGGCTTTGTCGCCTATGTCGCATTTCTAACTACACTTCAATACCTGCACTTACTTTTCCATTTTTCATTTTCTTAATATTACAACATAATTTTGTGTACCTAACCGAAAAATATTTCTCCATAATAATAAATATTTAACCGTGGAATTCTAATACGTCGTAAATTTTTCGACGGTCGTCCTACGCCAGACATTTTTGTAAAGTTTCGTTAATCGTAACATCCACGCCTGACTAGTATCTTCGAACTTAGTCACAAACTAGTGCCTGGTGAATTTACACGGCGATATACAGGGTAAGTCAACTCCGCGGGTAAGGCTGATTGTGTCTTTACGAGTAAAGATATTTCGAAGTGGTTTCTTCTTGTGATAGCTGCCCATTAAAAACACATTTTAAAAATATTTTGTATTATACAAAGTGTTCCATAACTTGGTGGCTGACAGTAGTTATAGTTTTTTAAATGGAACATCCTATATATTATTACATTTTTAAATTCCCCATATAATTCTTAGTCAAAAAGTTGTAAGATAGTACAGGCTTAAAATTTAAGGTTTTCGACTTATTACCATTTTTCTGAAAAATTCAATGTTTTCATAAAATTATACTTCTCGAAAACAACGTAAGTATCAAGATACAAGTTTTGGTAAAGTTGTTCATAATAAAAGGGCGTAATTCAGACATATTTTATTTTTTTTCAATTACTAATTGAATTTGCAGAAAACTGGATTAAAGTTACATGACATATTTTCCTCTAATAATGATTTTTTTCAAATGAAACACTCTGTATATCGGTTCATTCTTGAATTGCTTACTAAATTTCGCACCAAAAACATATAAGGCGTTATTATTTCAAAAGTGACCATTATTGAGCTATTGTCGTTGTTTTATATAATTTTGCCAACTTTATGTATATTATTTTAATGCGGTCTTTTTATACTGAAGGAATGTCAAAAAAATTATTTATCAGCCCAAAGAGTTTACCAACAGCGTCACTCTGAGAGAAGATGTCCCAAAATATATGCCTTTAGAAGAGTAATGGATGCTTTCATTACTACTGGTAGTATTGCTAATTCAAAAACAAGGAAACCTAACTATGTATGATGAAAATCAGTTAAAAATTCTTATAGCAACAACAGATAATCCACATGTCGGTAACCATGAAAGAAGTCGTTTGCTGGATAGTATAAGTCAAACCATCGTTGCAATGATCTGAAAATGAAATAAAATATCATCCGTAATAAATATATATAAATATTGAGTTACGCACCCATTATTTTATAGCTAGAAGAGTGCTCTGCCAGTGGGCGGGCAGTAATTAAAATGAATGTCTGGGCAATTATTTTTGTGAGAGTGTGATTTGCGTATGAAGCTCGTTTCCATAGTAAGGGAACTGTTAACAAAAACAATTTTCATTATTATTCAAATGAAAACTCTTACTCACTAATAAATAGATCATCAGCAATGGAGAGGCATTCTTGGCGATTGGATAATAGGCCGCATTTATTTGAAGGCAGTATTAACCGAGAAGCTTATGAGTAATTTCAATCAAGCATTTAGTGGAATTACTGGAAGATGCTTTGCTAAATTTACGAAGGGATGTAAATGCAACAAGACGGCGAATCCCAACATTCTATGCTACAGACACGAAATACTTTAATGAAATGCTTCTAGTGAAGTGGCAAGCCCGTGGAGACCCTATTCACTAGCCTGCTAAGTCTTCGGATATCACAAAATTGGTTTCTTTTTCTAGGGATCCGTAAAAAGCAAATATACAGTACACCTGTAATCACAAAAGAAGGTATGAGGGAACATATTTGACAAATATTTAGAAATATAAGTATTCCACGCCTTATTAATGTCGATGTATCATTTCGGAAGCATGTTCAGAAACATTCAAAAGTGAATTTGAACACTTTTAATTTTTACCTATTTTAATCTTCAAATTCATTATTATTTTATAATTTCTGTTCCACTAATTACTCATCCAATCATGTAACAGTTCCTGTTTCTACACCTACTAAATTCAAGTTATTAATTTTTTTATTTGGCTTTAAAGTTTGTTTATTGTGCCATATTCTACATATACCTTGAATAATATTACTCTATTGTAATAAGATATATCCATTTTTTTGTCGTTATCCCAATACATACAGCTCATTTTTACAAAAAATTATTATAAAATCAGGCTTGACAACTGAAAAGCAACTTGTTAAATGTCATCCATTCAATTGTTAATTTCACCCCAAATATCTGGCTCATACTACTGTATTCAAATAAAAACTTAAAGTTGACAAAATTACATAAGAAACCGACAATAGCTCAATAATGGTCACGTTTAAAGTAATAGCGTCTTACATGTTTTTGGTGCGAAATTTAGTAAGCAATCCATAAATGAACCGATATATAGGATGTTCCATTTGAAAAATATCACTTTTACACAAAAATACGTCATGTAACTTTAACCCCGTTTTCTGCAAGTCCAATTAGTAATTGCAAAAAAATATAATACGCTTGCATTAGGCCCTTTTATTATGAACAACTCTACCAAAAATTGTGTCCATCTGTTACGTCGCTTCTCTAGAAATATAATTTTACAAAAACATTCAATTTTTCAGAAAAACGGTAATAAGTCGAAAACCTTAAATTTTAGGTCCATGCTAACTTATAACTTTTTGTCTAAAAATTATAACGGGAATACAAAAATGAAATAATATATAAGATGTTCCATTTAAAAAAACTATAACTATGGTCAGTCACCAAGTTATGGAACACTCTGTACATACAAAATATTTTTAAAATTGCTCCTTATGAGCAGCTAACACAAGAAAAAAACCGTGTCGTAATATCTTTACTCGTAAAGGCACAACCGGCCTTACCCGCGGAGATGACTCACCCTGTATATGTTGTGTGGTTATATTTTGGATGCTGTGTCGTAAATTTAACGACTTACTAGTATTATCGTAATTTTTCTGTGAGATTCCAGTTTGTTTTGCTTCTCTCAACACTTCATGAAGAAACAGAAGTCTGCACAGACTGGCAAACCAGCCAATATTTTTGAATTATAATCAGACTAAAGCCGTGTTTGTTCAACTTTGTAGCAATATCAGTTGCAACCAGAAAAACGCAAAGATAGGTGGGGCGCTAAGGTGGGGATGCTTGATTAAAAATTTGTTCTATATGGCGCAACAAAAATTTTCATAAAACAAAAATAGTATTGTAATTTTTTTTTAATTTCACCATAAGTAAAATTTACATACACCCTGTCCAGTTTAAAATGCAGTACATGGGGATATTGGAAACCGTTGAAGATACAACGTCGGTTAAATGGGAGAAAAGTTGCGTATTCATTTGTCCGTGAATAATCCGACATCAGATTTTGAAATTTTTGTTTCATTGGGCAGATACAGGGTGAAAAAGAAAAAAAATCTTCCATATTTTGTTTCCTAGAAGAGATAAATTTACAAAAGTTGTAAGCTGAGGATTTTAAAAATGATTAAAAAAAAATCGAGGTCTACTGGATTTTGCGTGACAATAACCAACTTTTGTTTTTCTTATGGCAACCATATTAGATTTTGACATTTTTAATATCTTCAAAAAAAATGCTATTCAATGATGTATAACATGTTTATGTTCAATATAGTAAAAACATGAAAAATAGAGAAAGTAAGATTTTAACATAGTAGGCCGTGATAATAAGTGTGACATTTGTATTAAACAACTCTAAAAGCTGTGAAGTTTATTCTGAACTGTCAGTAATCATATTGTTAATCTCATTGTATTGTTATAAGTATCTGTACTGTGCAAACCTAAGATGGATCGTTTTACAAATAGTGACAAATATCAAATGCTGGAGTGTTTTATTTTGTGTGGAAGAAATGATGAATTGGCTGCAGAAATGTATTTCGATAGATACCCTGAAAGGCGGCAGCCAGAAAAAAGCATTTTTCGCCGATTGCGTGATAATTTGATAATGCATGGAAGTTTTGTCAAACCCAAAAAAAGGCAAAACAATGAAAATAATGAAAATATTGTTCTTCAAGCAGTAGTTGAAACCCCCCGTACGTCTTTCCGGGTAATTGAAAATACACTTGGCGTCGCTAGGTCAACAGCTGGTACCATTTTAAAGCGTGCCAAATTCAAACCTTATGGTGAAAGAGCCAGTCAAGGGCTTCAAAATGGTGACGAAATACGGAGAGCACAATTCTGTCATTGGTTCATCGAAAAACATAATGAAAATCCAAACTTTTTTGCGAAAATTTTATGGTCTGATGAGAGTCGATTTACTAACTCTGGAATGTTTAATCGTAAAAATACTATCTTTTGGTCCGATGAAAATCCACACCTAGCTCGTGGCATTAGACAGCAAGTCAGATGGGGATTTAATGTCTGGATCGGCGTTATTGATACCCATGTTATCGGTCCATTCTTTTTCAATGAGACTTAAATTCTGAAAGGTATTTAGAACTTTTGCGCACACATGTTGCTGAACGAATTGAAGAACTTCCACTTGCCACGTTGCAAAATATGTATTTTCAGCCTCCACACAATTCCTTGTTGGTTACAAATTATTTAAATAATCAATATTACAATAACTGGATTATTAACCGAGGACCAATAGGGTGGCCTGCTAAGTCCCCGGACCTCGCACCTCTTGATTTTTTTGTACGGGGCTATCTGAAAAACAAGGTGTATTCGAGATCTTATGAAAATGTGGAAGAATTACGTCAAGCAGTTGAAGAAGCAGTGAATGGAATGACACCGAACATGGTTAGACAATCTTGTGAGGCAGTACTAACACGATGTAGATTGTGCATACGAACGGCTTATATGAACAGTTGTTACATTAATGATTCAGCTACCTAACCACCTTTATTTAATGAATACTAATAAATAAAATGTTAAAGATATTTTAACAGTACTTGGAGACTTGTTATTTTTTGTTTTTTTATCAGTATACACTTAAGATATCCACAGTTCCATGGCCTACTATGTTAAAATCTTACTTTCTCTACTTTTCATGTTTTTACTATCTTGAACATAAACATGTCATACATCATTGAATAGCATTTTTTTGAAGATATTAAAAATGTCAAAATCCAATATGGCTGCCATAAGAAAAACAAAAGTTGATTATTGTCACGCAAAATCTAGTAGACCTAGATTTTTTTTTAATCATTTTTAAAATCCTCATGGCTTGTTATTCCTAGCTTACAACTTTTATAAATTTATCTCTTCTAGGAAACAAAATATGGAAGATTTTCAAAAATGCATTTTTTCTTTTTGACCCTGTATCTGCCCAATGAAACAAAAATTTCAAAATCTGATATCGGATTATTCATGGACAAATGAATACGCAACTTTTCTCCCATTTAACCGACGTTGTATCTCCAACGGTTTCCAATATCCCCATGTACTGCATTTTAAACTGGACACCCGGTATATATACAGGGTATACCTCGACGAGATTTCATTAGAACAATATAGAAAACTAATAAGAGTTAAGTTTTGAAATTTCGCATATAGTAGTTTCGCCTTAAGCTCCTTCGATTTAAAATAGTTTTGAATTTTTGCTTTTTCCGGTTACACCGGAAATGGATATCAACTTCCTTATTTTAAATAGAATACCCCATTTTTTATGATTGATTCTTATTTCCAACTTAATTTTAAGGGTAGTTTGTCTGATAAACTTTGCCTCTAAAGTTAGCCATTTTTGAAGTATTTCAATTTTTGTAAAAAAAATTGACAGCAGCAGACTATTACTCATAACAACATTCCCAATAATTGAATGCATGCACATATTTAAAATTTTAGGTAATCATTTTGGAAAGTATACTGCTTCAAATGCGGTATTATAAACTTTTCAAAATAATACAGGGTGATCAGAAAACCATGTTAAACATTTCATCCAGAAAATATCAATATCTTGTAATTTTTAAATAGCAATCTACATTTTTTTTAACTTCATTGGATTGCACGTTCAAAATTAGGGTCAGTATGTATATACTTCCCTATAACTAAACGTCTTAGTTTCAGAGTTATTTTGGAAAATGTATCTATTCCTATAAAGTGTTATTTTGTATAATCAATTAGGCTATGGAAATTCATGTGAATAAATAAAAACAAGTTGCAATCATATTACCTGTCATCAGTAAGATATTTATTAGTGTTATTCAGCGTTTTAGTTGTCTTCCGTTTCTTCCGTAATCCTCGAGTTGTTAGGCAACGACGTTCCCAAGAGTCTTGGAGTTTTAATGTATTTTGTGCTATTAAACATGACAAAATATTTACTTTGCATTTTTATCAAAAAAATTTAAATAGTGAGCGGTTTATAGACATCTTAAGAAACGTCATAAATTTAAAATTAAATACACTTCCCGCAGAAGAAGCTCGTAGTGTATGGTTTCAAATGGATCGTGCACCAGCATATAGTACCAGAGCTGTTGGAGAAGTATTAGACAACATATTTTATGATATGTGGATCGGAAATAAAGGACCTTATAGGTTTCCACCGCGATCACCCGACTTAACGCCCCTAGATTATTTTATTTGGGGCTATGTTAAAGATAAAGTGTACAGTATACCTCCTACCACCAAAGAAGATATGATGGCCAGAGTGCGAGGCGCATTCAATAATCTAGACGGTACCATGATTCAGCGTGCCACGCGTACGAATATTTTAAAAAGAGTAAGAAAGTGTTTAGAAAGAGGTGGTGATGTGTTTGAAAACTTTATTTAAGATTATTAGGACTACTTCTTCTCGATATTGTGTAGTTTTCATTTAAATGTTTTAGGACATTACTTAATGATGCCTTGTTTTGTTTTTATTTATTTACATTAGTTTCCATAGCCTGACTGATTATACAAAATAAAACTTTAAAGGAATTGATACATTTTCCAAAATAACTCTGAAACTAACACGTTTAGTTATAGGGAAGTAAATACATACTGCCCCTAATTTTGAACGTGCAATCCAATGAAGTTGAAAACAATGTAGGTTGCTATTTAAAAATAACAAGATATTGATATTTTCTGGATGAAATGTTTAACATGGTTTTCTGATCACCCTGTATTATTTTGAAAAGTTTGTAATACCGCATTTGAAGCAGTATACTTTCCAAAATGACTACCCAAAATTTTAAATATGTGCATGCATTCAATTATTGGGAATGTTGTTATGAGTAATAGTCTGCAGCTGTCAATTTTTTTACAAAAATTGAAATACTTCAAAAATGGCTAACTTTAGAGGCAAAGCTTATTAGACAAACTATCCCTAGAATTAAGTTGGAAATACGAATCAATCATAAAAAATGGGGTATTCCATGTAAAATAAGGAAGTTGATATCCATTTCCGGTGTATCCGGAAGAAGCAAAAATTCAAAACTATTTTAAATCGAAAGAGCTTAAGGCGAAACTAATATTTGCGAAATTTCAAAACTCAACTCTTATTAGTTTTCTATATTGTTCTAATGAAATCTCGTCGTGGTATATCCTGTATATATCAAAAAAATTATATGTATTAGTAGTATTATTTTATTCTTTGGCATATTTCTCATTTGAGTGATATTTTTTTAGTAGATTGCTGTCGTTGTTTTAAAGATCAAAAAAATTTTCAGACTTTGTTAAATTATATTTTATACATAAAATGGCATTCAAAGTATCAACACTTAGTTGTGATTTTTCTGATGTCCGCACTTTATTTACCGTAGTATTAGTTCCTTTTTAAGGACAGCGTGTATACCACAATTTTTAGTGCATTATTGTATGGAACATGGTTTGTTTCAAATGATGAAATATTTCTAACAATTTGTTCTCTATTGTTATTTTTGCTGATGCCTAAGATTTAACCTTTCCCTTACAATATATTTTTTTAATAATGATACCTCACTAACAAGATCATTTTCGGAAATATTATCGTCGTTGCCAATGCCAAAAAATGCATTGTTCATTAAGTCCAAACAATGATGATCGAATTCTAACAACTAATCAATACTGCGAACTTTGATAATTAATTCTCAACAATTATTTGTTATTAAAGTTTAACATAATAAAATTAACAAAAATAATATAAAACTCATATCCTGGCGAAATATCCACATGGCCGCCGAAAACCGTATATATTACCTTCCCGCCATTTCCTAGCTTGCCGCGCATTCTCTCCAAAAATCGGGATTTTTTTAAAATGCCTCGAGACGCGGGACAACTTGTTAGCAATCGGGACTGTCCCGCCGAAAGCGGGACGTCTGGTTACTTTACCTTATGCATGTTTTATAGCATTCTCAATAGCTGGTATTAATTCATATATTGTATACTGCTATTTACTCAGCTTATTTTCTTCTTTGGTTCAGGAAATTTTATGTGCCTAGCTATTTCCCGACACATGGCTATCGATGTCTCGATGGCCAACTTCTCCAGATGCAGGAATGAGGTAGGTCTGCTACGTTTGGTCTCTCCAGGATGAGCCTCTTTTGTCTTCTTCTCTTTCGTTGATTCATTATGTTTTGTTTAAATTTTAAATGAAATTTTAAAGGACGTTATAGTGGTTTTTAGAATACTGTTATTTGTTGCATTTCAAAAATGTAGCTAATGACATTGACAACTTTTAAATAATTTTAAGAGTTATTTTAGTGGCTAATATTTCTTTAAAGCTTGTTTAATGATTAATTTGTCTCTTTGGGAATTGTTTTTACATTTAATATTTATAAAATAAATTAAGGAATGGTGATAATATGATACCCTGTTCGCCTTTATTATTGCCATGCATAAATTATTGACTCCTCTAATAATATGCACGGAAGATTTCTTGGAAATTAGGGGCATATTTAATGAACTTAAGGGAAAGAATGCACCATCACCGAGGATTAACTGGTAGTTTCGCAACTGCTCTTCAGCCCGGCGTCTAATGTATTTTCCTCGTACTTTTCGAAATGTATATTTATACAAACCCTCAGCATTTCTTAAGTTTATTAATTAATAGATGTAAAGCAAATATAATAATCATTAAATTTATTTTCAATATTATCCACAATATAACATTAAAGGTCGTATGGACGTAGGGTGATTCTATTAATAATAAGAATTTTGCCATAAACTCTCTATTAGAAAAGCACAGAACCAAAACAGTCTTGGCAGACCAAAACACGCAACACTAATTTAAATACTGAGGCCACCACACGACTTTCTTATACGCATGAGCGTTTCAAATTATACACAAGTTGTTCTAAATAGTTTTAAATAATTTTATCTTAGAAAAATAAAGCTCTAAGAGTGTTACTTCAAGTCCAAATTTTAAAAAATTTTTTTAGACAAAAAATATTCAAAATCTATTCTAAGTACTTCTATTCTCTTAATAAATCTAGAATGCGTACTTTGCGAGATATTTGCAAAAAGGTGCTACTCGGTAAGAGTAAAAATTTTACTTCCGGTCCGAATTTTAAAATTTCATTTATACAAAAAATATTCGAAATCCAGCTTTAAATACTTTTGTACTCTTGATAAATATATATAGAATGCATAATTTACGACATATTTGCAAAAAATCGCTATTCGATGAAAGTAAAAGTGTTACTTCCGGTCCGAATTTAGAAAAATTTTTCATACAAAAGGTATTGAAAACTAAGTTCTAAATACGTTTATACTTGTGATGTACCTGTCTAAAAAGCATGACTCGCGAAATATTTGCAAAACACTGATTTTCGATAAGAGTAGAAGACCTACTTCCGGTAGAGTAGAGTACATATGAATTCTGTGTAAATTTGTTTAAACTTAGTGGTTGACGAAATATTGGCAAAATTTGTATTTTTCACTGAAGTATACTACTTCCGGCCTGCCGATTTTACTGAAAATCTAATCATATCTCAAGAGAAAATTTATACTCGTAAATACAAAATTTTACCTGCTTTGTACAGTCTTTCATTATATACCTTAACATTATTCACCTCCAAAAGTGGGTCGTTTTTTTGAAGAATACCTTTATTTTCAATGCTAACTAAGTCATCGTTCCTACTTCATAACAATATCTGCATTTGATCGACAAATGTCTGTGTAATTAAAGACTTTCCAAATTAAATAATATCTTATAGACACATTGAAACCTCTAATAAAAGTCTTTAAAATTAAATTAGATACTTAGATTGAGATTTATTATAAGTACATATTTATACATACACATATGTAATACATATTTCTATATTACGTTCCTGTCATTTTAAATGTCAAGCACAACCTATGCATGTAACTTATTCTGTTTACAACACGCAAGTTGGAATTTAGAATTTCTAATTTTCCATCAACACTGGACAGGATAGGATTTACGAAGTCATTCAAAGAGCGGTTCCAATGTTCCAAGCGCTTGTTATAGTAGCCTGAGAGTGACATAAATAGATCGTAGATGCAAGTGAATTATTTGAAATGGAACGCAGACGTTCTAATATCTTGTACACTGATATACGATATTATAGAAAAACAACATTCAAAAACCTGCTTCAATAGATTATTTTCTTTTATTGCTGATTGAGCTTAATATCGTAATAAGTTGTGGGTTGGAAAATGTCAAGTTTTAAATTTATGCGAAAGATATAATCTCTAAGTTATTCCATTATTACGATAAAGACCCTATTTGAATTGGCACTAGATACATGAAAGTTTTATAAGATTTAATTAACTTTATTTATGATTATTGAAGCAAATAATTCTATTGGAAAAAGTACAACATTCATATTTAGTCATATTCGTCTTGGTTGATATTTTACCTACTTACCCATTGGTTGCTGATTCATTTTTTATTGATTACATTTTTCTGCATTTACTATTCGCTTTAATTAATTGCCACCCTCTCCTGTTTCACCATACAAGAACAATAAGGGTCGAAAATTGGTATTATAATGTATTGCATATGCATACCTTTACCAACATTACAAGACTAAAGTATGTATGCACTTATTTATTTACTTTACCACGTGCTGACTCTAAAACATGAACTAATTTGAACAAAAGAATCAGACCAAGAAATATAACACTATATGTTTGAACTGGATTTATATATTTAAGAAATTTAAATCTACTAGGGAGTAATATCCAACCACACTGTTGAAAATTTTAACACTTTTTAATAGTCAGGAGAGGTCCACTCCTATTTCGAGTTAATTTGACTAGGATTACTTGAGTTAAGCTTTGACAAGAATATCTAGTAAAAAAGTGTCTATAATCGGAGTGTTGATTTGTCAAAATTCATTCATTGAAATTACACTACTGGGAGTTGATTTTTACAATTTTATCTAATCAAAATCACTACTTCCATAGTCAAAATATCACTATAAATAAGAGGATTTTTAAGATTTTGCTAGAAATCGTGTCTTTTTCCTTTAGACATATGCTACTTGTTCCTAGTCATATTTACTACTTTAAGAAGAAAAAGTTACTTTACCTACCTTTGGCCGTTAACCGCTTTGTTCAGCACACAGTAAGTATATATTTTTTTAATATAAAATATAATTCAAGAATGGTCTTCAATTATATTTCATATTAAAACAATATATACTATTGTGATATACGAATAGCTTCATATAAATTTTATCTATATTATTTACATCATTCTTTTTCTAAATTAGATATTGCGGTAATTATCCAAGATTCCTTATTAATTGATGTTTGAGTTAACAATTAGAAAAATGTTATATACAAGGCTAATATAGTTAAAAAGTACATAAAATTCATATGCCGTGTACATGACACATGAAATGTACGTGTACTTTAAATATATAATTGTCAAATACCAAGTGTATGATTATGTTTAGTTCCAACTCACAAAACGCTTAACAACAATTATATAGTTTCTCCAACATAATGACACAGAATTTTCAATTACTTATTTACTAAATATTATTATTATTAATTACTTATGAAACTAACTTCGCCTGTCAAAGTATAATGATAAAATGTATCTTAAATAGAATTAATTGATAAAAGTAACAATTGGGAAATATAAAATATATTACAAAATAAAAGTCGGTATATAAATACATACACATTTTTATTTGAAAAATATGAAAAGTACATAAACTGTATTATTAATGAACATAAAAATATTTCCAAAACTAAACATAACAGCTTCATAATATATAATAACCACAAATAAGAGGTAGAATATAATACAAAGTAATCCAGAAAAGTCAAGATTTTGTAATGCTTAAACACTTTACAGTTACTTCAAATCTTGTGCAGTTGAATAAAATTATTGAATATTGATTATATCACAGCATATTTAGGAATGAAATATTAATATCTTCGTCAAATGGATGATGGATTTCATAACATATTGTGCATCATCAAATTATCTAAATCAAACATTTCATAGACATTATTGTCAGGGGCTTGACATTTTTGGATAACTTTCTATTTTGTAATACTCGAAGAAAACCTATTATTCAAAAAAACTGCAAACTAAAAAAAAATTAAAAAGAAATACATTTTTTTCCCTAATTATTGTACAGTTTTGTTCGTAATTCCCGCATTCTAGGTGTTATATTTACATGATCATATTGTACATCAAAAACAATGGATCTTGAACAAGAGATCAATACCGTCGAAACTTTCCTTTCCTGCTTCAAATAGGTTGTTATCCATACAAACATAATATTGGTATATTGAAGCTTTTGAGGTTCCTATACCCACAAGAAAAGGTTGTTTCGTGACTTTTTTAGAAAATATATCCGTTAATGGAGTTCCAGTCTAAAACAAAAGAATTTATAAGAAATATAGTCTATACGCGTATAATGTGGTCTCAGTGATACCTTCTGAAAATAAATAAATCGACTTTCTGCACTCGTTCTAGTCTCTCTTTGTGCTTTATACCCTCCTTGTGCTGTAGGAGGTAACAGATGTATGAGAGCTATAATGGCATTTATATTTTTATCCCATACTGAAACACAAAAGGAAATTTAGAATTATATTTCATTACAAAATAGAGAATATCACATATTATACCTATTTTAGTATGATTATATAGTATAGATTCATTTAGTCAAAAATATTGAAAATTTCTGTCTTTCTAAATATTTCTTTGGGAAATATAAATATAAATTTGTTAATTACAGGAGTTTAAGATTAAATATTTGGTCAACCTTAGCATTTGCTGAAATGCTTCCATATGATATTTTGAGCTGTTTTGATTTTGTTAACATTTTTCTCGTGTATAGCAGAATTGTTGAAACATCATAGAATGCCTAAGATGCAAGATATACCTACCATCCACACCATCCAAAATGGGATTAAACGTCTTTTTTGTAATTGTATTGTTATAAATATTAAATATTTTTTCTCTAAATTCCACAAATCTTTCTTTAGTTGCGTAATCTTTGTTCGGATAGATTAGTTCAAAATCTTGATTAATCTAAAATAAAGTTTATAAAAGAAGTTGTAAAAGTAGACAATTGAAGGGAGAAAACTTACCAAGCCATAGGTATCTAAAAATCTGGGAAATTCTTCCAACTTATTACTTATAGTTCTACGATATGCGAATGTATTTTTCATTCGCTGAAATATTTCTTCGGTAGGCGTGTCTTTGGTACTGAATTTTAAAAACTTAATGTCTTCTTGAATTGCAACCAAATCGATATTATCCCTGTTTTCCGTGCACCTTCTTTTATCTAGCGATTTTAAATTGGTAGTGCTATTTCTCTTTATTGTTTTTAGTCGATTGGTAATAAATCCACTCCCTGTACTGGGATTATAAAAAGCTTCCTACAAATTATGTCATAATTCTGAATTAATAAAAAAATATAAATTTATTGACAATACTGACAAGAGCAACTAATATTAACTTCTTGACATATGATAGATACATTAGATATAGTCAACATATCCCTTTAGAAAAGCCTACCACTTTTAACAAGAGCAATATGCCTACAAAAAAAAATTAGCTAATTATGATAGGCTTTCAAAGTGACATATAAATATCAGGTTTTGGACATTGCATTGCTTAATATATTATTGTATGAAATATAATACTCACATAACCAAGATTACTCTTTCTATCTTTTAATTTGGGAAATAGATCGATAATAGATTTTGCACATATTTCTTTTTCTAACTTGCTAGGCTTCGAATTTGGGCTATTTTCTACTAAATAGCTTACTAAGTACTAAATTAACCAACAGTTTTCGAGAACGATCGCATAACTGCTCAGTGTTTTGATATTCTTCTATCAGTTGCTTTCCTCGCAAGATGCTTAGTAGATAATTCTTCACAAGCTAAAATATAATCAAATTATTACGTATTATAAATATTTTTTCATCTTCATTCAGAAAGGAATGCATGCCTTAGTATCCGATGTTTTTTTCTTACGATATGATACTTCCTACGTCCGAAAAAGACACAACTAAATCATTTCCAACTGTTACCGTGGATGGTAGTGTATCTAATTCAATGTAATCAAGCCTCTTTGACTTCAATTATAACGCCTCTTTCATTAATTTCGATATATTCAAGTATAAAATCAGCAACAATTTTAGCACATAGAGTCTACGAAATAAATCTCTTTTTCAAGGATATTAAACTCTTCTTTGGCTACAAAATGTGCAATAAAGATTAATTCTGTAATAATATATAATAAATGAATCTATTATATCCTGTTTCAGACAAAGGAGTGATTCAAATCTCTCGCCAAAACCTGGAACACAGCTGAAAAATCCAGTTAATAATTTATAAATAATCTCTACTTAAACATGCAGACTGTATTTAATTGCATAGCAACGTATAATAAACCAAATCAAAAATATAAGATAATGTTCACATGTTATGGCTTTGTTATGTAATAAATATTTTTCAAAAAAAAGAAAAAAAATTAAATTTAAAATTGTCTGTGCAAGAACCAAAAACATTTCATAAAAATATGTACCATTTTCGCATGATATTTGAATCACTCCTTATTATGAAACAAGAGGTATATAAAATTTGTGGAATAACCTTTTGGGATGACCTGCAACGATTCAAGAAACAGGTTTTTCTTTCTTAAAATTAGAAAATAGATATTTTCCCTACTTTCTGAAGAGATATAATTCAATAATCCTATTCTTGATCTTGAAAAATACGACAATAGTATTGTAATTGTAAAGATATTGAGAACACATTAAACGATTGTTTACCTTTATATGGAGATGTATTCAATATGTAAAATACCTACGCTTAATTTTGAGACACAACAATTTTTTTCTATTAAATAATAAAATAATGTGGCTACCTTTTTGTAATAAGTTCTCGTGCGTTAACGGACTTATTTTACACCACTTCATGTCGTTTTTGTATTTGAACCGAATATA
Organism: Amphimallon solstitiale; assembly: GCA_963170755.1. Taxonomy (NCBI): domain Eukaryota; kingdom Metazoa; phylum Arthropoda; class Insecta; order Coleoptera; family Scarabaeidae; genus Amphimallon; species Amphimallon solstitiale. Next base: position 1,181,066 of record OY720679.1, on the reverse strand, counting down.
AAAAGTAATATCCATGGCCAATAAAAATATAACATAATATTCTGTGTACTTTATGTATTATAAATATTAAACTTACCAGTATATAAGTATTATTCTTCACATACGCACAACACGCACTAAAAGTAATAATGTCGTCTGCATTACTGCATTTACCTAAATTTTGATATGCGTAATATTTATAACGGTTAGCGCATGACTGCTCATAACTAAACACGTGGATGCGCTGATTCTGATTGGTTCAAACGTCATTAAAATGTGGATGTCTAGGAAAAAGTGTCAATTTTTATATTCCAACGTAGAAATAACACCCGAAAATATTATCACTTGGCCTTGAACAGAGTATTCGTAAAATTGACTAAAAATCTCGTCAAAATCAACACGAAAATAATTGACTAGGTGAAAATTAACACTAACACGCTTCAAATTTTCAACAGTGCAGGCATATTAATAAAAATTTAAATAAATCGTAACCAATATATTAAAAAAATGTGTGAAGGTACTCTAAAATATCATCTTGCATTTCACTCCAAAGTTTACAATAATTTATTTTTAATGTATATATTTCTGCGAAATCATCTTTCTATGTTTTGCCAGTCGTGGGGCATTTAACACATAGATTAGCATTGTCTACCATGTGGTTGGTTGACGTCCCCAATAAATTGAGGATCATCTAAGAGAAGCTAGAAATTAGCAGCTTGTCTTCCTACTTTTGTTATTAGTTTTCTATGATTGTCAATAAAGTCACTAAGTCAAGATGGCCTTTTGGATTAGTTTTATACGTTTCCTTAATATATTGCCTATGATTAATTTAATTGTTTTATTGTATATTATATTAAATTATTTGTAGTCAATATAGCTTTGTTCGTAGAGAAATCGCGAAATAATCAAATGTGTCATCAGTCAGAGACTAGTTTTTTCACCACCAATCGAATCGTCGCTGACTGATTTGTGATTCCTACTGACAAGTTCCCTTTAACATAGTTGTCAAAAAGTCGATTTTGAAAAATGCTTATATCGACTTTTTGAAATAACCTTTTTTGTTTTTTTATTTTATTTATTTAAAAAATACAAACTATTAAGAAACATAAAATAGTTATTTATGTACCATGTCAGTAAACTGATCCTTTATCGAACGAGTCTGATTTATGAGCTAAGCGAGCGAGGCGAATAAAAGACGAGTTCGATAATAGTTATTTATGTAACAAGTCAGTAAAGTGATACTTTATCGAACGAGTCTGATTTACGAGCCAAGCGAGTGAAGCGAGCGCGGCGAGTAACAGATGAGTTCGGTAAAGGTACTTTACTGACGTGGTGCATACAAAATTTTATCGCCAACCGTGAAAATTGTTAATTTAAGAAATAAAGATATAATAACTTATGACAGTTTATGACAGTGACAAACGATTTATGTTTAAAGTCATCAGTCATGGCTACGCTGACAGATATTAGCGGCAGGTAAAGTACTTTATTGTACAGTAAGATAAAGTGTTTCTTTACCTCCGTAAAATGCTATGGTAACGCATCACTTTACTGACGGTTGGCGATAAAGAATATTTTATGTTAATATTGGGATATTTATGGTGGAATTCTGTTACTTTCTCGGAAGCTCCGGCTATCGTAGGCCCTGGCAACGAAGTGACGTTGCGATGACGATTTCAGAATTTTTACAGTTAGTGACGTAGAAGTGTCAATTTACGATTTTTTGTACATAACCTTTATGTTTAACATGTAAACAGACATATCATCTCGTAAACATATACCAAAATATTTCAATTTAAAATTTTAACTAATAAGAAAATTGTTTGAAATATAATATAGCGATTGCTAAAATTTTTTTTAAGAAAATGTACGGAACATTTTGTAATGCCAAGACATAGTATAAACATATGTTTATACTGCTGCTAAGATAGCACGAAACACTTTGGAAAATTTCAACAAGAACTGTTATCATTAGGAGAGTTTCAAAGGACGTAGTATCGCACTAGTGTATAGTGAATTTGCAGATAAATGTCTTTTCAGGCACATTTATGGATGATGAAATGTGATTTTTTTATAAAGCCAACAAGGACAGGTATCCCTATAAAGTGGACATTGTTTTTCTTACAAGAGTACCTAAACACAAAAAAAATACATAAACCTAGCAGACAATATCCACACAACATAAAGCATGTGAAATGTGCACAAACTAAATGTTCGAAAAAGTCTATTATGGTATCGTGTTCACAATAACTTCACAATTTAAAGTTGACTTTTTCATAAGATTTTCTAATAATAAAACTACATCAAATTGAGAGGATGTTTAACTTTATATTATGTTGAAGAAAATAAGACGAAATTTACCAGCTGTTTAGTCAATGACTTTCTTTATTTGTAAGTCAAACCGCAAAGATTTTATCAATGTGTAACTATATTCAACGATTAATGTTTTAGGATCCAAAAAGGTAACATTAAGTTTTAATAGCATAGGCCAAAGTATATAAATGGTTGAAGGATATAGATGATTTTGTATTTAGAAAATCGACCAATCCTGTGATTGTATTGTTGTACTTGGTACAACAATACATCACAGGAAATTATAGTAATTGAAAGTTCTCTTTATTTGCAGTTTTTACAGGAGAGTAACATTCATTAGGCTGAAATTTGCACTTTTTCAACTCAAAAGAATGTAAAAAATTATTGTTTAATAAATTTACCAGCAAGTATTATAAAACAATAGATGACATTTGACTCGGATAATTATACTAATATTGGATATGAATTATATGTTTACTATTAAATCTTAACAATAAAGATCAAAAAGAAAAATAATAATACTGAACTAGAAATGTGAACTTTGAATAATAGGTACTCAAATAGAGATTGTTTGTATAAATATTCAAAAATAAAACACATTTTATTGTCAAATATATTTTCTTTTCTTAACCTTACCATAAAAGTAGTGCTGAAATTTAGAAAAAAAATTACAGTATGTGAATAGAAAAAATATATATATACAAAAGGAGAGTGTTCTTCATCGGCTAAAGGTGGAGCAAGTATATCAACATGTGTGCCATCAATTACACCTACATCTCGTGCACCCCATTTTTCATAAAAACTATACAGACGAATAATTTTTAGAACGTTTAGAAAAGATACCCTTAATTACCCTTGGTAAATATATGAACTGGGTGCTATCGATTAAACAAAATACATATCCGGTCTCCCATTTTTTATCATAAAAACAAAATAAAGAATTATTTTTAGAATATTTTGATACAACATAATTACCCTTGCTTGACACGATTCTTCGATTCACAATCACTGGGAAATTTTATCCATTCAGGGAATAAATTGTTTGATATTACAAGACAGACCTGATGAACTATTCGACTTACTGAACTCTGACTGAGAGAAACAAAGTTACTAATACCATCACTATTCTGATAGCTGTCTGATGCTACGAAATTTAATGTTGTTAAGACCTGTAACAAATATATAATGTGCACTATAAAGCTAATATGCATTTCAAGTGATGTTTATGATAATAACCTTCAAATGTAATGGTATATTTGTTTATTCAATATGTCCATCCAATAACTGGATCAGGTTTTGAACAGTGTCCTTATTCAGTCTAAACATTTGTTTAAAATGCCTGTTTGGTATTTCAAAAGGATTTCCGTGATCTCTTAAACGTTTGCGGAATATACGCATATAATTTCTAAAATAAAGAAAATAGAGAATATTATGTATACTCTATATATTTTATATTATCGATTACCTACCTGTTGTGATCTTCATCTAATAATAATGCTATAAAGCCATTCATATTTGCAAATATAAAACAATAATAATTATAACAAATAAACTAACAGAAACTATAAATATAACAACAGGAACAGTATATTAACAATAGTTATATAATAATAATATAACCACAATATAACCAACAAAATCTTTACTCACGAACGTTTTGACAGTTCTACGTCACTAACTCTCAATATTCTGAAATCGTCATCGCAACGTCACTTCGTTGCCAGGGCCTACGATAGCCGGAGCTTCCGAGAAAGTTACAGAATTCCACCATTAGATAAAAGTAAATCGTGCGTCTTTTTAATGTCAAGATTTTCGCTTAGAGGCATATAATCACGCCTGCTGCAATGCACATCTTTAGTGATAAATGATGCAATATTCGAAATAGTCAGATTGATAGGCCAACTGGTTTGGAGTTGCCTCGATTATTTTTCCGCGTAAATCTTGTGGTGATTTTCCAGCAGATAAACGCAAACACAACCGATGATTATTATCTTTGCTAATAGAATGAAAACCTAGGAAGGCGGTGTTGCATACTAGAAGTTGCCCTGAACTGTAGTTAATATTACAACATGCCATCAAAAAAAATGAGGTGTAGCCACCACACGACTTTCTTATACGTATGAGCGTTTCAAACTATACAATTTTAAGAATTTTTTTATACAAAACTTATTCAAAATCCTATTCTAGGTACTTTCATTCTCTTAATAAATCGCTATAGAATGCATACTTTGCAAGATATTCGAAAAAAAGTGCTACTCGCTAAGAGTAAAAGTGCCACTTCCGGTCCGAATTTTGAAATTTCATGTACACAAAAAATATTGCAAACTCAACTCTAAATACTTTTGTACTCTTAATAAATATATATAGAATGCATAATTTACGACATATCTGCAAAAAATCGATATTCGGTAAGAGTAAAAGTGGTACTTCCGGTCCGAATTTTGAAATTTTTTTTATACAAAAGATATTTAAAATTATAATTTAAATACTTTTATACTCGTAATGTACCTACCTAGAAAGCATGACTTGCGAGATATTCCCAAAAAACTGATTTTCGATAAGAGTAAAAGACCTACTTCCGGTTGGAATTTCGAAAAACTTTTTTAAGATAATTTGTCTCAAATTTAATTTTGAGTACATTTCAATTCTTTATAAATTTGTTTAAACTTAGTAATTGACGAAATATTGGCAAAATTCGATTTTTATACTGAAGTAAACTGCTACTTCCGGTCTACCGATTTTACTGAAAAACTAATCAGATCTCAAGAGGGAGATTATACACGTAAATACAAAATTTGGAATTGATATCTCCAGCGGTTTGACCGCTATCGTGGTCACAGACAGACAGACAGACAGACAAGACACAGGCAGACAGACACACAGACATTTTTTTAAAAACCACTTTTTTGGTATCAGGGGACCTCAAAACGTGGACATCTGCAAAAATCTCGAGGTCGAAAATTTTCATCATCACAATACTTCCTTATACTACGTATAAGAAAGTAAAAATCATAATTGGAGTAGACTTTAAAATTTAAATGTACTTTAGCCACTTACGAGACTTTCGTTTATCGACATTGTTTTTAGAGCGTTTTCGCTGAACTAGAACTGCTGATATATTAGCGAATGAAGATAAACATCCTGCTCATTTTGGAACCAAAACTGTAGAATTTATTAAACACTTCTTGCTTTACCTCTCCCGATAATTTTTCTATGCAGTAACGGCAACAACCAAAAAAAAAATAATTCTTGTGAATATATTGTTTACAGTTTTTAGGTTAAGTTTACCTAATTACATTTCAATTCCATTTCCTTTTTACGAAGAACATTTCCCTAATAATGTACATATTGATCACTTTTGATTTTTGCCTTTTTGATCCTTTTACAATGCCATATTACACTTCTAACACCTTTTACTTTCTTATACGTAGTATAAGGAAGTATTGTGATGATGAAAATTTTCGACCTCGAGATTTTTGCAGACGTTTTGAACTCCCCTGATACCGAAAAAGTGGTTTTTAAAAAATGTTTGTGTCTCTGTGTGTGTCTCTCTCTCTCTGTGTGTGTGTGCGTGTGACCACGATAGCGGTCAAACCGCTGTAGATATCAATTCCAAATATTGTATTTACGTGTATATTCTCCCTCTTGACATCTGATTAGATTTTGAGCAAAATCGGCAGACCAGAAGTAGCAGTTTACTTCAGCGAAAAAATCGAATTTTGCTTTACTAAGTTTAAACAAAGTTATAAAGAATTCAAATGTTCTCAAAATTAAACTTGATAAAAATTGTATTTAAAAAGTTTCTCGAAAGTCCTACCGGAAGTAGGTCTTTTACTCATATTGAAGATCAGTTTTTTGCAAATATCTCGCAAGTCAAGCTTTTTAGGCAGGTACATTACGAGTATAAAAGTATTAAAGCATAATTTTAAATATCTTTCGTATAGAAAAAATTCCAAAATTCGGACCGAAAGTAACGCCATTAAATGCGAGTTGCATAAACTATTTTTTCTACGACTCCATAATAAAACATTATTTGTTATAAATTGAGGTTAAAATTTTCCATACACCTTTGCGAATTTAGCTGGTAATTAATTGTTCGTGGTTACTAAAGTTTGTTCCATAATTTCTGGTGGACTCAAATTTTACATTTCACTGTCATTATCCCTGATTTTTACCGTTTATATTTTCAAAAAGGCACAAATTTTAAGTACTTACTTGTAAATTGCAGAGAACTGTCACATTTATTTAATTTGTATATCTCTCAGATATGCAGTCGCCATATTGAATATTGGAATGTCGCATTCTTATTGGATATAAACTTCGGCATATCTAATAATACAATTAAAGTACAGGAGTAGAAAAACGTATTTAAAACATAATTTTCAATATCTTTTATATAAGAGAAATTTCAAAATTCAGACCGGAAGTACCACTTTTACTCTTAGAGAGTAGCATTTTTTTTCGAATATCTTGCAAATTATGCAGTCTATAGAGATTTATTAAGAGAATAGACGAACTTGGATTAGGATTTTGAATAATTTTTGTATAAAAACATTCTTAATATTGTATAATTTTAAACGCTAATACGTATAAGAAAGTCGTGTGGTGGCCACACCTAATTTTTATAAATATGTTTAGTGATTAACCCATATGAAGTTTGTTTGCGCCGTAATGGTGAACATTTAAATTTCAGAGATTAAAAAGTAAATATAATTTTTATTTTCGGTACTGTTTATTCTGGGGGATACAGTATAATATTTCTTGGAATAATCCAGATTAGATGATTCGATTTTCAATGAAGCCGGTAGGCCGGAAGTAGTAGTTTTAGTTCAGCGAAAAAGAAAAATTTTACCAATATCTCGGCGACTTCTATCTTTAGACTCTATTAAATCTTTTATTCTTACCGAAAAACAGGCTTTCTAGACAGATATATTGAGAGTATAGAAAGGGAAATTATTGTATAAACATAATTCATAAATCGGACTGGAAGTAACATTTTACTTTTATTAAATAGCAGTCTTTTTACTTTCTTATACGTAGTATAAGGAAGTATTGTGATGATGAAAATTTTCGACCTCGAGATTTTTGCAGATGTCCACGTTTTGAACTCCCCTGATACCGAAAAAGTGGTTTTTAAAAAATGTTTGTGTCTGTGTGTGTGTGTCTCTCTCTGTGTGTGTGTGTGCGTGTGACCACGATAGCGGTCAAACCGCTGTAGATATCAATTCCAAATATTGTATTTACGTGTATATTCTCCCTCTTGACATCTGATTAGATTTTGAGCAAAATCGGCAGACCGGAAGTAGCAGTTTACTTCAGCGAAAAAATCGAATTTTGCGTTACTAAGTTTAAACAAAGTTATAAAGAATTCAAATGTTCTCAAAATTAAACTTGATAAAAATTGTATTTAAAAAGTTTCTCGAAAGACCTACCGGAAGTAGGTCTTTTACTCATATTGAAGATCAGTTTTTTGCAAATATCTCGCAAGTCAAGCTTTTTAGGCAGGTACATTACGAGTATAAAAGTATTAAAGCATAATTTTAAATATCTTTCGTATAGAAAAAATTTCAAAATTCGGACCGAAAGTAACGCTTTTACTTCTATCGAGTAGCACTTTTTTTCTTGCAAAGTATGCATTCTATAGGATTTATTAAGAGAATAGAAGTATTTATAATAGGATTTTGAATAATTTTTGTATACAAAAATCTATAATTTTGAAACGCTCATACGTATAAGAAAGTCAAGTGGCCACACCTCATTTTTACGTTTATTTTAATTATTACTTTATGCTTATCCATTGTAAACAAACACCAGCATTTCCCGATTCTTTAAACATGGCAAGTCCAAGCTGCGATTTTGTTTGAGAAACTCTACAATTTCTGAATATATCGGGTTTTGAAAGTAAATACAATATTAAATGCCGGTTACCTTGCAGAAGAGTGCATGCATTTGTTTGCCTTGCTGTTAAAAACGGATTTTTTCGTAAAATGTCAAATATGTCATGGTGGATTTGTCAAGTTTCTCAAATAAGTGATTCAATTAATCCCACATTATATGCTAAAAAGCACGCAAGAAATATTAAAAACCAAGTTAGTGAGGTGCAACGCATATACACAGAATTAGTGTTTACCCAGCAGTAAAATGTTACCAGTAAAACTTCTTAAAGGAAAGCAGAATAAAAATCCAAGAAATAGTTAAGCGGCAACCCAAAACTAAAATATAAAATTATACTTAACGTAAAATAAAATTTGTTTATATCTTCACTATATTATATATAGTGAAGATATAAACAAATTTGTTGTTTTATTTTACGTTAAGTTCAATGGATCTTCACCAAGTAAAAGCCACATCTATCCAATTTTTATAAAATTATACTAATGACAAGGAACTAATTGTCTATTTTGAGTTTAAACTTTTAGATGTCGTCCACCAAACTTATCAGACTGGTTCATGAGCTGACAAGAAAGAGGACAGACAGTCTTTTGGAATACAGGCCTTCCATACACTCCTATGCAAAACATCGACGCAAATAAAATAAAATGAAAAGAAGTATACTAACAATTAACCTAAAATGAATCAACGATAAATTGATTTTAGGGAACGCAGCTATTAAACATATGAAACATGACTGTGAAGAGCAACATAACTTACCAAATTAAATTAAAGGACAATTAAATTGCAACACTGCCGTATTTTTCCAGGGACATTTGCTTTTTCTTTTGCTGTTCTGTTTCCTCTTGTTCCCATGTAAGTCTTAAGTACCACCTGTGAAATACAGTATGTATTACTATTTATTAGACCTTAATTGTTTGATTGAAAACGATAATCGAGGGTTTATGATGACACTAGTAATTATAGTTTTATTTAATCTATCATTTTCAGCATTTTCCCAATGGCAACAATTTCACCCTTTAGTTTATCAAGGTTTCCAAAATTCTAGCCATGCATTTTTGACGAAACTTGGTAAACTCAAACAAACTAATTACATTTTGTAATAATTAGTACGAGCTTAACAACATAAAGTATTGAAAAATATTTAATAAAATATATTAATTTCTATACTACTTCTACTGTTTGACATATATATAAAATTATAATTATAAAATTATATACATAGCAACATATACAATTTTCGCAAAGAAACCTTTACGATTGAAACACCAGTAGCTTCTATATTCCTACAATATTTTCGAAACATTTCTAGATAAACCAAATATCTTTACATGTCGTAATCAATAACATAAAATCTTTTAACAACTTTTTTAAGAATAATTTTAATTAAGAAATCTAAATTATTATAGTAATCAAATATAATTTATTGACTTTTATCTTGTTTGTAATATAAATATATTATAAACTATTATTATTTACAGTACTGTAATAAAGTTTACAATACAAAATTAAAGAGGTGACATAATTAAACTATATTGTCGGCCATATAAGAATAAGATTTCATTTCTCGTAAGCACTGTGCTTCAAAGAAATTTACGAAGTCGTAAAAGGAAACTCCAGGCAAATTTTCATTTTGTGCGCAACTTTTTACTGAACATTTATTTGCGTTTGTAAATTGAAGTGGGAGAAGGAATACAAGAAGGACGCCGTAATAGCTACAAAAGACGTGATAGGTCGTAAGCTCGACTTTAATTTTATTCTAAATAAAGTTCAGTTGCAGTTTCATTAGTGATGATATAAAAATAGTCATCAAACATTAGAATTCTTCCCATTAAATTGATATTGAAGTAGTATTTGTATCATTCAAAAAATACAGTAAATGATATAGCATTAGAGAGGTTTACAGTTAAAAAGGCAGAATAAGTCTGCAGGTAGAAGCATTTATATATGTTTATATATAATATTATTTGAAGAGTTTTTTCCTTTTCCTTCTCTTTCTTAGCCGTTTATTAGAAATATATGTGCATGAATACAAAATTTTGGATGATATCGGCTGTTGTTGATGGAGGTGCGGTTAAATAAAAATCATTTTACGTTTCGACATTATTTATAATGTCCTCATCATGAAAAAATGGTAGCTAAGCTATAAAAATCGATAAGCTTAAGGCTATGATTACTAAATATTTAAAATTAATGACATACTTATATTTTAAAAAGAAATCTTTACATCTTGGGTCAGTTATATGAAGATTTATATAATTTTTGTATATTCGAAAGTGAACATTGAACACACTGTTAAAAACGTCCTTTTTTTTTCTGAGTGTGGCAAACAAACAGGAATTAATATAAAATACTTACTATAGAGAAAGAAATCTTCATATAATACCAATATTGTTTTTAGGCAGTGCCTCCGCTGCCGGCAACGGTGCCCAAAAAATTGACCAATGGCTGCCGGCGCCGGTTGCCCACGCAATTTTAGTTCCGATGCCGGCAACGGCGCCCAACAAATACTGTGAGGGGTACCAGCTGTGGAGTACATAACCTCAAAATATGTATAGGTAACAAGTAAACAGCTATCGCGTAGTTGTGGAAAATGAAAGTAGGAGACAAGTTTTCTTCATATGAAGAGTTTATTAGTGTGTTAACCGAGTACAAGAAAAGTGTTCATAATGAATTTTGGATACGAGATGCTAGAACAATCGACAATCAAAGAAAACGAGCCCCCGAAAGCGTTGTCAACATTAATAAAACACTTAAATATTATCATATGCGACTAGCGTGCGTTAAAGGTGGTAGACCTTTTAAATCAAAAAATGAACATTCCAAGAGAAAATAGTAGGGTACTTTGGACAGTTCTGGAGCCTCCTCCCCCTCTCACCCAGCTCCCCCTCACCCCCCTCGCCCTAGTGGCGCCCTCTGCCAACCCAACTGATGTGGCGCCCCCTCGCGGTCGCCAACCCAACTAAAAATTGCAGATTTCATCATTACCAACACAACTAAAATTGCAGATTTCATCATTACCAACCCAACTAAAAATTGCAGATTTCATCATTACCAACCCAACTAAAAATTGCAGATTTCATCATTACCAACCCAACTAAAAATTGCAGATTTCATCATTACCAACCCAACTAAAAATTGCAGATTTCATCATTACCAACCCAACTAAAAATTGCAGATTTCATCATTACCAACCCAACTAAAAATTGCAGATTTCATCATTACCAACCCAATGTGGCGCCCTCTGACGGCCACTAACCAAACTAAGAAATGGCAGATTTCATCATTACCAACCCAATGTGACGCCCTCTCACAGCCACTAACCAAGAAATGGCATCTCTCATGATTACCATAATGCAGCATCCTTTCACGGTCACTAGCCAAACTAAGGTGACGTCAGACAAAATGGCGGACCATCAAGATGGTCTTTGTTTCTAGAGAATTCCTGAATAAATTACCAGGCTTGCTATCGCGCTTCTCAATGTACTTCAAACAGGTCTAAACATGTTTCCAGCGGAAACCGCAACGGCTGTCTGCTTCTGTGATAGCCGCACGCTTGAAATGCATATCTTACTTATAAAATAAAATAAAACAAACAATGTATTTATTATTATTAATTAACAATATGACCAAGTTTCATACCCTCAAGATGGTCTTTGCTTCTAGAGAATTCCTGAATAAATTACCCGGCTTGCTATCGCGCTTCTCAATGTACTTCAAACAGGTCTAAACATGTTTCCAGCGGAAACCGCAACGGCTGTCTGCTTCTGTGATAGCCGCACGCTTGAAATGCATATCTTACTTATAAAATAAAATAAAACAAACAATGTATTTATTATTATTAATTAACAATATGACCAAGTTTCATACCCTCAAGATGGTCGATAAAAATATAAACTTTATATCTAAGATCGGCATACCATTTCAAAATTATAAAATAAATATACAGTATGCTACTGGACGAGATAGCAACCAAGTATGAATATACAGGACGTTTCAAAGGTAGGGATTTTTAGAAAAGCAAGATGGCGAATCCAAGATGGCCGCCAAAAATCTAATAAACTAATGTCACGTCAAGCATCCAATCTATCAAAACCATGCACTCGAACTCCTATGAAACATCATCTCAAAACCATCGCTAGAATCAGCTCACGTCATGAAGCAGTTCTGAAACCCCTATATTAAAACCACACATTCAAACCACTATCAAATCCCTCTTTTCTCAAAAAAGCCATCCAACCATCCATCAATCCATCCATCCATCCATACATCCATCAATCCATCCATCCAACCATCAATCCATCCATCCATCCATCCATACATCCATCCATCCATCCATCCAACCATCCATCCTCAAAACAATACTTTCAAGTCCATTAATCCATCCATCCATCTGGACGAGATAGCAACCAAGTATAAATATACAGGACGTTTCAAAGGTAGGGATTTTTAGAAAAGCAAGATGGCGAATCCAAGATGGCCGCCAAAAATCTAATAAACTAAGGTGACGTCAGGCATCCAATCTATCAAAACCATGCACTCAAACTCCTATGAAACATCATTTCAAAACCATCGCTAGAATCAGCTCACGTCATGAAGCGGTTCTGAAACCCCTATATTAAAACCACACATTCAAACCACTATCAAATCCCTCTTTTCTCAAAAAGCCATCCAACCATCCATCAATCCATCCATCCATCCATCCATCCATACATCCATACATCCATCCATCCATCCATCCATCCATTAATCCATCCATCCATCCATACATCCATCCAACCATCCATCAATCCATCCATCCATGCATCCATCCATACATCCATCCATCCATCCATACATCCATCCAACCATCCATCCAACCATCCATCCATCCAACCATCCATTAATCCATCCATCCATCTGGACGAGATAGCAACCAAGTATGAATATACAGGACGTTTCAAAGGTAGGGATTTTTAGAAAAGCAAGATGGCGAATCCAAGATGGCCGCCAAAAATCTAATAAACTAAGGTGACGTCAGGCATCCAATCTATCAAAACCATGTACTCAAACTCCTATGAAACATCATTTCAAAACCATCGCTAGAATCAGCTCACAACCGGATCATGAAGCGGTTCTGAAACCCCTATATTAAAACCACACATTCAAACCACTATCAAATCCCTCTTTTCTCAAAAAGCCATCCAACCAGCCATCCATCCATACATCCATACATCCATCCATCCATCCATCCATCCAACAATCAATCCATCCATCCATCCATCCATACATCCATCCATCCATCCATCCATCCATACATCCATCCATCCATCCATCCAACAATCAATCCATCCATCCATCCATCCATACATCCATCCATCCATCCATCCATCCAACCATCCATCCATCCATCCATCCAACCATCCATCCATCCATCCATCCATCTGGATAACATAGCAACCAAATATTAATATACAGAACATTTCAAAGGTAGGGATTTTTAGAAAAGTAAGATAGCGAATCCAAGATTGCCGCCAAAAATCTAATAAACTAAGGTGACGTCAGGCGAAATGGCCGACTATCAATATGATCGATCAAAATATAAACTCAACTTCTAGAAAATACCCAACTCCATATCACGCATCACAACAACAACCACCACCACAACCACCCAACATAGTTTCAAACGCCACAACACCAGACCAACTTAGGAAGATACATCTAGGTCAAACCCCAACACAACATACATTCAAACGCCACCACCGCGGATTTACATCTAAGATCGGCATACTTTGTCAAAATCATAAAATAAATATATAGTATGGTACTGGATAACATAGCAACCAAACATGAATATACAGGACATTTCAAAAGTAAGACTTTTAGAAAAGTAAAATAATGAGCCCATATTTTTAAGAAAACAATTTATTAAAAATAAAACAACTACACACATCAAACAAACCTCAACCATACTTTCAATTTCACAAATATCAAAATTTAAACAAAACAATCAAATGCAAAGGCAAGGAATGTTCTCGAGATGACCCATATAGTGCAATATAACAATGCAGTAAAACGATAGAGGTGAGATACATGGTCTATCATAAAAATTTTTTACCCACTTTTTTCAGCAATCAAAACTTTTTTGACAAAACACTATACATATGAAAATAGACATAACATTAAATATTTCCATTTTAGAGATACCCCAGTTTAATCTCAATTTTAAATAACATAAATTCTTAAATTGATTTAGTTAACTTTCTTATAATATTTAAAAAAAGGTTGAAAAAGAAAACATACTAAGTCCCACAACAGATAAAATATGTACTATCTTTTTACACTTCATGTTTAGTACTATCATTAGAAGAAATATGCTTGAGGTACAGCTTTTAATATGAAATTTAGAGGTTTTTATGCAAAATACATAGTTTATCACTAATAAAACTAATTTTGAAACACATTGTCCACATAGCAAATACCACTTCCTGTACATTTTAAAAAATAACAATTTTTATATATCATAAAAGAACCAAACAAAAAACTAATATAAAGACAGCATTAACGTTCTAACCAAAAGATTTACAAAAATATTAAATATATACTTGTTCTAAAAATGCTTCTATCTCTCTTTTACAGTTTATGTTTGTACAGCAGCGAATGTATTACATTTCCTTTGAAATTACATAAAAATCCATGCAATACACTTAAAACATTTGAAAAATCATGTTTGGTAAGCCCACTATATATCAATATTTAAGACAAAAAATTATTATTAATTTTCCATCTACAGATACCCCTGCTTAATATCAATTTGAATTAACATAAATTCATAAAATGAGTCTATCTTTTACAGTTCGTGGGTTATACTATCATTAGAAGAAATATGATTGACGAGCGGCTTTTAATATGAAATTTAGAGGTTTTTACACAAAAACATAGTTTATGCCTAATAAAAACTAATTTTGAAACACATTGTACACATAGCAAATACCACTTCCTATACATTTAAAAAATAACAATGTTTATACATCATAAAAGAACGAAACAAAAAAACTAATATAAAGACAGCATTAACGTTCTAACCGAATTCGAGCCATACTTTCCCATGTTTTGTGAGCTGTTGCATTGTCCTGTTGGAAATACCCATGTAAAAGTTCGCCATCATGAAGATTTTGTAAAAACGGTTCAAGTAAATTATTTCGATATCTCTCAGCATTTATCGATCCTTCAAAAAACACAGGTCCAAATATACGCCTTCTAGAAACCGCTAGCCAAACACCAATTTTCTGCGGATGGAGAGGCGATTGAATAAACTCATGAGGATTCTCCGAAGACCAAATACGCATATTTTGTTTGTTTATATAGCCGGATAGGTGAAACCATTCTTTTTGTATATATTTGTAGAGTAAAAGCAGCATTCGATTGACTAAGAAATAGTAGCACTTAAAACATTTGAAAAATCATGTTTGGTAAGCCTACTATTTAAGACAAAAATTATTATTTATTTCCATTTACAACAGATAGCCCACTATTTATCAATATTTAAGGGTAAAAAATTATTATTAATTTCCCCATTTACAACAGATTTGCTTGTTTAATCTCAATTTTTGAATAACATAAATTCTTAAATTGATTTAGTTAACTTTATTATAATATTTAAAAAAGGGCGAGAAAGAAAACATACTAAGTCTCACAACGGATAAAATATATGATATCTTTTTACAGTTCATGTTTTTGTACTATCATTACAAGAAATAAGCCTCGCGATTAGCTTTTAATCTGAAATTTAGATGCTTCATAAAACCACCTCAGAGACACTAAAAAATTATGATTTTCAGCTCAACCAACCATTCAAAAAGTTGATACATCAAATTCGTGAATATTAATATCACTCTACACTCTTAATACAAAATTTAGCAGAAGTCTCACATTAAATGAATACAAAATTTATATATGCACTACATTAAATGAGGATTGAATTTTATACACTGCTTATATCACCAGAAATTTTGTTACAAGATTATATGATTAGATAGACTCATGACTAAGCCTAAACGGACACCAGGCCTTCAATATGTAGTAAAGTTTTTTTCTTCATACATTTAATATAAACTAATGATCTATCTTTAGAAAGCATCCACAGGTCCATTAGAACTTGTGGGTGGTGCAACATCTACTTTAACCCTCTTCTTAGGCGGTCCGGCAACATGCTCACATGTATCCACACCCTCCCTACAAATACCGCAAACAAAATTGCGGTGGAGGGTATTCACATGTCGCTCCATGTTATCACGCCGGGTGAAGGATTTTCCGCAAATGATGTAATTCATTCTATGAAAAACAAATTAAAAATAATTAATATAATAAATTTAAGAGAATAAAAAGCTATTGAAACCTAATTTTTAATATATCGAAATTGCTAATTTATTTGACTGATCCGCGTATATTTAACTAAAAAATACCTGTATTATTCAGATTTTATTTAAATTATTAAAAAAAAAAAATCTCTTTAAAGAACCATATAAAATAATTAACTTAATTATATAAATTTACATACTTATACATTAAAAACAATTTAAAGAAAGCACTAAATGCAAAAAATACTTGTATTATACAAAATTTATTTAAATTATTGAAAAAATCTTTTAAAGAACCGTATAAAATAATCAACTTAATTATATAAATTTACACGCTTAAACGTTAAAAACAATATAAAGAAGCTACTAAATGCATATAAAATACTTTGAGGCACCCTGGATTAATTGTATATAAAAATAATATTCAATAAAATATTCAATAAAATTGGCACCATTAAATTATTAAGAATAGCCTTATAATTGAAAAACAATTTTTAAAAAGTCCTATAAAATTTTAGAGTGGTAGAAAAACTATGATCCGCGCATATTTAACTAAAAATACCTGTATTATTGAGAATTTATTGATAAAACCTTATAAAATAATCAATTTAATAATATAAATTTACGCACCTAAAAATTTAAAAAAAAGAAAAAAAAAACAATATAAAGAAGCTACTAAATACAAATAAAATACTTGAAACATATCCTGGATTAATTGTATATAAAAATAATATTCAATAAAATATTAATAAAATTTACGCCATTAAATTATTAAAAATAGTCTAATTGAAAAACAATTTTTAAAAAAGTCCTATGAAATTTTAGAGTGGTAGAAAAACTAATGAAAAATATTGCAAGTTAATATTATATAAATTAGGGTTTCTAAATACCTTATAGTAAACACAAACAAGCACTAAAAACGATGTTGACTGTTTAAAGACACTGGTTATAATAAAATTAAATATGCCAATCTACGTATATATAGATACACATCTGTTTTTTCCCGCGCATACATATATATACATATATACATATGCGACCAGAGGTAATTTAGCGCTGTAAAATTCCTTTTCTCACGGTGGTCCGGCGACAATAGGCCCTTTTTTTCCCACACACACACACACACACACACACACACATATATATATATATATGTATATGTATGTATGTGAACGGGGGCAATTAGCTGAGGCCACATTCCAGCCCCATGGTCGGGCCGTGTTTTAAGGAATGCACTTAAATTTTTCGGTCTCATACCTGCATCCAATGAGGGTTTCGAGTCCGGGAATTTCGTCTTTCTACCTGTACAGATAGATCTGTCTTTATATAAAATTCGTATATATTAACTATGATTTTAGTTTTAAAATAAAAAATGATAAGAAGGTTAAAATAATTCGTTATTTTGTAGATAGTTGCATAGAGCTAAAACATTATTTTGCATGCATATACATTCTCCAGTAGTTTTATTATTATGATAAAAACAATGATTGACATTTTTAATAAGCTTTGGTACATCATTAAAATATTCCAGTAAATTAAATGCTAATGATGTAAAAATACCTAAAAATATTTCGTAAAACAAGAGTATTTTAGTTAAATATACGGAGATCCATATGAAAAACTACGAAAGTTATATTAATGTTAAATATTAAATAATTTAATTAAATGAAAACACATCGTTTCACAAAAATTATGTTTTATTAAACACAAGATGTACATTTCATTTACCATAACAGTACATTATAAACCTTTCTTAATATTGATGATACAGGATCAGTTAAATTAGTATGGTTGTTAAGAAATTGGAGGAGCATTTGATAGTATTTTCTTCATAAAAGTAGTATGTATTATAATATAAGATAGTGTTATAAACTATACAATAAATATTATTCAGTATTGGAATACACAATGAATAACACAAATTTGAGTAGAGAAAGATAAATATTTCTAATTGCACATGTGTGAATTTGAATTTATCGGGAATATACAGAGTAATTATTTACATCTGATGGTGAAACATGGTCGCGTATTTTATATCATTCAGTAATTTAATTTGCTCTATAGCTAGACAATGAGGTGGATGCTAAGCATTAATTTGTACACACGTAATGTTATGATCGTCAGTGTAACATATATATTCAAGTCTAACACAAACTTTTTGATTTATTGAAACCCCAATAGAAATTATCACTATTTCGAGAAGAATAGTCATGTACCTGTACATATTCAAAGCCGCTGAAGTATGAGTACATTAACAGCTGTATACGCGTGTCTTTATCATCCACTTTAATGTGTTACTGTAATTCCAGTTACTTTTTTTATTTATACGTACATATATTGTGAATTATTACACTAATTATAAAACAAAATTAATTATAGATAGACAAACATTATACAGGTATATTGCAAACATGTAATGCTAAGATAATCAGAGTGATATATACATACATGTAAAGAAATTTATAATTTATTCAATCTCTTATTAAAAGAGTTATTAATATTTTTCAAATGAATACCTGACAGTGGTGGAAAACTGTTGAAATTTGGATAGATTAATAGTTACATATGCGAGCTTCAGAATAGCTTCTGAACATGTTGGGTTGTAATTTGGTATACAATAAAAGGCAGCGGGGAACTGAACCACCTCCCAAAAAAGGTATTTAATATTAAATCGTCGATTCCCCATCACAGAAAAATAGTGTATCATACAAGGGAAAAAAGTATTAGATTTTAGCTCGAGGTAAGATAAATTACCGAGAGCTAAAATCTAATTTTTTCCATTGTATAATACACTATTTTTCTGTGATGGGAAAACGACGATTTAATATTAAATACCTTTTTTGGGAGGTGGTTCAGTTCCCCGCTGCCTTTTATTGTATACCAAATTACAACCCAACATGTTCAGAAGCTATTCTGAAGCTCGCATATGTAACTATTAATCTATCCAAATTTCAACAGTTTTCCACCACTGTCAGGTATTCATTTGAAAAATATTAATAACTCTTTTAATAAGAGATTGAATAAATTATAAATTTCTTTACATGTATGTATATATCACTCTGATTATCTTAGCATTACATGTTTGCAATATACCTGTATAATGTTTGTCTATCTATAATTAATTTTGTTTTATAATTAGTGTAATAATTCACAATATATGTACGTATAAATAAAAAAAGTAACTGGAATTACAGTAACACATTAAAGTGGATGATAAAGACACGCGTATACAGCTGTTAATGTACTCATACTTCAGCGGCTTTGAATATGTACAGGTACATGACTATTCTTCTCGAAATAGTGATAATTTCTATTGGGGTTTCAATAAATCAAAAAGTTTGTGTTAGACTTGAATATATATGTTACACTGACGATCATAACATTACGTGTGTACAAATTAATGCTTAGCATCCACCTCATTGTCTAGCTATAGAGCAAATTAAATTACTGAATGATATAAAATACGCGACCATGTTTCACCATCAGATGTAAATAATTACTCTGTATATTCCCGATAAATTCAAATTCACACATGTGCAATTAGAAATATTTATCTTTCTCTACTCAAATTTGTGTTATTCATTGTGTATTCCAATACTGAATAATATTTATTGTATAGTTTATAACACTATCTTATATTATAATACATACTACTTTTATGAAGAAAATACTATCAAATGCTCCTCCAATTTCTTAACAACCATACTAATTTAACTGATCCTGTATCATCAATATTAAGAAAGGTTTATAATGTACTGTTATGGTAAATGAAATGTACATCTTGTGTTTAATAAAACATAATTTTTGTGAAACGATGTGTTTTCATTTAATTAAATTATTTAATATTTAACATTAATATAACTTTCGTAGTTTTTCATATGGATCTCCGTATATTTAACTAAAATACTCTTGTTTTACGAAATATTTTTAGGTATTTTTACATCATTAGCATTTAATTTACTGGAATATTTTAATGATGTACCAAAGCTTATTAAAAATGTCAATCATTGTTTTTATCATAATAATAAAACTACTGGAGAATGTATATGCATGCAAAATAATGTTTTAGCTCTATGCAACTATCTACAAAATAACGAATTATTTTAACCTTCTTATCATTTTTTATTTTAAAACTAAAATCATAGTTAATATATACGAATTTTATATAAAGACAGATCTATCTGTACAGGTAGAAAGACGAAATTCCCGGACTCGAAACCCTCATTGGATGCAGGTATGAGACCGAAAAATTTAAGTGCATTCCTTAAAACACGGCCCGACCATGGGGCTGGAATGTGGCCTCAGCTAATTGCCCCCGTTCACATACATACATATACATATATATATATATATGTGTGTGTGTGTGTGTGTGTGTGTGTGTGTGTGTGTGTGTGTGGGAAAAAAAGGGCCTATTGTCGCCGGACCACCGTGAGAAAAGGAATTTTACAGCGCTAAATTACCTCTGGTCGCATATGTATATATGTATATATATGTATGCGCGGGAAAAAACAGATGTGTATCTATATATACGTAGATTGGCATATTTAATTTTATTATAACCAGTGTCTTTAAACAGTCAACATCGTTTTTAGTGCTTGTTTGTGTTTACTATAAGGTATTTAGAAACCCTAATTTATATAATATTAACTTGCAATATTTTTCATTAGTTTTTCTACCACTCTAAAATTTCATAGGACTTTTTTAAAAATTGTTTTTCAATTAGACTATTTTTAATAATTTAATGGCGTAAATTTTATTAATATTTTATTGAATATTATTTTTATATACAATTAATCCAGGATATGTTTCAAGTATTTTATTTGTATTTAGTAGCTTCTTTATATTGTTTTTTTTTTCTTTTTTTTAAATTTTTAGGTGCGTAAATTTATATTATTAAATTGATTATTTTATAAGGTTTTATCAATAAATTCTCAATAATACAGGTATTTTTAGTTAAATATGCGCGGATCATAGTTTTTCTACCACTCTAAAATTTTATAGGACTTTTTAAAAATTGTTTTTCAATTATAAGGCTATTCTTAATAATTTAATGGTGCCAATTTTATTGAATATTTTATTGAATATTATTTTTATATACAATTAATCCAGGGTGCCTCAAAGTATTTTATATGCATTTAGTAGCTTCTTTATATTGTTTTTAACGTTTAAGCGTGTAAATTTATATAATTAAGTTGATTATTTTATACGGTTCTTTAAAAGATTTTTTCAATAATTTAAATAAATTTTGTATAATACAAGTATTTTTTGCATTTAGTGCTTTCTTTAAATTGTTTTTAATGTATAAGTATGTAAATTTATATAATTAAGTTAATTATTTTATATGGTTCTTTAAAGAGATTTTTTTTTTTAATAATTTAAATAAAATCTGAATAATACAGGTATTTTTTAGTTAAATATACGCGGATCAGTCAAATAAATTAGCAATTTCGATATATTAAAAATTAGGTTTCAATAGCTTTTTATTCTCTTAAATTTATTATATTAATTATTTTTAATTTGTTTTTCATAGAATGAATTACATCATTTGCGGAAAATCCTTCACCCGGCGTGATAACATGGAGCGACATGTGAATACCCTCCACCGCAATTTTGTTTGCGGTATTTGTAGGGAGGGTGTGGATACATGTGAGCATGTTGCCGGACCGCCTAAGAAGAGGGTTAAAGTAGATGTTGCACCACCCACAAGTTCTAATGGACCTGTGGATGCTTTCTAAAGATAGATCATTAGTTTATATTAAATGTATGAAGAAAAAAACTTTACTACATATTGAAGGCCTGGTGTCCGTTTAGGCTTAGTCATGAGTCTATCTAATCATATAATCTTGTAACAAAATTTCTGGTGATATAAGCAGTGTATAAAATTCAATCCTCATTTAATGTAGTGCATATATAAATTTTGTATTCATTTAATGTGAGACTTCTGCTAAATTTTGTATTAAGAGTGTAGAGTGATATTAATATTCACGAATTTGATGTATCAACTTTTTGAATGGTTGGTTGAGCTGAAAATCATAATTTTTTAGTGTCTCTGAGGTGGTTTTATGAAGCATCTAAATTTCAGATTAAAAGCTAATCGCGAGGCTTATTTCTTGTAATGATAGTACAAAAACATGAACTGTAAAAAGATATCATATATTTTATCCGTTGTGAGACTTAGTATGTTTTCTTTCTCGCCCTTTTTTAAATATTATAATAAAGTTAACTAAATCAATTTAAGAATTTATGTTATTCAAAAATTGAGATTAAACAAGCAAATCTGTTGTAAATGGGGAAATTAATAATAATTTTTTACCCTTAAATATTGATAAATAGTGGGCTATCTGTTGTAAATGGAAATAAATAATAATTTTTGTCTTAAATAGTAGGCTTACCAAACATGATTTTTCAAATGTTTTAAGTGCTACTATTTCTTAGTCAATCGAATGCTGCTTTTACTCTACAAATATATACAAAAAGAATGGTTTCACCTATCCGGCTATATAAACAAACAAAATATGCGTATTTGGTCTTCGGAGAATCCTCATGAGTTTATTCAATCGCCTCTCCATCCGCAGAAAATTGGTGTTTGGCTAGCGGTTTCTAGAAGGCGTATATTTGGACCTGTGTTTTTTGAAGGATCGATAAATGCTGAGAGATATCGAAATAATTTACTTGAACCGTTTTTACAAAATCTTCATGATGGCGAACTTTTACATGGGTATTTCCAACAGGACAATGCAACAGCTCACAAAACATGGGAAAGTATGGCTCGAATTCGGTTAGAACGTTAATGCTGTCTTTATATTAGTTTTTTTGTTTCGTTCTTTTATGATGTATAAACATTGTTATTTTTTAAATGTATAGGAAGTGGTATTTGCTATGTGTACAATGTGTTTCAAAATTAGTTTTTATTAGGCATAAACTATGTTTTTGTGTAAAAACCTCTAAATTTCATATTAAAAGCCGCTCGTCAATCATATTTCTTCTAATGATAGTATAACCCACGAACTGTAAAAGATAGACTCATTTTATGAATTTATGTTAATTCAAATTGATATTAAGCAGGGGTATCTGTAGATGGAAAATTAATAATAATTTTTTGTCTTAAATATTGATATATAGTGGGCTTACCAAACATGATTTTTCAAATGTTTTAAGTGTATTGCATGGATTTTTATGTAATTTCAAAGGAAATGTAATACATTCGCTGCTGTACAAACATAAACTGTAAAAGAGAGATAGAAGCATTTTTAGAACAAGTATATATTTAATATTTTTGTAAATCTTTTGGTTAGAACGTTAATGCTGTCTTTATATTAGTTTTTTGTTTGGTTCTTTTATGATATATAAAAATTGTTATTTTTTAAAATGTACAGGAAGTGGTATTTGCTATGTGGACAATGTGTTTCAAAATTAGTTTTATTAGTGATAAACTATGTATTTTGCATAAAAACCTCTAAATTTCATATTAAAAGCTGTACCTCAAGCATATTTCTTCTAATGATAGTACTAAACATGAAGTGTAAAAAGATAGTACATATTTTATCTGTTGTGGGACTTAGTATGTTTTCTTTTTCAACCTTTTTTTAAATATTATAAGAAAGTTAACTAAATCAATTTAAGAATTTATGTTATTTAAAATTGAGATTAAACTGGGGTATCTCTAAAATGGAAATATTTAATGTTATGTCTATTTTCATATGTATAGTGTTTTGTCAAAAAAGTTTTGATTGCTGAAAAAAGTGGGTAAAAAATTTTTATGATAGACCATGTATCTCACCTCTATCGTTTTACTGCATTGTTATATTGCACTATATGGGTCATCTCGAGAACATTCCTTGCCTTTGCATTTGATTGTTTTGTTTAAATTTTGATATTTGTGAAATTGAAAGTATGGTTGAGGTTTGTTTGATGTGTGTAGTTGTTTTATTTTTAATAAATTGTTTTCTTAAAAATATGGGCTCATTATTTTACTTTTCTAAAAGTCTTACTTTTGAAATGTCCTGTATATTCATGTTTGGTTGCTATGTTATCCAGTACCATACTATATATTTATTTTATGATTTTGACAAAGTATGCCGATCTTAGATGTAAATCCGCGGTGGTGGCGTTTGAATGTATGTTGTGTTGGGGTTTGACCTAGATGTATCTTCCTAAGTTGGTCTGGTGTTGTGGCGTTTGAAACTATGTTGGGTGGTTGTGGTGGTGGTTGTTGTTGTGATGCGTGATATGGAGTTGGGTATTTTCTAGAAGTTGAGTTTATATTTTGATCGATCATATTGATAGTCGGCCATTTCGCCTGACGTCACCTTAGTTTATTAGATTTTTGGCGGCCATCTTGGATTCGCTATCTTACTTTTCTAAAAATCCCTACCTTTGAAATGTTCTGTATATTAATATTTGGTTGCTATGTTATCCAGATGGATGGATGGATGGATGGATGGTTGGATGGATGGATGGATGGATGGTTGGATGGATGGATGGATGGATGGATGTATGGATGGATGGATGGATGGATTGATTGTTGGATGGATGGATGGATGGATGTATGGATGGATGGATGGATGGATGGATGTATGGATGGATGGATGGATGGATTGATTGTTGGATGGATGGATGGATGGATGGATGTATGGATGTATGGATGGATGGCTGGTTGGATGGCTTTTTGAGAAAAGAGGGATTTGATAGTGGTTTGAATGTGTGGTTTTAATATAGGGGTTTCAGAACCGCTTCATGATCCGGTTGTGAGCTGATTCTAGCGATGGTTTTGAAATGATGTTTCATAGGAGTTTGAGTACATGGTTTTGATAGATTGGATGCCTGACGTCACCTTAGTTTATTAGATTTTTGGCGGCCATCTTGGATTCGCCATCTTGCTTTTCTAAAAATCCCTACCTTTGAAACGTCCTGTATATTCATACTTGGTTGCTATCTCGTCCAGATGGATGGATGGATTAATGGATGGTTGGATGGATGGATGGTTGGATGGATGGTTGGATGGATGTATGGATGGATGGATGGATGTATGGATGGATGCATGGATGGATGGATTGATGGATGGTTGGATGGATGTATGGATGGATGGATGGATTAATGGATGGATGGATGGATGGATGGATGTATGGATGTATGGATGGATGGATGGATGGATGGATTGATGGATGGTTGGATGGCTTTTTGAGAAAAGAGGGATTTGATAGTGGTTTGAATGTGTGGTTTTAATATAGGGGTTTCAGAACCGCTTCATGACGTGAGCTGATTCTAGCGATGGTTTTGAAATGATGTTTCATAGGAGTTTGAGTGCATGGTTTTGATAGATTGGATGCCTGACGTCACCTTAGTTTATTAGATTTTTGGCGGCCATCTTGGATTCGCCATCTTGCTTTTCTAAAAATCCCTACCTTTGAAACGTCCTGTATATTTATACTTGGTTGCTATCTCGTCCAGATGGATGGATGGATTAATGGACTTGAAAGTATTGTTTTGAGGATGGATGGTTGGATGGATGGATGGATGGATGTATGGATGGATGGATGGATGGATTGATGGTTGGATGGATGGATTGATGGATGTATGGATGGATGGATGGATTGATGGATGGTTGGATGGCTTTTTTGAGAAAAGAGGGATTTGATAGTGGTTTGAATGTGTGGTTTTAATATAGGGGTTTCAGAACTGCTTCATGACGTGAGCTGATTCTAGCGATGGTTTTGAGATGATGTTTCATAGGAGTTCGAGTGCATGGTTTTGATAGATTGGATGCTTGACGTGACATTAGTTTATTAGATTTTTGGCGGCCATCTTGGATTCGCCATCTTGCTTTTCTAAAAATCCCTACCTTTGAAACGTCCTGTATATTCATACTTGGTTGCTATCTCGTCCAGTAGCATACTGTATATTTATTTTATAATTTTGAAATGGTATGCCGATCTTAGATATAAAGTTTATATTTTTATCGACCATCTTGAGGGTATGAAACTTGGTCATATTGTTAATTAATAATAATAAATACATTGTTTGTTTTATTTTATTTTATAAGTAAGATATGCATTTCAAGCGTGCGGCTATCACAGAAGCAGACAGCCGTTGCGGTTTCCGCTGGAAACATGTTTAGACCTGTTTGAAGTACATTGAGAAGCGCGATAGCAAGCCGGGTAATTTATTCAGGAATTCTCTAGAAGCAAAGACCATCTTGAGGGTATGAAACTTGGTCATATTGTTAATTAATAATAATAAATACATTGTTTGTTTTATTTTATTTTATAAGTAAGATATGCATTTCAAGCGTGCGGCTATCACAGAAGCAGACAGCCGTTGCGGTTTCCGCTGGAAACATGTTTAGACCTGTTTGAAGTACATTGAGAAGCGCGATAGCAAGCCTGGTAATTTATTCAGGAATTCTCTAGAAACAAAGACCATCTTGATGGTCCGCCATTTTGTCTGACGTCACCTTAGTTTGGCTAGTGACCGTGAAAGGATGCTGCATTATGGTAATCATGAGAGATGCCATTTCTTGGTTAGTGGCTGTGAGAGGGCGTCACATTGGGTTGGTAATGATGAAATCTGCCATTTCTTAGTTTGGTTAGTGGCCGTCAGAGGGCGCCACATTGGGTTGGTAATGATGAAATCTGCAATTTTTAGTTGGGTTGGTAATGATGAAATCTGCAATTTTTAGTTGGGTTGGTAATGATGAAATCTGCAATTTTTAGTTGGGTTGGTAATGATGAAATCTGCAATTTTTAGTTGGGTTGGTAATGATGAAATCTGCAATTTTTAGTTGGGTTGGTAATGATGAAATCTGCAATTTTTAGTTGGGTTGGTAATGATGAAATCTGCAATTTTAGTTGTGTTGGTAATGATGAAATCTGCAATTTTTAGTTGGGTTGGCGACCGCGAGGGGGCGCCACATCAGTTGGGTTGGCAGAGGGCGCCACTAGGGCGAGGGGGGTGAGGGGGAGCTGGGTGAGAGGGGGAGGAGGCTCCAGAACTGTCCAAAGTACCCTACTGAAAATGTACGACGTATAAAGAAGATTGTGAGGCAACAATTTTCCTGCGCGTTACTGCTTGCAAACAATATCTGTGTGTATTGGAATTAAAAGACAACCACAACCATACATCTTCTGAAACTTATTTTACAACCCTTTCACAACAAAGGTTACAGCTCCCGGCAAATGTAAAAAATTTTGCAAGTGAATCGTTAAAAGCTGGTGCAAATAAAAAAGTTGTGTTGGACAAAATAAGAGCGGAGACCGGCAACAAGATTACACTTAAAGACCTAACTAACATCAGCAGGAGAACTTCAGAGAGGAAAAACTTTCAAGAATGTGTTAATATGCTCAAGAATATTTATGACTGTAGCGATATTCAATTGTTAATGGATGAACATGAAGTTTTTAAAGGACTGTATTTTCAAGACAAAAGAATGAAAAAATACATGGAGGCGTTTCCGGAAATATTGTTTATTGATGGTACATACTGCTTAGTTGATCTTAAAACAGCAACATATATTATAATGATAGAAGATGGCTGTGGTTTTAGTGAAATAGTTGCAGTGTGTTTACTAGTTGATGAAGATGAACCTTCCATTAATTTTTTTATAGAAACATTTAAAAATCGAAATCCCGCTTGGAAGAAAGTACAAGTTATTATGTCGGATAAAGACAAAACGGAACGAAAAGTTTTTCAAAAACATTTCCCAGATGCAAAACTACAAATATGCCTTTTTCATGTTTTTCAAATATTCAATAGAGAGGTTTCATTTAAAAAAATGGGTATAACCGCAGATGAAGTGAAGATCAGCAAAGAATATTTACAGAAACTTGCAAATGCCTCATCTGAATCAGATTACAACAAAATTTACGATGAAATGGCAAGCAAGGTCCCGAAAATTGTAAAAGAATATTATGATGTCAATTGGGCGTGCATTTCCGATCAATGGGTTCAATATTTAACTTTGCAAAATTTGTGTTTTGCAAATAAAACAAGTAATCGTCTGGAATCTGTCAATAGTAAATTAAAAAGTGTAATAAACCGATACAGTCCATTGGAAGACTTCATAAAACATTTATTTGCTTATATTAACAGTGTTCGAGTTGGAAAGGACGTGAAGAACTGTCAGATGTTAAATACAAAGTTAGCAAAACCATACGTAAAAAATTCTGCAGAATATTTATATCGGGAATATTTAACAACGTTTGCCTTTGAAAAAGTAGAGACACAGCTAAATATTTTCAAAAAATACAATTACAAAGAATTCAACAGCATTGGTGACGATGTTTTTTTGGCAGAAACTTCTGAGGGTTTGATACAAGTAACCTCACTGAGCTGTGAATGTCTCTTCAGAAAATCTACACAGTTGCCTTGTAGGCATATTTTTTACTGTAGATCTAAACTATCGTTGCATTTATTCGATGTTAATTTGTGCCTAAATAGATGGAGCCGATCGTATTGTGCAAATATTTTGGATGAATTTGGAATCAATGAAAAACAAACAGATCAAAAATTAGGACCGGAAAATACGTATGTGACTGATTATAATAAAGATGATATACAAGTAACACAATTAAAAGGTGTAAAGCCCAAATATATGACCAATCATGCCAAATTTAAGCTTATGGATGATCAAGGTAAAAAAATGGCTCAATTATGCAGCGAAGTATCCACTCCAATTTTTTGTGAGAGATTGAAGATCATTCAGTTTATCATAAAACAATGGGAAGAAGGGCAAGATGAAAATTTAAAGGACATTTTTAAAGGCAGTTTTCCGGAGAGTAGCAATTACTCTAACCAACATATTGATAATGTTCTAATAAACTATGCTGAACAAGAGGTGCAACAATGTGAAAGTGTATTGGCAACTAATGTAAATCAAACTCAAGTAGAGGAAATACAGTGTCAAGATGAAACTGAAAATGATGGAGTTCTGTGTGAAATTGCCATGACTACTATTCCTAATAAAATTCAAGAATTCGATAACCCACAAACTAATAATGGAGAAAACCAAGTTGAAAAAGAAGTAATAATTGAATGTACTGGATTTACGCACGATGATGAAGTACACGAAATTAGGGATGTTCACTACGAAGATGATCTTCAGTCTAGCAATATTGGTAAAAACTGCTATAACAGGTGTATACTGATAATCATATTAATTTTTTGCGTCTTACAGTTCAACAAATCGAAATTGACACATCCATTAAAGAGGGTGCTACAATAAGTTATGACAGTATTCTGCAGAACCTCAAAATGCCAGTCAAGATTAAAAAACGTGGACGTCCAAAGGGATATGGCAATACCGTAATTGGCCTTAAACGAAAAAAATTAAAGAAAAAATAAAGGCGTCTATTTTATACATGTTTTATAATATACACTACCTATATACCTTATTATTGTGTTATTGTTATTACTTAGAATGAATTTATATGTGTTTATGTTTTTTATTTTTTCGTTATATGTATTATACCGTATTATACATTAGGAATAACTCAAAATTTTGATTTTTAATAAAACCTTAAAATCTTGAAAAAATCTTTACCGACATACTCATTAAATCTCCGTTGCCGGCAGCTTAATCGGGCGCCGTTGCCGGCAGCTCATTTGGGAGCCGTCGCCGGCAGCTTTTTCGGGCGCCGTTGCCGGCTACTCATTCGGGAGCCGTTGCCGGCAGCGGAGGCACTGCCTTGTTTTTAACAAGTTCTTGTTTTATAGGAACTCTACATATTGTTAAGCATACTTTTATTTATGGTTAGATTAAATTATTAATTTTCAAAGTAAATATTGCACTATGCATTCTTCAAACAATATCTTTTCAAGTGATGTTGTGTTTGTGTCACTCGGAAGAATACTAAAATGGAACTGCCTTATATCAGATAATGTGTAATATGTGTGCGTTTTAACCTGGTTTATGTGAGGGTCGGTTGTTGTTACTCAAACCTGAGGATCTTCTGACATTTAAGCCGCAATTGGTGATCTATCTTCCCGGTGGTCTTTCTTTTGTTTCTATCTCCAAGAATATCCCACCTTATTCCTTGGCTACACCGTACTGACGATGACCAACGAGTCTGGAA
Source organism: Amphimallon solstitiale (assembly GCA_963170755.1). Taxonomy (NCBI): domain Eukaryota; kingdom Metazoa; phylum Arthropoda; class Insecta; order Coleoptera; family Scarabaeidae; genus Amphimallon; species Amphimallon solstitiale. The sequence continues at coordinate 1,150,474 of OY720679.1, read as the reverse complement.
CACATGTATGCGGTTGCACTACAGCGGAATAACCCGATATTCTTTCTCCTCTTTTTATTATGTATCCGCGATATTTCCTTTATTGAATACAATTTACTTTGCCACGTATGAAACGTAAAGAGGCCTGTGGCAATAATAATATGGCGCTGGGTAACTTAAAATTACAAAGACAAAATATTTGTTAATAATACTTCTAAATGAGTCACAACCACTATGCCCACCTACCTGCTATTCTTGTCACTTAGGCTGCCGCTTTGCTCAGTGAAGATGGTATGGGTCAAAAGGTCGTGAAGCTAATTTAATAGGGCTCCATTGCGAATTTAAAGCCTATCGAAGATAACGAACGCGAATCGTAGATGTAAGAAGAATCAGGTGGAAATAGGTAAAAGCAACTCAGCAAAAAAAAAACAAATTCAAACCCCAGATTCTAAATTTAATTCCTCATACAATATTTATATATATATATATATATATATATATATATATATATATATATATATATATATCTTATGTCGTTTGCTTTTCTTGTGACTTTTAGAACTAATTATTCTCTCTAATTAGGGAATTTTGGTGACGTTAATTTTGGTCTGACGTTTGAAATTTTGGTGACGCTATAGTTTGAGTTGATAAATCACTTTGGAAGTCGAATTCGTGAGACAAATTTATATCTATTAACCTACCTGGAGGAGGTGCCTAGATTTTGTACAGCTGCAGGTCCTAGTCCATTAGATATTGGCCATCAGTCGGTCTATCCTATTCATCGCTGTTGAAATTAGTTAGAGGAGACCCAGATAAGATAAGATTTGTTATTAATTAGTAATTGTAGGGATAAAGTCTGATGATCACTTCAGGTTGGAGACTTTTCTTTTTCTTAAAAAAGCTTTTGATTAACTTAGTAAATTTATAGCATATAAATTCACTCTACTGGGTATTTTTAATTAGTTTCTGTAATTTTGATTCACTTTCTGACAACTTATTGCATACGAGGCCCATTTTGCCGAAAGAATTTAAATAATCTTTGCACATGTCATACGTTTTTTAATTTTATATAAGTGATAAGCATGAATACGTGAGTTTCATTTGCAGAATACCTAACTTCACACGGAAGTACAACACTAAATTCCTGTAAACCTACCTTCTTTTTCTTTCTAATAGACACGCATTACATAAAATGCATGCAAGGGAGAAAGTTTCGTCATCTTCTGAATCCATAATTTTCGATTTTCTTTATAATAACACTTACTCTCAACAAATATCCCTACGTATTTTCGGAGTATTACCGTGAATTGTGCATCTGCCTACATTTTCCGTTCTCGTTCCCGTTCTCGTTCCCGTTTCCGTTCTCGTTCCCGAATGATTGTGCAGCCGCCTTAAATCTCTATTATTTTGTCATAATTAATGACACATGATTCCTGTATTTGTTTAATTAAGATTTGCCAGTGCGTTAGAATCTTTTGTAATAATTTGAATTACCTTTTTTTTCCTTTTGTATAATAATTAACTTAACTTTTACCAAATTACGATTGCTTCTTCTTTTTTTTGTGCGCTCGATTATGTATATAACCTGTTAAGTCCTTGTAGGCCTACACTGACCATCTAGAGCATAGGTTCCCAAAGTGGGCGATAACGCCCCCTTGTGGGCGCTGCAGGTCTAAAGGGGGGCGGTAAGAGACCCAGAAAAAAAATGGGGGCGTTGTGTAAAGGCTTAGGGGGCGATTTGTAATTTCATCTAGAATCTAGGAGGACTCTTAGACACCGACTGAGCTCTCGACTCTCGACTACAGCTTGTGAACATCAACTAATATTAATTAAGAGATTGCTCAAACCAACTCGGTTCGATATTTCTCTCCGAGTAGTTCATATATCTGTCCTGTTTTATTGAATAAATAAAATAAAAAACATATCAATCGGTCGCTCCGTTTCGAAACGAAAAGAGACACAAACAAACAAATAAAAAGGCAACTGTATCAATCGGCTGGTTCATAGAATACTTGTTCTTACTTGTTGAGTACGATTGAGCGTCGAATGAGATAAACGAGTTTATGCATGTTTGTCTTATTCCTGTCGGTGCGTGCTGCTTATGCAATCCTATATAAACAACGTAATATTTATTTTATTTTCATTTGCGGTTTCGCGCGTAATAGATAAGCAGTACTTAAGTTCAACACTTATACTTACGTATTTCTCAAAACAAAACAATGTCGGAAGTAAAAAAGAAGAGACGGCAATACTGTGCGGAATATATTAAATTCGGATTCATTGAAAGTCCTACAAACCCATCGTCGCCTTTGTGCCTTCTATGCCTAAAAACATTTTCGAATGAAGCAATGAAGCCTTCAAGACTTCAAGATCATTTGAATAAAATGCATCCAGATAAGAAAGACAAGAATGTAGCATATTTTCAAGACCTAGAGAAGAAGCATAATACTCGGCCAAGTGTAGCAAAACTCTTTTCGGCGGCTGCTAAGCAAGATCACGACGGACTTCGAGCTTCGTACAACATCTCTTTGTTAATTGCTCAAAAAGGCAAACCACACAACATCGGAGAAGTGTTAATTTTGCCAGCAATAAAGGAAGTAATAACTACTGTGCTTCATAAACCGACCGCAGATATTATCGGAAAAATGCCTTTGAGTAATAATTCTGTGCAAAGACGAATTGATGAAATGGCCGGAAACATAGAAGAATCATTGTGCAATCATCTGAGGACTAGTCAATTCTCAATTCAGCTCGATGAGTCCACTTTACCAACTAATGAAGCATTGTTGCTGTCTTACGTGAGGTTTATTAAAGATGAGAAAATATGTGAAGAACTATTGTTTGCTAGAAATTTAGAGACCGATACAAAAGGCGAAACCATATTCAATACATTGGAAAAGTTTTGTGATGAGAAAGAGATTCCCTTGAAAAATATTATATCAGTTGCTACGGATGGCGCTCCGGCTATGACAGGGTGCCATAAAGGCTTCATAGCGTACGTAAAAAATAAAATTCCAGATGTCCTTGCTGTACATTGCGTTATTCATAGACAACATTTGGTTGCTAGAAATTTAAGTGAACGACTATTTCAATCACTGCAATATGTCATCAAAGCAGTCAATAAAATCCGTAACTGCTCTTTGAATGATAGATTATTTCATCAGCTTTGTGTTACTAATGACGAAGATTTCAACCGTTTGTTGTTTCATACCGAAGTTCGTTGGCTATCAAGAGGCAATTGTCTGACTCGATTTTACAACCTGTTTGACTCTGTGATAGAGTTTTTGGAAACTAAAGATACAGAATTGCGCAACAAGCTCATTACATCAAAAAATGATATAGCTTACATGACAGACCTGTATAAATTGTTCAACAACATGAATCTCCAACTGCAAGGCGATGAACTAAATTTAATTAAAACAAAAAATGTCGTTGCTGCTTTCGCAGCCAAACTGCTTCTACACAAAAAGAATATGGGCAGACGTGAGTTTCATAATTTTCCGAATTTATCAGTATCCTGCAGTAACGACGACTTGTTTGCCTACTGCCAACATTTGGAAAAGCTCCACATTGACTTCACCGAACGATACCAGGATATTTTGAACTTGGAAATACCAGACTGGGTGTTGGATCCGTTTTCAAATGTCAACACAGCAATATCACCACATCTGGAAGAAGAACTTATAGAATTGACAACGAACGAGGAAATAAAAATCAAGTTCAAAAATGGCTACCAAGAATTTTGGCTACAAAAACCGATCCCGCAATTGTACCCTGGATTGTGGTCAATCATTCAACGATTCTTGATAGCATTCCCATCGTCATATTTGTGTGAACGTGGATTTAGTGCTGTAGCAACGCTGCTTACTAAAAAGAGAAATCGTTTGCATGTTACCGAACGTGGTGACTTGCGGCTGTTCTTGAGTAAATTGGAACCTGATATCAACAAACTTATTAAACAGCATCAGATTCATCCTTCACATTAGTTTTTATATTAGAATCGATTATGTTTGTTTTATTTTGAATTTTGAATAAAAGATACTTTGTCTGAATACTATAAAGTTGCGTTTCAATAATCATTCTCATTGGCAGGTGTAGCCCGTAAAAGTTAACTTGAGACCTGAGCGCCGTTGTGTACTACCTACTACGCTCAGGTCTCAAGTTAACTCATTCATTCTAAACGAGACTTTTACTATAACCCATAGTAAAAGTCTCGTTTAGAATGAATGTTTAATCTCCGCTAATATAGCTCACAATAATTAATTTAATTTGAAGTTATAGTGGTTTTTGAGTAGGTGAAAAAATGGGGGCGCTAAAAAATAATTTATTCTCAAAGTGGGCAGTAGGCAAAATAAGTTTGGGAACCACTGATCTAGAGCGTCAACATAAAACAATAAATTTTAAAGGTAAGTTTCAAAAACATAGATGTGATAAGTTTCTGTGTTTGATTAAAATTTGTATTTTTCTTTACAGTTTTACTGATGAAGACAATAAAAAATTGATGAAACGTTTAAAACTGTGCATTATTTAAGGTCGTTAACGCCAAGAGAAAGTTATATATTTTATTATAAACGACCAAGAATTAGTTTTATTTTTTATATATATATATATATATATTAATTTAATATGTATTTAATATGCACTAAACACATATATCAAATTCTTAGCCGTATCTGTTAATACATATGAAACACACACATATATCTATATACGTGCGAGTAGATTTCTTGAAAATTTGCGGCTTATATTAAATTGAAAATTACTTGCTTTCTTTAAGTTAATTAATGAACTTAGGGAAAAGAGTAATTTCATTATCGAAGACTAACAATGTTAGTTTCGCCCAAATGCTCGTCAGTCCGATAATGAAATCAGACCTTTTCCCTATTATTTTCGATTTGTATTTATACAAACTGAAGTGATCTTAGCAAGCATGAGAGAATTAATTACTTAATTCACTCTATGATACAGAGGAAACATATTTATATGTTTTGCCTCCTACCGACTTGAAACACATATTGTGTACGTAACGTCGGTATTAATGAAAAATCCTTATTTCATTCAGGATAATTGTATTAATTTAATATGTATTTAATATGCATTAAACACATATATCAAATTCTTAGCCGTATCTGTTAATACATATGAAACACACACATATATCTATATACGTGCGAGTAGATTTCTTGAAAATTTGCGGCTTATATTAAATTGAAAATTACTTGCTTTCTTTAAGTTAATTAATGAACTTAGGGAAAAGAGTAATTTCATTATCGAAGACTAACAATGTTAGTTTCGCCCAAATGCTCGTCAGTCCGATAATGAAATCAGACCTTTTCCCTATTATTTTCGATTTGTATTTATACAAACTGAAGTGATCTTAGCAAGCATGAGAGAATTAATTACTTAATTCACTCTATGATACAGAGGAAACATATTTATATGTTTTGCCTCCTACCGACTTGAAACACATATTGTGTACGTAACGTCGGTATTAATGAAAAATCCTTATTTCATTCAGGATAATTGTATTAATTTAATATGTATTTAATATGCATTAAACACATATATCAAATTCTTAGCCGTATCTGTTAATACATATGAAACACACACATATATCTATATACGTGCGAGTAGATTTCTTGAAAATTTGCGGCTTATATTAAATTGAAAATTACTTGCTTTCTTTAAGTTAATTAATGAACTTAGGGAAAAGAGTAATTTCATTATCGAAGACTAACAATGTTAGTTTCGCCCAAATGCTCGTCAGTCCGATAATGAAATCAGACCTTTTCCCTATTATTTGCTAAGATCACTTCAGTTTGTATAAATACAAATCGAAAATAATAGGGAAAAGGTCTGATTTCATTATCGGACTGACGAGCATTTGGGCGAAACTAACATTGTTAGTCTTCGATAATGAAATTACTCTTTTCCCTAAGTTCATTAATTAACTTAAAGAAAGCAAGTAATTTTCAATTTAATATAAGCCGCAAATTTTCAAGAAATCTACTCGCACGTATATAGATATATGTGTGTGTTTCATATGTATATATATATATATATATATATATATATCTTATGTCGTTTGCTTTTCTTGTGACTTTTAGAACTAATTATTCTCTCTAATTAGGGAATTTTGGTGACGTTAATTTTGGTCTGACGTTTGAAATTTTGGTGACGCTATAGTTTGAGTTGATAAATCACTTTGGAAGTCGAATTCGTGAGACAAATTTATATCTATTAACCTACCTGGAGGAGGTGCCTAGATTTTGTACAGCTGCAGGTCCTAGTCCATTAGATATTGGCCATCAGTCGGTCTATCCTATTCATCGCTGTTGAAATTAGTTAGATGAGACCCAGATAAGATAAGATTTGTTATTAATTAGTAATTGTAGGGATAAAGTCTGATGATCACTTCAGGTTGGAGACTTTTCTTTTTCTTAAAAAAGCTTTTGATTAACTTAGTAAATTTATAGCATATAAATTCACTCTACTGGGTATTTTTAATTAGTTTCTGTAATTTTGATTCACTTTCTGACAACTTATTGCATACGAGGCCCATTTTGCCGAAAGAATTTAAATAATCTTTGCACATGTCATACGTTTTTTAATTTTATATAAGTGATAAGCATGAATAGCTTACTGTATCTCTGATTTTATGTAATAGGTTAATATTTTTAGTTGTTTAAGTGGTCGCTTGACCTACATTATAATAGTTTTTGTAAGCGAATGATTTGCAAATCTTTTCGAGACCTACAGAGATATTTCTGCGTTTGTGATTTCTTTAAATTTAGGTGTGCTCAGATTATTGCATCTCTTAATTTAATCATTTCTGCTTCTCATTTAGCTTTATTCTATTTTTTTTAAAGTATTGCATTTCAAATTTTAGTATATTTGATTTTGTCCATCATACAGTGTGAACTGATAGGTGCACCCTTGTTGTTTTTTTTATATCCTTACGGGTTGTAGCTTGGCGTTATGTTTTTGATATACAGGCTGTACCATCACGAGCAGTTGTATGCTTAGAGGCATAATTTAAATTTTGTTTTTTGTAATTATTCACTTTAAATTTCACTTCATTAATCTTCAATCATATTACATTTGACTTTTTTTTTTATTTACTTCATATTTGACTTTTTTTCTTCCTATTATATATATATATATATATATATATATATATATATATATATATATATAATAAATAAAACTAATTCTTGGTCGTTTATAATAAAATATATAACTTTCTCTTGGCGTTAACGACCTTAAATAATGCACAGTTTTAAACGTTTCATCAATTTTTTATTGTCTTTATCAGTAAAACTGTAAAGAAAAATACAAATTTTAATCAAACACAGAAACTTATCACATCTATGTTTTTGAAACTTACCTTTAAAATTTATTGTTTTATGTTGACGCTCTAGATGGTCAGTGTAGGCCTACAAGGACTTAACAGGTTATATACATAATCGAGCGCACAAAAAAAAGAAGAAGCAATCGTAATTTGGTAAAAGTTAAGTTAATTATTATACAAAAGGAAAAAAAAAGGTAATTCAAATTATTACAAAAGATTCTAACGCACTGGCAAATCTTAATTAAACAAATACAGGAATCATGTGTCATTAATTATGACAAAATAATAGAGATTTAAGGCGGCTGCACAATCAATCGGGAACGAGAACGGAAACGGGAACGAGAACGGGAACGAGAACGGAAAATTTAGGCAGATGCACAATTCACGGTAATACTCCGAAAATACGTAGGGATATTTGTTGAGAGTAAGTGTTATTATAAAGAAAATCGAAAATTATGGATTCAGAAGATGACGAAACTTTCTCCCTTGCATGCATTTTATGTAATGCGTGTCTATTAGAAAGAAAAAGAAGGTAGGTTTACAGGAATTTAGTGTTGTACTTCCGTGTGAAGTTAGGTATTCTGCAAATGAAACTCACGTATTTTCTTTTATTTTTTCATCTTTATATTCTTTTAATGATTTATTGAATATACATATGTGCATTATGTTCAACTAAATGAATTAATATTTCATCATCCGTTTTTGAAATATATAATTACTTAATTACTACATACGTTTGGGGTTATGTTTGTACTTTTACAAACATAACCCCAAAGTTAAAACTTGACCAACTTTCCCGTTCTCGTTAGCGCGTAGCTTGTCGTTCTCGTTCTCGGAATTGCATTGCATGCCTACATTTACATCGTATAATTTAACATTTTTCCCGTGCAGCCGCCTTTAAATTATTAAAAAAAATTATAATACACTGGCAAATCTTAATTGTACAAATACAGAAATCATGTGTCATTAATTATGACAAAATAATAGAGATTCAAATTATTAAAAAAAATTATAACACACTGGCAAATCTTAATTGTACAAATACAGGAATCATGTGTTATTAATTATGACAAAATAATAGATATTCAAATTATTAAACAAAATTATAACACACTGGCAAATCTTAATTGTACAAATACAGGAATCATGTGTCATTAATTATGACAAAATAATAGAGATTCAAATTATTAAAAAAAATTATAACACACTGGCAAATCTTAATTGTACAAATACAGAAATCATGTGTCATTAATTATGACAAAATAATAGAGATTCAAATTATTAAAAAAAATTATAACACACTGGCAAATCTTAATTGTACAAATACAGAAATCATGTGTCATTAATTATGACAAAATAATAGAGATTCAAATTATTAAAAAAAATTATAACACACTGGCAAATCTTAATTGTACAAATACAGAAATCATGTGTCATTAATTATGACAAAATAATAGAGATTCAAATTATTAAAAAAAATTATAACACACTGGCAAATCTTAATTGTACAAATACAGAAATCATGTGTCATTAATTATGACAAAATAATAGAGATTCAAATTATTAAAAAAAATTATAACACACTGGCAAATCTTAATTGTACAAATACAGAAATCATGTGTCATTAATTATGACAAAATAATAGAGATTCAAATTATTAAAAAAAATTATAACACACTGGCAAATCTTAATTGTACAAATACAGAAATCATGTGTCATTAATTATGACAAAATAATAGAGATTCAAATTATTAAAAAAAATTATAACACACTGGCAAATCTTAATTGTACAAATACAGAAATCATGTGTCATTAATCATGACAAAATAATAGATGATCGTCGGTAGTAAAAATTCTGGGCATCACCCTGGACACAAGTCTGAAATTGGCTCTCCACATAGAAGACCTAGCGAAGAAATTGTCATCTGCTCTATTTGCAATAAAAAGATTCACATTTATTGCAACTCGTAAGGCGGCGAAAGCAGCATATTTTGCAGTCTTTCACTCCGTGATGTCCTCTGGTGTCCTCTTCTGGGGAATGGCTGCACAAGCGGACAGGATATTTGTTATACAGAAGAGGGCGATTAGGTTTTAGTGCGGCCTGACATGTAGGGAAAGCTGTAGATCACACTTCAAAAAAGAGAAGATACTCACTCTACCATCAGTATTTATCCTCTCTGTAGTTACTCACGTCCAGCAGAATAAAGAAGCATTTCCCTTGAACGGTCATCATCACAGCTACCCTACTCGTCAGCGACAGAAGATAAGAATGCCTCATCATCGGCTGGCTTGCACTCAGAGGTCGAGTGATTACTGGGGGTGCAAATTATATAATAAATTACCGGCAAAATTAAAAGATTTGCCTTTGACCAGTTTCAAAAAAAAGGTTAAGGAAATGCTTGTGAATATAGTAGTAGTAGTAGTAGTAGTATATTTTCTTGTAATAAAATTTACAACAATCGTCAATACATAATAAAACATTCAAATAATAGGTCAAACAATACATCAATTATCAATGATTCGTTCAACATAATGAAATTCAAAAGAAAACAAATCAAAATAATTACATCAAATATGCTAAATTATATGCCAATTTACATTGAAATTTCTCTTGCCATTTATCAACGATAATTAAAGCTGAAACTTAAAAATTCTTCTGAGGTGTAAAAGGCCTCTCTCATAAGAATTTTCTTAACAGATTGGTAAAACTTCCTTTCGTTGAGGCTTCTTATGGATTCCGGCAGATGGTTGTAGAATCTAATGCCGTAGTAATTTGTTCCTGTTTTGGCCCTCTCCAGGTTCTGCGTTGGTAGCACCATGTTGTTCTGGTTTCTTGTTGGGTAGGTATGGATATCAGAGTGCCTCTGGTAGTTGTTTTGGGACCCATGGACGTAAAGAAGACAGGAGAGTATGTATATAGAGGGTAAGGTTAATATTTGGTGTTGTTTAAAGATACCTCTACAGCTGTCTCTGTATCCAGCCCCGGTCAGCGCTCTTACTGCCTCCTTCTGCTGTAAGAATATCTTCAAGGCCGCCCCAGACGAACCCCACACCAGTATCCCATATGACGCTCTGGAGTGGAAGTGAGCATAGTACACAGTTCTTGCAGCATGGTAAGTCGATACCTGCTTGGTTCTTCGTATCAGATATATGGCTGACGCTAAACGTTTGTGCAACACTTGTACATGGGAATCCCATTTAAGGTTGTTGTTTATTTCCATTCCCAGGAACCTAACTGTTCGGGTACAAGTGTTTGATTTTGTTGATATTTTCAGATGATTGGTTTTACTCTTGTTAATCTTTAAGTTATTGCTGCCAAACCATTCTTGCGCTTCTGCCATGGCGTTTTCTGTTTTTTCCCATACCTCATCCGTGGTCTCTGCCGAAGTCAGTATCGAGGTATCGTCTGCGAACTGATTAACCCTTCCCGCCCCGACGTTGCTCGAAAGGTCATTCACATAAATTATAAACAACACCGGTCCCAGTACTGATCCCTGCGGAACCCCGGTACTCACTGTTCGTACTTCCGATACCACTCCATCCCACACAACCACCTGTTCCCTGTGGCATAAGTAGGACTCCATAAATTGCAAGGGTGGTCCTCTCACTCCATACCAGTATAGTTTTTCCAGGAGAGTGTTGACAGATAGGGTGTCGAACGCCTTACTCAGATCGCAAGTAGAAAGAATCACTTCCTCACCACAATTTAAACTCTCTGCAATCTGGTCCACCATGTTTACTAGAGCCGTCACCGTCGATCTACCAGTGCGATATCCACTCTGCGATGGCACAAGGAGTTTTTTTGTTTCCAAATAATTTACTAAGCGTTTTCTCACTGCAGATTCAAATACCTTTGATATCGTCGGCAACACAGCGATCGGCCTGTAGTTGCATGGATCGTCTTTTTCGCCTTTTTTGTAAATCGGTGTTATTCTGGCAACTCTCAGCTCCGCCGGAAAAGTGCCATCCACAAAACTGGTATTTATAAGGCTTGCTATTGGGGCTGCTAATGCCGGAAGTACCCTCTTCAACATATTCACCGACATGCCATAAATATCAGCTGTACTTTTATTTTTTAGTCCTTCAACAATTGAGAATACCTCTTCCTCCGTCACTGGTCCCAGAAACATTGTATTTTCAATCATATCTCCTGCTTTCCGCAGGTGCGTAGTAGCTAATTGTGCTGGACCCGGTATTGTTTTTATGGTTTTATCTCCTATCTCTGAGAAAAACGTATTGAACTCGTTTGAGTTGATCTTTGTATCTGTGTTGGAGCGTTTTGATTTGCCAAGTCGAAATTCATTATTTATAATGGCCCAAGTTGTTTTTATTTTATTTTCACTTTGCTGTATGTGTTGTGCTACCGCTTCTCTTCGCACACTTTCCGCTGTTTGTTTATATTCTGTTTTATACTTTTTATATAGATCCATTGCATCTTTTGTTTGTGAGGACCTAGCTACCACTTCTATAGCGTCTAATATATGTTTCTTCTGTTTCAATTCATCTGTATACCAGTCCCCTATAATGCTTTTTTCGCCATTTTTGATCTTAAATTCTCTCACTGGAAAAACTTCATTTATAATTTCCACCAGTGCCTTATGAAAGGAAGAAAACCCATTTTCACCGTTGCTTATTTCCGACCACCAGTCTCTTTCATTAACAGCCTGTACAAATCTGTTCATGTTCGCAGAATTATACAGTCTGCATCTCTTAGTTACTCTGCTTTCAGTTGTGAGATCAACAATAAAATCTATCCTTTGTGCTAAGTGATCAGAGCAGTGCGGGTTAACCGTCATGACCCGATGTATCTCCTTTCTCGTGGTAATAAACATATTATCGATACACGTTTTACTGCTGTTACTAATCCTTGAAGGTTCTCTAAAAACACATCGCAGGCCAAACATGGCCATCATATCAATTAACCCCACCGAATCATCCGTTTGTTGCATAAAATTGATATTAAAGTCACCCGCCAATACAATGCAAGTTGTGGGAAACTTCTCTTGCACCTCAATTAGAGTTTCCGAAATAACTTCTCGAAAAATGCTCGCACTACCCAACGGTGGCCTGTAAACCGCAATGATGACAACGTTCCGCGTCTGAAGATATATTCCACAAACCTCCACATGCATCTCTACCGATCTAGTATTAATTGCAATGTCCAGGTCTTTGAGCTCATCTCTTGTTAATATTAAGACACCACCATGTTTCCTTTTCGTTCTGCAGTAAACTGCTGATATCTTATAATTTCTTATTTTAACGACTTCAGCTATATTCTCATTCAGCCAGTGCTCACTTATGCAAGCTACGTCAACTTTATTCTCCTCCAAATATTGACTTATATCGTTAGTTTTATTTAATATCGACTGTATATTATAATTTAATACAGTAAAAAATTTCATTTTGGGATCGTCATATTTTAGTTTACTCTGTATGTTGTTAAGCATTATTGTACTATTCTCGGTTAGGGTTGTTTTTCCTCGGGGTTCCTTTTCTGAAAATTTCGGTAGGGCTTGACGATAACATTACTCGGCCATAAACCTGCGTCTAATACTGTTTCCCTCAATTCTTCCCTAACTGTCAATTTAAATGCCGCTCTATCTTTATTCAAAATATTTAGCTTTTCGCAATCTATTGCACTCACATTGTTTTCACTAAGATATTCCTTTACAGCATTCACTGTTGTTGTATTTTTTAAGTTTGAAATAAATATCCAGGCAGTTCTGTCCATCGCCTCTAATGAAGTATTGTTTCTTGTGCCTTTAACAATATTTGTCTGAGATCTCCGAAACCTGTTCTTTTTATGTTTATCGTCCGTAATATTCTCCCGTGAATGAATTGTTTCACTTTTATTTCTCTCAGATTGTTTATTTTCCGTTTTTATTGTTTTTACTGTGTCCGTCCCGTTTTTAGTCGACCAGTCGCGTTTTTCACAACAAATCGTTTTTACCTCGTCCAGCATTTCTGCATTCATCGTCGTCCCCTCACCTGTTGTCTGTTTATTCTCACTTTTAGTATTATTACCCAGTAGCACTATTTGTTCTTCTAGAATTTTTATTTTTTCATTTAATTCATCTATAATTATGTCTTTTCTGTCCTTCCTGTGTCTGTTTCTCACAGGTTCAGCATGAGGGCTGTTTTTATCCTTAACACAAGTATTTTCCGTCTGCCCATTTAAATCATTTATTTGATTATGTATCAATTCAATATTTTCTTGATTGTTTTCTTTCACTGTCTGGCATTTGTATAATTTGGAATTCACTTGTTTTATAATCTCCATTTCTTTTTCTAATTGATGTATTTTTTCGTGTAATTTTGTCGTTTCTTTCTCAAGCATGTCTTTAATTATTTTTTCCCACTCCGTAGGGAGTTTGTGGGTTCTCGTATCAACACTCTTGCTATTATCCCGAGTGTTAACCATTTTATTTTAAAATTCAAGAAAACTCCGAGCACAACAGAAACACATGCATGCAGGTCAGCGATCGACACACTAGTTATATATAGGGAGTGCTACACGATTGAAGAATTCCTGGCCACTTAATACATCAATATTGACTGTATGTGCTCCGTTTTATGTCTTGTTGGTTCTTATTGTTGGTGTTTATCTTTGTATCATGATTTTATGTTTATATTTATATTTATATATTTTTATATATCTTTACCTTAAGTATTTAATCTATGCATGTATATAATCTCAAGCTTGCCGATGCAGTATTCTTTAATTTACAGATTGCCTCAAGCACCTCTTCCGGCAAAATATCGAAAAATAATAATTAAGTACTATAGCCCTTAAGACAATTTGCGTGTACATTTTGAGAGAATTAAACTACGTCCTTTTTTCATCAATTGGAAATATTGTAATATTAAAAATGTCAAACAGATTTATGAAACATTAGTTTACAAAAGTTATGAATGAACAGTTAAGGTAAATAATTCGATAACATATTGTAATTAATTGTAATAACAATATTGAAATTTATCAGCTTAGGATGCTATTATTTCATAGAGTAAAATTGTTATTCATTTATATTATTGCTAAATTGTGATTATGAGAAACAAATGTATTATATCCGAAAAAGACACGTTAACTATTTGCTATATCTAAATCAAGGTAGAACTACTTAAGCAGCAGTTCCACGACAAAATTATTCATTTTAGATATATTATTGGAAAGTTGAGGTCAATAAGACTACTTATTTAAAAACATTTATTAGAACTAAGGAACACTTTATATTTCACGAAAACTATGTATAGTTGATGATATATTTTACATACGTACTTATTTATCTCAAGATGATTGAGTTTTGTTGCAGATTGCCACTTCATTTGCGTGAATCATGTAATACATTCAGCTCATAAATTAGATTAGATAGAATTATGTCTAAAATCCTATTATTCGTATTACAATTGGCATTATATACTTATTTTTAAGTATTAAAATTATTTTTAAATGTTTTAGATTTATTTAAAAAGCACTCGCATGAACAAGATGAACTTCGACCGAGTGTACTTTCTGAAAAAGAAATTCCTTTCCTTTGTTAATGCGGGTACAGCAATAACATCTTTTTTTTCCCAGCTACATCTCCCGCCACGTCCGGATAAATACCTGAGTGACGCACGCCAGCATGAGCATCATTTACCAGTCCTTGAAAAGCCAGATGACCGACAGCTTCGTACCAACGCAACGGCCGACGTCTAACGCAAGACGCAATTGAGGAACGAAAGAAAACGATGCCCGACGTCCACATCAAAAGCTTTTTAATGCGGTGAGTGCCTGAAACAAATGGTCTTGCTGAAACTGGCGAATACATCAAAGACTAATTCAGTTAAGGTAACATGTGCATGTTCTTAATTGTATTCTATCGCGAACTAATATCTAAGCAACTTAAACAATCAGGTCGGTTATTTTTACTTGGTTCTGCCTTTAATTACCTGTGATTCATTGATCATATTACGTAATTTCTAATTGCACCTCGATGCTTAAGAGCGCACCTTGCTCTTTGCAATTTTTTCTGGTTTTCAGTCGCAAGTGCTCGCTATAGCAGTCAGGGCACAGTATCATAAGACATTTCAGGACGCATTTTTGTTTTGTCTTTAATCAGTTTATTAATTTCTCCACCAGGAACCCTAATAATTTCTCACACCGCAAAGTTCGTCTCCAGGTGGGCGAAAATTACTACAATTTGTATTACTTCCCTTTGTTAAAGCGGGTACAGCAATAAAACCTTTCTTGCCCCAGCTACCTTAGAACAGATATTTCATATAGAAAGAGTTTTATATATTTCGTTTGTTTTCCAACCTCAATGTTTGTTTATATCTGCCGCATTTTTCCCTATTGGTGAAGAAATTAACCGCCAATTTCCCTCTATCACAGAATCCTTTAAATGGACCCAGCTGCTTGACTTAGTAGTAGTGGTACGCCTATTTCAAATCGAACTCAGCTTGAAGCGGGCGTTCAGCCTTAAGGAATACTAAACTAAGTGTTTACAAATAATAGTCTTTATACTTCTGTGGAACCTGAATGACTCTTTTAGGTCGTGTGTCAGATGCGGTAGGTGTATGTTGTTCTCCGTTTCGGTCAGGGTACATTTCATCTACGTTTGGGACTGGTGTTGGACCTACTTCCGTATCGGGTACATGATAGTCGAAATCAGTTTCACCCGCTTCTATTTGAATATTACTTCCAATAACCCGTACCTGATTTATATGCCTTTTCCACAATTGACCCCTATCCATTTTGATTAAATAATGTAATTTATCATTATTATTATCATATATTTCCTCAACTCCTAACCTAATTTCCATTTTTCTTTTCCTATATAATTTCTACATTCCACTCTTTCCCCCACCGAAATATTTCTAGCAAACTTGTTTTCATTTACAGATATTTTTGTATGTTTAATTTCTGGAATAAGCCTGTCCAGTCTACTTCTAATATTTCTTTTGAACATTAAATTTGATGGAGATACCCCTGTGCCACTGTGAGGCATAATACGGTATTGAAAAAGTAATTTATGTAAAGCAGTTTATACAGGGTGTTATAAATTTATGACCCCACGCCTACTTTCTTTTTAAATTGAATGGTGTCTTTTTAAGATGTTGTAGTAGAACTCCTTGTTTTAAATAAAATTGCATTACCATTCCTTGTACCTATCACTTGTGCTTTATGATATATTTAATATTTCTTTGCAGGTATGCCTTATTTAAAGTTTTTATAGAAGTTAAGTTTCCAATACTAGTAATTCAACTAAAATTTTGCACTCTGTCCTAAAATTAGCACCAAGCTAAAAGAAATTCTATTTATTATTTCTTCCTTATTTCAAATGGAACAGCCTATATGTTAGTAACCATGTAATTGCTATTAAAATGTCCTTACAATTGATTAGAGTTTCTCTTGCTAAACCCTGTGGTTTTTGAGTTATGATGCTAAAATTCAAAATTGCCAATTAAATATTATTAATAGTTATCTTCATTAACCCTATAGCCAAATGTTAGTGTAAAAAATTAATAATAGATTGCCACGTACGAAAAGTTAAGACGCCTGTGGCAACAATAATTAACGCATGGTGCTGGGTAGATTATACGTAAAGGCAAAATAGATACAAATAAAGTTACCCAGGTGAAGTACAACCTCTATATCCACCTACTTGTAATCCTCTTCATTTAGGCTGCCGCTCCTCGGCGAAGATGGGGCGGTTTAAAACGTTGTGAAGCTAAAACTACCAGGGCGCCACCGCGTCTTTAAAGCCTATCCGAGTTAAACGAATACGGCTCGTAGATGTTAATGAAATCAGGTGGGAGTAGGTATAGTAACTCAATAACAAAACAACCCAAATTCAAAACCCAAGTTATACATTTAATTACCAAAAAATATGAAGGATAATATTCTTATGTATAAAGATATAAAAAAAAGTCAAATTCGAAGTTATGAGAATAAGGTCAAGTATGAAATAATTAAATTCAATACAATAAAAGTTAAAAAGGAGTGAGACAAAAATTGAATTATGCCTCTGAGGTATACAGTTGCTTGTGGTGGTACAGTTCGTATATCAAAAATGTAACCCAAGTCGTGATCCGTAAAGATACAAAAAAAAAAAAACCAACCGACTCACACTGTATGTTCAAAGAGTAAGAGACATACAAAAGTGTTAAAAATACTGAACTTGAACGGCTATAACTTAAAAAAACGGATATAAAGCTAAATGAGAAGCCGTGATTAAATTTATCAAAATCCATAATCAGAACTCACTTAAAGTTAAAGATATCACAAACAGAGAAATATCTCTGCCAGTTACGAAAATTTGCAAATTATTCGTTTACAAATAAAAGTTATAATATAGGTTAAACGACCACTTAAATAACAAAATAAAACAAAAATATTAACCGATTACATAAAATCCTACTTACCAAAACGATTCCTGCTTGATTACTCATATAAAATTACCAAAATGTATAAAATAAGCGACGACTACTTAATTTCACTTTGTATACTAACAAATGATATTCAATATATTCACAGAATGAACAAAAAATTATATTAACAAATGAAATTAAATATATTCACAAAATGAACATCAAAGTACAACTCACTCTGTATATTAACAAATGAAATTAAATATATTCACAGAATAAAAGTCAAAAATTACAGAATTTAATTTAAAGGCGAACACCCGGTCGGTTGACACTTATGCAATAAAATTTAATAATTATTATCACCACAAAGGAAAACTATTTAAATTAGTTATCCACTTATCTGGGACTAAGGAAGTCTTTATTAGTCGATAGCAGCAAAAGGGCAGATTAATTCCAGTTTCAATTAACATCAACATCCAGCGAAACAAGCTCGGGGGAGCTTATAAGTCACCAAACTTTAACGTCTGCAGTTTCATACGTCATAATAATTTCCCTAATTAGAAAGAATAATTAGCTCTAATGAAGAATGTAAAAAGAGAAAATCAAACAATACGATTAAAAAAATTAATCATTAACAGTTCCTAATTAAATAAAGACAATTAAATACCTGACTGATTGATGGTTCTTATATTCTCCAAAATACAATATCAAGTCTTTGACAAATGAGGAACAAACACTTGGTTAATGAGCATATCCGACAATGGCCGTCATAGAGGGAAAAATCGTACATCCAACCAACTACAAACATATGTGCATTTTCCCAGTCAGCATTTATTTTATAAGCTTTCGTCGTTAAGACTATGGTAACAGATTTATCAAACATATACAGGGTATTCCACGAGAGCCGTTCGTTAGAAGTTTTCGTGGTTAGAAAAAACTTAGATTTCTGAAATTTTGGGTTCCAGGGTTATTCAAAATTCTCTTTCATTTTAAAATATTTTCAAGATAATACTTCTTCCGGTTATACCGGAAGTCGCCATTAACTTCCTTACTTTAAATGGAACACCCGGTATATTATTTCATTTTTGGATTCCTGAGAAAATTTCATAGTGGGTTTTCATCAGGTTTCCCTTTACCTATTTTCAATTTTTTCTTAGATATCTTGATTTTTTTGAAAATATAGACAGATGTAGCCCTGATTTCAGCATTGCGCCCTTTAACCAATTTCGATTAGTGGAAAGCGCTTCTGGGGTAGACGGAAGCACAGGAATGATACTTTCGAATGCCATATTGACAACTAATTTATCGCATACAGGGTATCCAAAATTTAATGACCAATTACATCATTTTAAAAGTTGAAAAAGTTCGTTTTTTCAAATAGGACACCCTGTATTTTATTGGATGATCGGATGCGGAATTTGATTCTGCATCGATTTGCTATAACATTCCCTATACCTATTTCCAGTGGTTTTCTTGTTCATCCATATTTTTATCAAAAAGTGATCAAACTCCAAAAGTTCTACCTAGTAAGCCTTGATTTTGACAGGAATTGAAACAATGTTGATTTAATGTCAAAGCAGTATCATCGTACAGATTCGTGAGGTATCTACTTACAGTTCTAGGGATTTTGTTAACTTGCTTAAGTACAGTTTATAATGGAGAATGTTGAAGAATATTCCAATAATGATTTATTAAATTTGTTTTACACGCACGGTGAATGTGGACGAATTGTTCGACGAACATGCAGATAGTCTGAACGATATCCGGACCTACCAACAATGACTTCCGAAAAATTCGCAAGAATCGAAATTCGTTTTATAGCAACTGGAAACGTAAGGGCAACTCAAAATAACCTAAAACCCATAACTGATAATGAAGATAACGTGGTGAATGTGTTGGCGTTTTTTCAAGCTTATCCGCGGAGTTCAATTTCGACAGCAGCGCTGGATTTGGGTATTTCAGAAACATCAATCCACAGAATATTAAAAAAACATGGAATGCATCCTTTTTGTGAGATAACTGTTCACGGATTACGTCTTGGTGATGAGGCAAGACGTGTCAACTTTTGCGAATTTATGATTTTGAAAATAACCGAAGATCCGAGATTTCTTCATCAGATTATGTGGACTGATGAATCGAAATTCAGCAGGCAAGGAATTACAAATCGCCGAAATACTCACTACTGGGCACAAGATAATCCACATGTTATTAGGGAACATAATCACCAAGACCGCTTTAGTTTCAATGTTTTTTGTTTAATTATGGACACCAGAGTGGCTTATCAAGTGTACGATGAAAATTTAAATGCGGCTAGATATCTGGAGATACTGAGAGGGTTTGTTAGTGATTTTCTAAATGCCCTACCTCCACGTGATAGAGCAAACAGTTGGTTTCAGCTTGATGGTGCTCCAGCACATTCAACTATAGCTGTACACCGGCAATTGTCAATGATGTTCGAGGATCGGTGGATTGGCCCGCGGGAACCTTGGAACTGGCCACCCAGATCACCCGATTTGACCTCCTTGGATTTTTACCTCTGGGGTCGTATAAAAGAACTAGTATACTTTAGGCCGGTACAAACTAGAGAGGAAGTACTGATCCGTGTTCACCATGCGTTTACTAATATAAGTCCAGACGAACTTCGGAGATCTGTTTCGCGAGGAGTATATGACAGAGTTATTCAGTGTTTGAACCAAAATGGAGGTCATATAGAACAATTATTGTAATTTTACATTCTCTTATTATTTTTTGTCATTATGTTCCAATTTTTTGTTTTTATTTTATATTTCGTTCTAAATGTTATGTACTAATGTCATGTTCTAATTAAAGTAATTTTTTTACCGTTTCATTGATGTTTATTTGGCTTCGAAAGGCAAGCGATGTTTCGGTTTCTGCCAAAAAACCACATTAAAATGAAAAATTTGGATTAACAAGCAAATCGATGCAGAATCAAATTCTGCATCCGACCATGTAATTGGTCATTAAATTTTGGATACCCTGTATGCGATAAATCAGTTGTCAATATGGCATTCGAAAGTATCATTCCTGTGCTTCCGTCTACCCCAGAAGCGCTTTCCACCAATCGAAATTGGTTAAAGGGCGCAATGCTCAAAACAGGGCTACATCTGTCAAAATTTTCAAAAAAATCAAGATATCTAAGAAAAAATTGAAAATAGGTATAGGGAAACCTGATGAAAACCCACTATGAAATTTTCTCAGGAATCCAAAAATGAAATAATATACGGTGTTCCATTTAAAATAAGGAAGTTAATGGCGACTTCCGGTATAACCGGAAGTAGTATGATCTTGAAAATATTTTAAAATGAAAGAGTATCTTGAATAACCCTGGAACCCAAAATGTCAAAATTCTAAGTTTTTTTTAACCACGAAAACTTCTAACGAACTGCTCTCGTGGAATACCCTGTATAAACCACACAATAAAATAAATTGCACGCTAATCGACGCGTGGTCACTCACTAGACGGTCAGATAGAAGGTGAACAGTCGTGCTTGCGCGTGGAGATATCCGACAAGTGTCCGCCAGCAAGAGGAGGAAAGAGAGAACAATCAATTTAAATCAAATTTCAATAAGACGGAAATACTTAACTCAGAATTTCAATCTAAAATGCCGCTGAATTATCAAGAAGAAAAATAACAAGTAATATAAAAATAAGTATGAAAAATAATCAATCAATGTACAGGTAACTACAACAGAAATCGGTACACAGATTACCGACTTAAAAGCAACATATTTAAGTTGATCAATACAGATGACGCTGCGATATCCGAAAATGTACCAATAATATTAAAAATAACAATAATGGTTATTTAACATAGAAATAATAATACCTACGATTTTTATAACGTTACAAGATTATTCTTACTAATAAAAAAATATAGTTATTTATAATAACTGTTTTATTTATAATTATATTTAAAGATATACTTTCTTGTTATTAACACTATGGAACTAATTTTTTGTTAATATACAAGCTAAAATTCAAAATACATAAAATTACAGTAAAAATGATTATATTAAGTGTTCAAAATGACCACTGTTTTGCTTAGCATGTCTCCAATTCTTTGTAGAAATGTTCTATTTGCCCTTCGTAATGTATCGTTAGAGAGCGAATCAAGAGCGTTTTGCATCATCCTTTTGCGTTATAACTTTGCGAATTGTTGTAGGCGTGTAGTAAACTATATTTTTAGTGTATCTCCATAAAAAGAAATCCAACATGGTGTATCTACAGATCTAGCTGGGCAACTGATTGGTCCACCTCTGACTATCGACATATTTGGATAGTGTCCATTCAAAAAAAATTCTCACCACAAGTATGTTATATGCAGGGCCACCTTCGTATTCTTCTTATAAGTTTTCGATTTTGTGCAGCATAATTATGCAACCATTTTCCGGAAAAGTCGGATTGTTAGTGAACAATACATTTAAAAAGAAGTAGAAGTTATTTTCTCTATTGCCAAAGTACGTTAACAAAATATTCTTCTGTTACTGAAACCATATTCCAGAGGTTCTTGATAAATTGTACAACGGTGAAAGGATGAATATTTGCACTAAGCGTTTATTAATTATTTTACACTGAAATTGAGCATACAGCGATAATGAAGGCACCTATTAGAAACATTTGAATGAAAGTTTTGAATTAAATCATCACAACACAGAAACCAAGACAATAGGAATACTAGTCAATGGAAGGCACATTTTAATACTAATTACATGGTATACTAATACACAGAGGCTTCATTTAAAATAGCGGAGAAATATAAAATAGAAAATGTCTTAGTTTTGTGCTACTTTTAGAAAAGAGTGTAAGTTATCAGATTTTTTATGTAGTTTCAGATACCGCTAAATATGTTGTTATTACTAAGCATGTCCAAAATTTTTCGTTAAATGACTAGTATTGAAAATCTAAATTCTATGAGAACCTTTAATAAGGAAAATTCACTAAGTAATATTAAAATATAAACAGCAAGTCATAGGTACAGGGAATGGTAAAGCAATTAGATTTAAAACAAGAAGTTCTACTATAAAAGCATTAAAAAACTAAGTAGGCGTTGGAATCTGGAGTAACACTCTATATCTAAGTTACTTTTCTTTCCATAAAATATTTATATAAATTATGATGGTAGCGACAGTCTTGTTGAATAGCTACTTACAATACATATTTTAATATCATGTATATGTATGCGATTACAAAATATGCCATGAGAAAATCAACTCTTAAGGAAACGCAAATCATTTAAAATCGAGACACATCGTTAACTGTTAGATATCGACCATCGTTAATGCAAGACAAGATTTTAGAATACTATTAGCAACTCAGAACATGTTAATGAGATAATCGGCTGTATATTTTAACTAAAAAGAAATCGGTATCCTTTACAGCTTATTAGAACATCTCAAGTATTACATACAGGTGCACGAAAGGTGTTAAGCAATTAAGACGTGATACTATGCTAAACAACATGAATAATAATGACCCATACTAAAGGTGAATGATTTTTTCTTACAGTAATTCTTGTCTCACGGACAATCAATAGAAACTAATTAAAATATCGATTCCTTAGACTACCTCAAGTGCCACGATACATCCAAAATTATTTTAATATTTTTTTTACATAGAATGTCATTAAGAATATATATTTACAAATTATAACTTTTACTTCAAAATTCAATATATATTACATTATAGCCAGTAATTAACCTTTCATAATTTGTTAAAATTTTATTATTTAATATTAAGTATTTTAACTTACAATTTATTACTTGCCACTTGAAAAATATTGGTTTATTTTATATTAACCAAAAGATTTCTGTATTTTCATTAAATTTATGTCACTTAAAAGATCCAGAGGAAAATAGGTACATTTATTGGTTGCCAGTCCTTCTGCTGCTTTTCTATTTTTGTCATATGTTAAAAGTGCTTACTGCGCCTTGAAATTGATTTATCCCCAGCTTTATTATTTATCCAGCAAAATTAAAAGATTCCCTAATATTATCACAGTTTAATTATTGTTCACCTGTCTACGGGCCTTGTTTGACTGGGCAGATGCTGTATAGGGTACAGCGTGATCAAAATTCATGCATTCGGTTGATATTCGGGTTACGAAAATATGATCACGTGTCTTATAAGTTGATTGATCTGGGCTGGCTGAACATGGGTAATAGATTACTGTTTCAGGCCGGTATGCTCTACTTTCGTATCATTGTCACCAGGACTCCATCGTATTTATACAATAGATTCAGCTTTCGTGAGGATGTTCATCACCTTGGCCTTCGTCACAGACATCTGCTGACCACTCCCAGTCATAGGACCTCTCTATTTCAACGCTCTTTCTCTTACAACATTGCTAAATTTTATAACAATTTGCCTTTTGAGGTCATGGGCTATTCCTTCTACAGGTTTAGGACATAGAAGCGGGAGTACCTGTTGGGTAGTCAGCGGTAGGCCTTGTTCCGGTTTAATTGGGTAAAGGGTTCTTTCTCGTAATGCCATATGTCTAGCGGGAAATGCTTTTTACTTATGCCTTTGGTTATATATTTATGTATACCGTATGTGTCAATTTTCATTAAGTATAGGGATTCAATGTTTACATGCGATTTATAGGTATACAAATAATACATTGCAACGTGTGTCACCCCTACTATCCGCCACCAATCCCGACAACAATCGACATCACAACGACTTTCTCCGATCTTCCCACATCTACATTAAATGTTTCACGTTGCGATCTAGTCTGCAATAAAAGCCGTATTATTACTGGGACGGGAAACATCAAATGGCCGCCGCGATCTAGTAGTTTATTATCATTTTCAGAATCCTTTTTTATTTACCTTATTTTTAATTTTATTAGAATTACGCTTTTGTTTGTGCCATGCAGCGTGAACGCAGCTTAATAATTCTCTGCATTTACTGAAAAGAGAAAGAAAAACAAATCCTTGCAACTCGTAAATATTATTTCTGAACGCATTACAAACACCCAAGCCGGTGGTCGAATAGGTACTGCCGCTAACCACGCTAACTTTTATTTACGTGCATGCATCGGTCGTGCTGGCCTTGGAAAGGAAGGAAGGGGTACTGTACTATGTTGCCACGTACTGTATGGATTAATCGCCTATGGCTAATGAAAATTGACACGTGCTGTATGTATACGTGTATACGTGTGTACGTGTATATGTATCTGCAGTGGTTTGCACCTGTAAAACTAGTTGTTGCATCCGGGCGGAATGTAGTTTTAAGTCAGTTTTTAGGCCTTCTTTACATACTTTATCTTTTATTAATTGTAAAGGTTCTACGGAAGATCAGAACACACCTTGTTGTGATCTGAGTAGAGTCTTTTGTTTTTCACTATACGCATAGAATTTATTTCATTTTTTATCTTCTTTTATTATATTTATTTTATCAATATTCTTGTTTTATGGTAGAAAATAAATGCTATTATTATTATATTGTTTTCTTGACTCTTCTTTTGTAGTTATGTGTACATATTGCTGTGGCGTCAATCTTAGAAATAACGAAAATATTATGCATTGTGCTAATTCAAAACAAACAACATACATATTGCTACACATTACTTGGATTTACAGCGGTTTACACTCTAATTTGCCGCAGCTTCCCTAGCTAAACTCCTTTGTCTCAGGCGCAGCTCATTTATTACAAAGTTAAATTTTCATTATATTTAAAAGGTATGGTAAGTGTCTCAACCAAACGAACATTTTCTTTCTTACAAAATATTACAATTTTATTAACGACTAAAGATTTAATGCATTTAACATTTCTTTGAAACAAATAAGATCATCATGTGCAAAAAAGAATTATGATACTTAACACTAGTAATTAAATAGACAAACATTAATATTAACAAATAAATCTTATGGCTAAAAAAATGTATTCTCTTGATACAATATTTATATTAATCTAAATTATTTTTAAAACTTTTGAATGTTATATTGATATTTAAACGATTGTACCAGTATGGTAAGTCCTTCTAGTAGGAACATCCACCCTCAGGAATATCTTTCGAATCCTGAAATTCACACTGTACTTTACTAAATTACATACAAGTAACTGTTCTCGTGTACCGGCATTGATAACACGAATGTATATTTTCACGCTAAAAATGTCATCTCCAGTATACACAATAACGTTTGTTGCTTATACAGACGCTTATTTCATGAACCATCAATAGGTTTGTCCAACAAGTGTCTGTCCTAAAATTCAACTACGTTAAAATTTTCGCTTCCGATGGATTTATTAATTTTTGATATACATGTCAAATTGAAAGTCTTTAATTAAATTTTGAAATAAGTACCTTAGGTTTTCGTATAACTTATTAAAATCCTTATTATCCATATTATCCATTTTACTGGAAGTTAAATAACAACATAAAATAACTATGTGAGTACACCTTGTATATTGTATGCGTGTGTGTATTATACAATTTCCACCTATTTATTATTTAAGGAAGTGTTTTCCCCGATTACTCGGAAAATAATCATCTGTTTAAAAGATGCACTCAGGCCTTTTATAGATTTCTCCCACTTTTCAAGTACAATTTCAAAGTTAAATATTAACACAGTGCTACTAAATATAAAATTCCAAACGTGTTGTGGCAACAGTGGTACTTTAATTCAAATCACATCTATGTTAACAAAATGGTGTCAACTCTTTGACATCTATATATTTTAAAAATTGATTTTAAGACAAAATTAAACAAAGTTACAAAGATAATATTAACTTATTATACTCTACAAAGTAAGTATTAACTATATGCATTCAAATTTAAGCATATAATTAGTATGTGTATCCTTTTATAACCATTGTTGCATAACATATTGTAATTTCTCATTACTTGAACTTATATTCGCGATTGTATAAATAGTAGAGATTCGTTTTAAATCATGTGAATATTATGAATATCCCTTTTTATAAAACAACTAATATGTGTGTGTAAATTGCACCTGTCAGATAGGCAAACCGTATTACACGATATTATACCATCATAGGCATTTGAAAAATTCAAATTATTATATTACATGATGAGTTAGAATACATCTAACGTTATTTATGAAGCATACTGAGTGATCTATTTCATCATTCCAGCATAAATAGTTATTTATACAAAGTATGATGCATAAATTTAAAGAAATAAAATTTCAAATTCTTAAACAGTTATAAAACATATAAGCGCATATATAAAACATATTTATAAGTTTTCTCATGTATACTGCAACATACAGAGTGTCCTTAATTTGCACTAAAAGCATATTTAGCAGTGTACCTGAATGAATTTAAAATTAAAATACAAATTCCTGACATTTCAGTAAGAAAATATTAATTATACAAATCTTACTTTTATATACAAGTTTTCAATTAGATTGCGTAACACATCAACATGTGTAATGTTTTATAGCAATAACAGAATTATAACGTAATAGGGAAAAGTATATAATTTTATGAGTCCATTATCTCTTTATAATATTACTAAAGGTTTTAGTTGAAACTTCAAATTAAGCATATTAAAATTTGAATGTAAATATTATTCAAAATGTTTGTAAAAAAAAATTCCTATCTGATTTTGCCTTTTGCGTTATAACCATAAAGTCGTTAGCGTTGAGCGTTGTTTCATAAAAATACTCTTGTAACTTAGTTTGATGACTGAACCAATTTTATAACAGATAAAGTCGAGCTCAAAATTATTATTTTTTTTATAGATTTATCTGTTTTTAGTTAGTTTTACTTAAAGAAAATATAATAATAACTTTATTTTGAGTTCTATCAGAGATTATTTTACTTATTAAGTAGATTAATTAATTTATATTAATAATATAATAACTACTAAAGTTTTCATTTTTATTTTAAACAATCCACACTTTAATTTTCGGTAATACACCGTGTTAAAGCATTGAAGTTGATGATATTCCTAATTTATATTTAGAATAAAGTATTTTATTTGATAACTAAAGAAGTGACTTTTAACAGACATTTTGTGACAGGCGTAAAAGTATTTGCTCACTATAAAGAAGAATTTATGTAGAAGATATTTTTCAATTTCGCTTTGTTTTAATTATTAGCAGCAAATTCTACCTGAGAGAGAGCAACTCTAATTTATAATCAATGGAGTTAGTAAACAACACTATAAGTTTGTTTTGAATACTTTGTTTCCTAAGTAATTAAAAATAATAAAAGGTCAATTTACAATGCAATGCATTCTGTACAGAGTGAAATATAGATGAAGATATCATTTTCTGTTACACGAGGTTTATATTTTTATTTGTTTTCACATATAAAGCTACTAATACCGTTGATGATGCTAGTACAATTTTGTTATTATTATTACACAACAACACCTAACTCTGCTGTTACCATCCCAAATATTTGTTTATTTATGTCCATCTTTGCTTGTAAGATTTCTTCCTCTTTCTTTGCCTTTTTCTGTAAATCTTCTATGTTTTTCTTTATATTTTTTGAGACTCTTTTATGTTTTTCTTTTTTCAAGAATGACATAATTCAATTGCTGCTCTCCTTACTATTTTCATCTCCATGTTTTTGTATATCTGCATGATATAAATTTAATTTTTAAGCAGAGTTATTATACCGGGTGTCAACGAGATCATGTATCAGCACGCCATTTATTTATTAGTTAAAATAAAACTTTGAAATTCGGACCGTATACGTAAATGAGTCATTGGTGGGCTTCTTCAGGTATACTCAATTTTTCTATAGCACTTCCGGCCAAACCGGAAGTGACGTTAATTTGAATGTTTAAATACAACATTTATTATTTCTGTTCATATTCTGTTTCTTCTAAAAATTTGCCATCTAGTGCAGGCTAGCTTTTGACATTTCTGTCAAAGATGGCGGTATCTGTTAAATTTATCCATTAAAGTGAAACTGCTTCGCAACAATTGTCGAAATGTAACAACCATCAAAGTTAGCTTTGAAAACAATTAGGAAACGTATTTTTCACATTTACACGCATTGGCGAAGGAAACATTGAAACGTTGAAATTACTAAAGAAAATAAGACTTTTTTTTTTCATTTTTAAATGACAGGTACTCGTTTTGTTTTAAATAGTAACACCAATTTTTTATTGCAGTGCCATATTGGCATAATTTTTAGCTTTCAAGTGATATCATAGGAAATAAACATCACCTGTAAACAACTAACAGGCTGTGAACTGTCAATACAAGTTGAATAGTTCACGTTATTTTTGTGTATTGTTTAAAAGTTATTTTATAGTTGTACAGTAAACAATACTTATTTGGTAATGTAGACTCGAAATGAAAAAGTTGATATTCTTTTAATTTATGGAGAATGCCGTAAAAATTCAAGAGCCGCTGCAACGCTCTATGCACAACGCTTTCCAGACCGACAGCACCCACCCCCAAATTATTTTATAAGAGTAGAATCTCAATTCAGGAGCGAAGAAGACGATCCTCATAGTAATAATGTAAAGCTTATTGTTGACGAAGCAACAGAAATTAATGTACTCGCGTTAGTTGAAGTTGATAAAACGGTTTCCCTCCGACAAATCTGTCGCGAGTTAACTATTAGTTATGAATCTGCGAGAAAAATTCTAAAGAAATATAAACTACAAATCTTTCCAGTATCAGATCAACCAACACCTGTTCGAAACCGATTTTGTGAGAAGATTAGAGTTTTGCAACTGGGCTGTAGATAATATCCGAAGAGACGGTAATTTTGCTGGTAACATTATTTTTTCCGATGAATCAAAATTCACAAATCTTGGATTCTTTAGCCGACAAAACACGAGATAAAATCAGCGATTGTACAGACAAGGTAACCATCAAGTGAGGTTTGGTTTTAATGTTTGGCTGGGAATGATTGGGGACGTTCTTTTGCCTCCTATAATTTTTGACGGATATCTAACTTCCGAAAGATATTTGGATTTTTTAAATAATGAAATTAATGACTCTTTAAATTATTTACCAAGGGAGCAAAGATATGCTGTATTTTTTCAGCAGGACGGCGCACCACCTCATAATTCACGACTCGTTAGGGATTACTTAAATCAAACTTTTGGTGACCTATGGATTGGTACCAATCATAGGTGGCCTCCTAGATCACCGGATTTAACACCCTTAGATTTCCATATCAGGCCATATTCAAAAGAAAAAGTATACACTGTACAATCTGCTACTCGCGAAGAACTGGAAGCACGAGTGAGGCAAGCAATAAATAATATAACCAGGCACCAGTTACATAATTGTGTGAGGGAATTTATACGACGTGTTAATTTATGTAGAGATCAGGAAGGGCGACATTTTGAACATTTATAATAAATACCTAAATAATAATAACTTACATCTAGCTCCTTTCAATAATACTCATAACATAGATTTTGTAAATTACTGTTTTCACTATTGTTGTGTTACTAATAGCTTTAATGCAAACATTGAACATGTGTGTATCTTTGTTTAATATCTTGTAGTTGATTAAATTTATGTCGTTTATTTCCTATGATAACTCTGTTTTTTTCATTTGAAATGTAATTGTTCTGTTGCTTTGGAATTAGACTACTTTTAAAATATTTTATATTTTGTACTACCTGTCTACCACTAAACCACAGCATATTTTATATCACTTGAAAGCTAAAAATTATGCCAATATGGCACTGCAATAAAAAATATGTGTTACTATTTAAAAAAAAAAACGAGTACCTGTCATTTGAAAATGAAAAAAAAATCTTAATTTCTTTAGCAACGTGTAATATATGTTTCCTTCGCCAATGTGTGTAAATGTGAAAAATACGTTTCTTAATTGTTTTCAAAGCTAACTTTGATGGTTGTTACATTTCGACAATTGTTGCCAAGCAGTTTCACTTTAATGGATAAATTTAACAGATACCGCCATCTCTGTCAAAAGTTAACCTGCACTAGATGGCAAATTTTCAGAAGAAACAGAATATGAACAGAAATAATAAATGTTGTATTTAAAAATTCAAAATTAACGTCACTTCCGGTTTGACCGGAAGTGCTATAGAAAAAATGAGTGTACCTGGAGAAGCCCACCAATCACTCATATATACGGTCCGAATTTCAAAGTTTTATTTTAACTAATAAATATATGACGGGCTGATACATGATCTCGTTGACACTCGGTATACTCAATAATATATTTAATGGTTAATAACTGACCTGTATTTAAACATGAATTTGTATTTGTTTGACCACAAAATACAATAGTCAATCATATATAAACTTATAAAACATAAATAAAATTTAAACAAGAGATAGATACTTGTATTTATATTTTATGCACTTCGTCTATATATGCCTGTATTCTGTACATCAGTTTCGTTCAACTTCCATAATTCAGCCACTTATTTTTGTTCCCATAACATTTTATATAATAAACCATGGCAAGGAATTTATTGGCCAACCATGCAACAAAAGAGCCGCAGAACTACTACACATGAGCAGGGAACGGCTGCCAACAATAACCGGTCTTTTGACTGATCATGCACCTGTTAAAGTGCATCTCAACAGGAAAGGACTGTATGATGGAGACCTTAGTTGCAAACTCTGCAATAAGGAACCAGAAACAGTCGGGCATATCCTGGTAAACTGTGAGGCACTGGATCACAAGAGGCAAAGTATCTTTGGGCAACCGAACGTAGATCCAGAGATGCTCAAGAGACACCCAGTAAGAGACCTGTACAGACTTGTACAGGACACAACATTGCTGGAGTGGACAACATAGATAACACAGGTTGAGCACAATAAGCCTTATTGGCTGCGGTGCAAACTGGATACGTTAGTCAGACAGGCCTGGAAGAAAAAAAAACATATATTGCGAAGTATTTTATCCGATTGGTTGATTTATGGAAAAAATTTGCAATTGGGTTTTGGGTTGTTGAAGATGCAATTTTTCTCATCTAACGACATTTTGGTCGGATTTAAATTGGGATTTTTAAGTCACGTGGTGTTGTGACGAAATATATGATTATTAGAATGCCCGTTTGGGGAATATAGGAGCTTAAGTCAGGTATTTATCTTTTAATCAGTTGGAATTGTTAAAATCGCATTTTCATAACCTATATATATATATATATATATATATATATAGATAAATTGAAATTACTGTTTTAAAACAGAATTATGGGTTTGTAATCAAATGAAACACAATAATTTGATGTATTGTGACGTTTCGATTTTATTTCAAATCTTCATCAGACCTATTTTTTTATATAAAAAAAACAAAGAAATCAGTTATTCAATAATTACATCGTGTTAAGACAATACTCACATAACATCAAATTATTGTGTTTCATTTGATTACAAACCCATAATTCTGTTTTAAAACAGTAATTTCAATTTATCAACATACATTGTACAAGTACAAGCAACTTATACTACTCTCTCTCTATATATATATATATATATATATATATATATATATATATATATATATATATATATATATATATATACACGTTTTCTGCACAAGTGGAGATCCGTGATACTTCTGGACAACCCGAGATCCACCTAAAAGGATTCATATTTTGTAAAATAAAAGTTGTAGAAAATCATAGAAGCGCATGCTTATTCCAGGCATCAAGAGAGGGGAAACAATTTTATTATTTTTCTATATACATGAAGTATGTATGCCAAGTCGAGATCACTTGGTGTGTATGTGTAAGATGAGGTCCTAAATTTGTATATTTTTATATACTAAGAGAAGATGAGATCCGCCAGTGTTGTCGAGTTTCTTGAATATGCTTTACTATTATACATATGCCTATCTCAGTCTGATGTGATATGTTTGTGGGTTTCCGCATGCATTTGAAGTATTATATTTATATCCCTTTGATAAGCAAATGCCTATGATGTCATCTTTGATATAAGCACTTATATGCATCTATCCGCTTTTATTGTATAATGTGAATATTTTTTATATATTCGCTTTTGACTAGCAATATTATATTTTATGTATACCAATTTCCATCTTTCTTCATTTATATTTATTGTATCGTGGAAGTATACAATGTAGTCATAAAGTTTAGAGAAAATTTATAAAACCGTTTTATATTGTTTTTAAGGAAATCGCTTGAAATAAAGACAATTTTTGTTCTTAAAATGTCGTCTTTTGACGAATTTTTTTGTGAATGACGTCGTTGGTTTTTGCACCAATGACGTCATCATCATTTCTCTTAAATGACAATTTTCATTGCCTTTCTCTGTTTTTAATAGATCTTCTTAGTGCTTAAACAGTGATACATACGATCATACAGTGGAAGACCTGAGGATTTCATGGTAACGACCCCAGAGTCGATAGACTATATAAATAAATTAGATGTTCGTTTGTAGCCTTTTAAATTGTGTCTCATACTTTATGTGTATATATTCTATGTTGTACTGTACTTTAATGTGTCTGATAGCCATAAGATAAATAAATAAATAAGTGATACAAAAAAATTGGTACCTCACATAACAATTTTTTTAAATAAATGACACATATATTTCACAGCTTTAATAGTTATAAATTAGTAAAAGTAATAGTCAATAAACAAACATACAAAAATATTCAACAAATTAATCAACGCAAATTTTGAAGGTGCTTCCATCCAACCATTTGGCATTGACCAACACGATAGTAAACACTTTTTATACTGCGCTTAATAATATCTGGCCTAATTTGTTGCATTGCATGACGAAAACTCTGTTGTAAATCTTCCAAGTTGTTTGGTCTATTTAAATGGACACTTGATTTTAAGTAACCCCACAGATAAGAATCTAAGGGCGTTAGGTCGGGGGAACGCGCTGGCCACTCAATTGGTCCTCGCCGTCCTATCCATCTTCTTATACATGTAGCATCAAGTTATTGACGGACCTCTATGCCAAAATGAGGAGGCGGCGCCCCATCTTGTTGAAACCAAATATTCGTCATTATTAAGAAAAAGAGCTGCCACTGCTGGTACCAAATCAAATTGCAAAAAATTTAAATATCGGGCAGCAGTCAGGTTTCCTTCAAAAATTAAGGTCCTAAAAAACGCCGTTCCATCATTCCCACCAATCCATTTAATTTGGCTTCAAGTTGACTCTGTGATTTCTGAATCCAGTGGGGATTGTTCCGTTGAAGTAAAACCTGATTTCATCAGAAAAAATAATGTTGTTTAAAAAATAGAGATTTTGATCGCATCGTAACATTAATTCTTCACAAAATTGCAATCGGCGGTCTGGATCATCTTCGTCCAACTCGTGAATTAGGTGCGTTTTGTACGGATGACACTTTTCTTTTTTAATTAACAAATCTGTGATCCACGTTGTTATCTAGGGCAAGTTGCCTAGTAGAAATATGATGATGTTCCTCTGCTTCAAGTAGCACTTTTAATTTTGTTTCATAATTTATCCGTGGTCGGCTTTCTCGAAACAAATCTTATACACTTTCAGGTTCCGTAAATTTGGCGACCAATTTACTTACTGTAGATCTTAAAATTGGAGGCCTTTCAAGATGTGCTTCATTCAATAACTCACAAGCTTCCGTATGAGTTCTTAGCCTATCGCCGCAATGCAATGCAACAAATTAGGCCAGACATTATTCAGCGCAGAATAGAAAGTGTTTAGTATCGTGCTGGTCAATGCCAAATGGTTGGACGGGGGCACTTTCAACATTTGCGTTCAGTTTTGTTTATTAATTTGTTGAATATTCTTTTTATGTTAGTTTTTTGATTATTATTATTGCTAAATTAATCTCTCGAAGTTGTGAAATAAATGTATCATTTATTTAAAAAAATTGTTATGTAAGGTACCAATTTTTTTACATCACTATTAACTATTAAAAACTGGAAAAAATATTGAAGTTGTCATTTAAAAAAAAATGATAATGACGTCATTATGTAAAAACCTACGTCATTAAAAAAAAATTTTGAAAACAAAAATTGACCTATCCGAGCGATTTTCTTAAAAACATTTTTTTAAGAATTTTGTTCCAAACTTGATAATGTCACATATTAAAATTTAAAATACATATAATTAAGTGTCCCTATATATATTATTTAACAATTATTATGAAAACAAATGAAACCATTCAACTACTTATTATGAATAAATGATCTTGAAATATGCTTTCGCGATAAGCAGGAAGAATATATACAGGTATCCCCGGATGGAGTTAACAAGAAAGCAAAAAAAAATATTTTTGATTTTACAATAGACGGTCAATAAATCTGCGTGTCGAATTAACTAGTCTGCTATGGAAATAAATAACATCAGATAATCATAAATTAAGAAAATTTCAAATGTTTCAAGAGAGATGTACTATTATCTTGCATTTTATAGTTTAAATACAAAATTTTAATCAAGCAAGTAAGTCAACAAAAATTATACATGGCAGCCACCAACTTCCACACACTTCACCGCGTCCTGCATTCGTGCTTTTAGTATTTATCGATCATTGGATACGTCAACTGCACAAACTTTTTGTTTTAAAATACCCCACAACGAAACGTCAATAGGTTTAAGGTCAGGCGATCTACAAGAAAAATTTAATGGTCAAAATATTACCATCCTTCGTTCTTCGAACTGATCTGTCAACCACTGCCACACCAAAAGCGTCCAATTTATTTACAAGGGAACCGTCTTATTGTCCAAAAATATTACGCCCCATTTCTAGCGATAAATTGTCCAGAACCGATAATAGAAGGTTTCCAAAAGACTCACATAACCATGTTGATTGAAATTCTCGTCAATAATGGACCAACAAATAGATCGTAAAAAAATTCGTACGAAACATTCACTCTTTTATAACGTTGACTTTGCCATTGGTGCAGAAGGATGCTTCATCAGTAAAAAAGATCATGCTGTAAAAACTTCTATCTACTAGGTAATTCTCACCACTTCATAAATAAGAGTCCATCCCTACTCTACATCTCCAATTTCAAGTATACATCGGAGCTTTGGTTTAAACGGGCGAATTTTGTTTCTCTATTAATGCTATATATGAATTTTACTGTTTGCCAATTTACTCATAATATAGCATAGCATATCGATAAGATGCGTTTCCAATGGCATATCAATGAAACAAATAAATACGTTTTTCAATGGTTTACATTTTGAAAATAACCGGATTGAAAACTCTACGCTTGATGCCGTTTGACAGTTAAATATTATCGACAACACACAAGCCAGCGATAGACAAAATTAAATTAAGAATTATGTACATTATATTTAGCAGTAGAAGAGGCACAGATTATATAGAAATTTAAGATAAACAGTTCATTAAACATAATAACATACAACCATAACAATTTAAATGTAGACTTGAAATTTTGTGTTTTCACTAATTTGATGCTTTTAAGGAGCTTTTCATATTGACAGTAAATTCTAAATTGCAAGATAATCAATTAAATAATTTTCGTGTTTTGTTAGTTTCTGAAGACCCTGTATATCTTACGTAATTTATTTGAATAGCACGCTAGCTAATTCGACAAGCAGAATTTTATTTAAGAATAACTATCGTTTTTTACCCTCTTGTTAACTCCATCCGGGAACACACTGTATTCATATTATCTTTTGCATTAAGAAAATCCTAATTTACATTTCCACGAAAAATATTTTTGACTGATATTGAAATAAAACGTTGCCTGTATCATGTATGAATACTTCTTCAAAATTTGAAAAATATCTGTCTCTTTTAAATTATTTAGTGCATTAACATAACGTGTTTGTATATCTTAAAACTTCAAGTTTTCGGCAATTTAATAATCTATTATATATTAAATTAATTAAATAAAATAATGCCATCTTTAAATTGATATTAATTTATTCTTTTAAACGACGAAACATTCCAGAATTCTGCTGGGAAAAGAAATAATATATCCGAACGTTTGCAGAAAACATCTTCAAATTTGCTGTATCTGCTGTATTTATTTATTTATGTTTACCTAAGATAAGATAACCCTTTATAAAGTAGAGCCACAATACGTGTTTTTGTAATGTTATATCGCTCGCTTAAATTTCCAATGCTGCCGTCGTTAGCGGATCTCAGCTTCTCTAGAAATATAAACTCTACAGGTCGCCCTCTTGCGTTGACCTACATGAACTAAAAATGTATCAGAGAGGACAATATGCGTAAAAATGAGATCCCACAAAAAATTTTAAATTTGCTTGCTATCAGTTCAGCTGAGTAAAAGCAGACGTTATACGCATAAAACAACGTGAGATCCGAAATCGGATCTGGCTTTGCAAAACAGATCTCAGTTTGTACAGAAAATGAATTGAAATGATCTCGATTTGTAGTTATATATATATATATATATATATATATATATATATATATATATGCGAGATAAGAGTTTCAGATACCAGCAAGTGCGACTGCGCATAAAAAGCCGACAAACTCCGAGCATTGAGTACTTAACATAAGCGCATGTAGATGTCACTAAATCGGCGATTTTTGTTCAAGTGGAGCTACTCAACTAGACAGTCGCCTTCGGGCGTGCATAGAGGAAGGGTATAGCGTATTTGGATCTCATATGTACAATTCATTACGTAATTTGAATTTAAAAAAATCTTGAATTAATAATTATAAATAATTGGTGTAGTATAAAGAGCAAATACTAATAATTGGATATATTTAACACATTTAACAGTTAGGTATTGCGATTAAATATTTATTTAAATACAATGTATTTAACATGTTCTTTAATATTAATTAGATAATATTGTGCATAAATAAATATTTAGATAGATGATAATGTGATAAAAAACAATTTAAATTTAATAAACTAAAGATGATTTTTTAGTATATTGAATTTAAATATACATACTTATAAGTTTAATATACGTATTGTTACCTATGCCTGCCATATATAATTTAAGAAGCAATGTTGGTTGTATAAATAGATGGAGTAAGTGCTCCCAAACAAACCTATTTCGCCATATTAAAAAGTTTTATCTAATTTCTATCAACAATTTGTTATTAGAATTGTTGAATGAGCCATACAGCGTATGAAAGTGTTTAGTATTTTAAATTTTATACCAAAAATGCCACAGTTATATTCCACGATGTTGCTGCATTGACAAATTTGCAATACCCATTATTAAAAGCGGTTGAACAATACTATAACAATGAATAAATGTGTCTACTTTAATATCTTGTTTTATTTTTCTATATTTACTTCATAAACAAAATATCTGAAGGTGTAGATTTTATTAAAAAAATATTTAGAAATTTTATCGTATTTATAATTTGTTTATTAGTCAAATTGTACAATTGATAAAATATTTTATGTATCTTTATTATTTAGAATATAGGGGAGAAATACATTAAAGTAAAAGTTTTCTAATATGTCAGAGTCCCATTGTACATCCTTTTTAATACGAATAACTTCATATTCATTTGGAGTCCAAGTAAAAAGTAAGCAATATTTTCTGTTCGTTAAATATAGTTGGCCTTGTAGTTGGTGATAGTATGGATGATGTTTTTCAACAATACCATTCCTAAAATAGTTTTGGTCTACCCTAAAAATATTAATTATTGTTAAATAAAATTTTTGTTTTTATATGTTTTTTTCTTACCTTGACCCAAACATTATATCTCAAGAAGCTGTATAGGTTTTCCATTGTCTCCTAAAATGATCCTGTCAGTGAATAGCCGAGCCATGGATTGTCCTTATTAACTATTAAACCTGTCTGAATTTTAGGTTTTTCTCTTTCATATAGCAGTCTCGTGCTTTCTGCTCAAATGCTATTCCATGCAGCATATTTTTATTGCAATATAATGATGGTCAAAAATAACTGAAACATTTTTTTAACCAATTGTCTTTGCTATATGTGAATATGAAATAGCATCGGGATCCAGTAATTCTAAACTGCCTAGCCAATTTCCATTGTTGTCTTGCATTATTATCTGCAGATCTTATACAGGTATTTCTGCATAATTGAAGAGGTTCATTGCAGACTAATTTCAAATTAAAAACATCTTTGCAATGTTCAAAAAGAAGATATATTCACTGAACACAACCACATCATGAGTTCATTTTGCTCTCTGAAAAATGGCACTGACGACTTCAATCATCGACACCACTTGCTCATCAACCTCTTCAACATTGTTGACAATCTCAAGTCTTTCCATGCTTACGTCCCTTGCTATAATCAATATTCATTTATGTTATTTACTGCTACAATAATGACATAATGAACATAACTTACTGATGTTTTGCCAATACGCTGTCTGGTTTGGCATTTACTAATGTGTCAAAGCAAAATCCCTGCATCTCCACTGTTAGATCCGATGTTACAACCTCTTGCTGGGTAAAACACTTTGTTTCTAACAAGGGCTTTCATTTCTAAAATTTAATCAAAAAAAAAATTATTAAGTTGTGTTATTCAATTATTGTAATTGATACAACTTATTGCAATATAACAAAGTAGCAAACAATGTGTTTGCACTGACTTCCATCTACTGCCTCACATGTGCAACTGATCTTTGTTAGTTTCACCTCCGCATTTTCCACAATTTCAAGAATTCCTTCGATTGTGTGAGGTGGGGGATCTAATGCACTTCTCTGGAGGCATAATGCATATATGTGAATTGCCTTCTTTGTCATTTCTGTCGCCTCGCATAGAATTATATGTTTGCATTTTAAAATGTTTTCACCTTCAGTGAAGTTCTGGAAGACGGCGGCGGCGTTCCGTTTAATGCCTCACAAACCTGAGCAGTACTTAAAAATAGATTTAATACAACCTAAAAATTAATATGACATCGTAATATTCTGACATACTATATAAAATGCCACTTACCTTCTGTCAAAACAACTAAAAGAGCGATAGACAGTACAATATTCATAATATAAACACGATAAACCTGATCTGATACAAACTAGGGTTGGGCGATAAACATCGATGTTCATTGAACATCGGTATTTTAGCATCGATGTTCGAAGTTTGCAATTTAGATTTATCGATAAACTATCGATGTTAGAAGAAATATAGTGAACATCGAACTTTTAAGCTTGACAGAATGTATTTGCACTATAATCACAAAATAAAACAGCGTCCTCTGTTGACAAATACAAAAATGTTTCTAAATTAACACCTCACATACAGGCTACGAGGATGTAAAATTGTCTACGAATAAAAGAAGTATTTAAATTTCACAGTGCTATATCATATAAATTCGAATACTTCATTTTAGGCTCTTTTAAATATAACTTAGTATAAATATTTAAATAATATATAATTAAATACATAAATTTATAGTACTTTTAATGTGCAGAATAAAAGTTAAATTATGTATGCATGCAGAATGAGTGAAGGAGGTAAACGTATTTTCATAGAAAAAGAAGGGAGATAGACATTACCGATGTATACTTCTTCGGGAAATTCCCTAGTGCATACAATCATACACGACGATACACGTATTAAATGTAAGATGACACATCAGAAATATAAAACCATATCCATATGTATCTCGGTATTTGCCAGGGTAGTCAAAAAAAATGCAAGACTATAAAATCCCAAATAGAAATCGTTCTCTTAAAAGTTTTGATACACATAAATGTATACCTATATTGTTTAAGTATCAGACGATTTAAGTCATGTGGTTGTAATTGCATAATATTGTTTTTCTATTCCGGTGCTATAAAGTTCACTTTACGACACCCGTTTTGGTTGCATAAAGTATTACTTTATCGCACGCTAATTTTATTTTTTTGAAGTTGGTAACAAAAAAAATGGAACCAAATCGTATTTAAATGTCAAAATATAAGCATTTAAAGTAACAAAAATGTGCAATAAAATTGTACAAAGAATAAAAAGCACACATGCTAACATTTCACTTAGGTACTAATTAGCAATATAAATTGTTAAGCAGAGTTGGATGATAAGTTTTCAGATGCTACTATTGACATTTACTTACCATGTTGAATAGTACCGCGCGATCATTTAAATTCTAAATTAGAGCAAGCTGTGAAATTTAAATTAAGTTGGTATATAAGTACTAATTTACAATTTGAATTGTCAAAGTGACGTTTCTAAATGTTAATTAATCAATAATTGACACTCTGGACAACCTAATAAAAAAAATCCCGCCTGCTATAATTTAGAATTTAAATGATCGCGTGGTACAACTGTTATAAAAGTTTGTTTTGATAAATATGTATAGAGTTTGTGGACGAAAGATTTTGTAAATTGTCTTCTGCTACTTTGCGAATCTCTGGGGACGTACAGTTATTTATTTCGTCCTTTTTGTTGATAATTTGAAATAATTTATTGTATAAATCAGTCTGAATTTTAAACACAATTACATATAGCACCACCGATATTCAAATATTTAAAACGTTCTACTTAAAAATCAGAGTAACCAACTTCAGAAAAGCAAAATTTCTAAAATATTCGAACAAAACATGTCTCTTATTTTAAGCTTTTTTGAACTTTTAATAACCGAAATAGAAAAAATAGTATAAAATACACGTTTCATAAGACATATTGCGCACTTGTTCTTTAGAAAACTCGCCTAGCGGCTCGTTTTCTAAACTTGAACGCGTGCGCAAAAATCGTGTCTTATGAAACTTGTATTTTAATATACTATTTTTTATATAGTTTTTTTTTTGAGTAGTTTCTAACGTTAACTACATATTATAATAGTACATTATGACCATATATATATAATACTACTATATCGCGTGTAGACAAGGAAAACTTCGCTCCAACATTGTGATATAAAACATATCGTGCTATGCCGTTTAAGAGTCGCATTGTCCAAACTGCGCATGCGTTATAAATAATTTTTGAAATTTAGGTCTCTTTGTTTATCACATAGATTTATTACTATAAATATTTGATTAAAGTTTGTAAATCGTCAAACAAGCATAAATAGTTTTAAAATCGACAAACCTCTTTATAATTAATAATTGTGCCTTGTTAAATGTGGAAAAA
The DNA here is from genome assembly GCA_963170755.1 of Amphimallon solstitiale. Lineage (NCBI taxonomy): Eukaryota > Metazoa > Arthropoda > Insecta > Coleoptera > Scarabaeidae > Amphimallon > Amphimallon solstitiale. Next base: position 1,108,872 of record OY720679.1, on the reverse strand, counting down.
CAATTTAATTTCCCTTAATGAATGAAGAAATATCGTCGTGGCATCATGGGCAAATCATAGACAAACAAACGATCATACCGCAGAAATATATTTGTCAAAAATTGTACGAATTGTGCGGTTATATTATAGTAAAAATTGTAAACTAATTAACTAAAACTCGCAGTCAGTTCAATTGCATTGCAATTGTGTTTCTTTGAAGATAGAGAGAAAAACACCTCTATAGGAACAATAATTTGTGATATAATAACAGCACTAAAATTATTCAACTCAATATGCAAGAATAATAAAGAATTAGATTAATGTGGTAATCTTGTATTCTAGAATTACTGTCATCTACATCGGAGAAATGTACGCAAATAACACAATAAATCGTACTTGAATTAGGTAATTGTATTACTATGTTACATATTAAAATATTTGAATTGCTTATATGTAATAAATAGGCTTTTATTAAACCTTACAGAGTTGCACACCCATCTTTTTGCCACGACCTTCTAATTTTTTTGGTATATGTCTAATAGAACGTGTGTTCATAGAAAGTTGAAGAATTTTGATATGTCCACCACGGAATCCACAGATCCCATATGATATGAGATAATAATATGCCGAAATTGGGTATTTTGGGCCGGTTATTGGAATTTATGCTATATTGCATCACTGATTGTGAAAATAACTTGAAGGATGAACACATTATTTATAAGATAGTGAAGTGATTTTTTTTAATTTGTACTTTGCTGAATATGTATCGTAATTTCTGTCACTAAATTATAATCAAGCACATATAAAATGTATTTTATATTTAAATTTACAATAAAATATGTTTTAGTTTAAAACAACTTGTAGATGGTACAGTATAAAGATAATATTCATTTTGGAATTTGCCAAGACAATGTGTGATGAGTTCTTATGAATTTTTCCCAACATTGTGGAAGTAAATACTGCAGTGTTATGAACGGCAAGGTAGGCACGGCATCAAACGGTATTCCTGTTTTTCTGATATTGTCACATTCTCTAAATCTTTTTTATCATTTTATAAATTTGTATGTATCTATTAATTCATACAAATATTTATATTTCATAATAATTTTATGTTGTTTTAATTCCAAGAAAGTATAAACAAAATAAATTTGCGAACATAAATAAAATAAAATTTAATTTTTTACTTCGTAAGTAGAAATTGTACTTTGATGTAATTATTGAATCAAATACATCAACATACCTTTTTTACAAGCAATAATATAAATTATTTGTAAGTCTCATTTCTACTCATCTCAGTCTGAGACATAGACATCAAGAAAAATGTGTTGATTATTAATGTGCTATTAGATACACTACAAAAATTCAAGTGTTTCAGAGTAATTGTTTGTTTATATTCTTTGCTACCATATGGGCGTAAATTAGGCTTCATCACGTTTTTATTTTCATGAATAGTTTAATCATTCTACATAAAAAAAAAAAAGTTAACAACAATAAAAATTATATTCAACCACAAAAATGTAATGCTGATTAATTCCACAACTTTTTCTAAAACATTCATGTTTCAGTGTACATCTTGACACACAATTAAATAAAGGAACACAACAGGAATTTAATTAGTTCTTTACATTGTTGATTACGCGACATTTTATTGAATAATGTAGGTACGTAGACAAATATAAAATAGATGTTTTATTCTTATTTATAGCCAAAATACTAAATACAGTAATTTAAGTAATTTTATTTGCATTCTTAAGCTTAAAATACATAACAAAACTATATGTTGAAATATAATACAATCTGACTTATATAACATACCTGAATCTATTCGATTGTGTATGTAAAACATTAATTTATGCGTTTTCTATAAATCAAAATGAAAGAAGCAGTATTTATATTCAATAATTTCACATACACCAATAAGCATACACAAATCAATGTACACAAGATTTTCTGTTCAAAATCTTTTCAATAAGACGAAATAAAACGATCGGTATTTACATTTAATAATATAATTTCACATATACTAATAAACATGTACAAATCAATGTATTAATTGTAAGTTCACAAGTTTTTCTGTTCAAAATCTTTTCTGTTAATCAAAATGAAACGATCGATATTTATATTTAATAATATAATTTCACATATTCCAGTAAGCACGTATCAACGCAGAAGTTATAACTTCACAAGTTTTTCTGTTAATAATTCACTGGAATCAGGCTTCATATCGTTTATTTATTCTACCGCGTATTTTCTGGGTAATTCTACAAATTCACCGATGAACTAAACTTGCACAAAACTGAATTCAATAAAAAAAAAAAAAACTTTGCATATGCATTCAGAATATCATAGTTATAGATGTCAATTTAAATCAGAGGTTATAATTATGTTTTCTGTTTATCTGTCATTTCAAAAAATTCAAAATGGACAATTTTAGTCGACGCATGCGCAGAACACGCAAGGCGGCCAATTCTATCTCTCTTAGTTGGGACGAAAAATTACACATTATCAAGATACAACACACGCAATATAGTAGTATTATATACCGGGTCGTCCAAAAGTCTGGATTCACGTGGATTTTGAGTAAACTATTCACTTTTTTGGAAAACTGAATTCTGTATCTTGAATGGGAATAAAATTGCAACTCAATAGTATTTTTTATTTCAAAAAAATTGTTTATAATTTTGAGATAAAGTTAATAACAATGTTTTTTTAAATGGAAACCTACCGTGATTTTTATTTCAGAGAGAGTACTTTCGATAAGAATTGCATTGGCATAGAAATTTTGGCTATAAACCTTACGATTATTGTTTAAATTAATATTAAATTTTCGATCCGAACACTCGTTCGCGCTTGTTCGGAAAATACACGAACGTGTCTTCTCTTACCACGTTTCCAACTGTAGGCATGGGTCCACCCCCTAATAAAGCATTCTATTGAAGGCGTTACGTTTATCTTGAATGAAAGCATTTTTTTTTTATAAAATGGAGATCTACCGCTTTTTGTCGCCGTATCCCACCATAATTAGAATTTCTATCCGTTCTCTCTCTACCAGTTCCATATTTACGCAAATTGTTCAAAATCACAGATCACAAAAATAATAGATAAAGTCAATACCAAAACAACACAATTAACAACAAACAAAACGTTCAAGAAAACAGAAAATAAAAATTCAAATTCGCTCCGTAAACGTACACTAGTAATACCAAAAACAGAATGAGATAAGATTTGGACCTTCCAAGTGTCTAAAAACGGAAAAAGACCATAAAATTATTTTTTATTAAACTACGTTGTACTTTCTCATAACGTTTAAATATCGTAATCGCGGTAGATCTCCATTTTATAAAAAAAAAATGCTTTCATTCAAGATAAACGTAACGCCTTCAATAGAATGCTTTATTAGGGGGTGGACCCATGCCTACAGTTGGAAACGTGGTAAGAGAAGACACGTTCGTGTATTTTCCGAACAAGCGCGAACGAGTGTTCGGATCGAAAATTTAATATTAATTTAAACAATAATCGTAAGGTTTATAGCCAAAATTTCTATGCCAATGCAATTCTTATCGAAAGTACTCTCTCTGAAATAAAAATCACGGTAGGTTTCCATTTAAAAAAACATTGTTATTAACTTTATCTCAAAATTATAAACAATTTTTTTGAAATAAAAAATACTATTGAGTTGCAATTTTATTCCCATTCAAGATACAGAATTCAGTTTTCCAAAAAAGTGAATAGTTTACTCAAAATCCACGTGAATCCAGACTTTTGGACGACCCGGTATATGATTATGACACTAGTGCATAATCAAGCTTTTAAAGCACGAGTAACGAGTTTAAAGCCACGACGCGAAGCGGAGTGGCTTTAACGTTACGAGTGCTTTAAAAGCTAATTATGCACTGTGTCATACGATATTTTTTAGTATAAATGCAACAATAATTTTAATTAGAAGAAATGAAATCAATAATTTCAATACATTTTATCGAGTGACATGTGTCTCTATATTATGTCATTTATTGACATTTCACTTAATTATTAAACATCATTGTTGTATTAATAATGTCGACAGAAATTCAAAAACTAGCTGCTGAAGCTGAATTAAGTTTAATACCTGCAAAGTCCAAGCATTTATATTATAAAGAGTACGAAAAATTATTATGATGGATGGAGCAGAAACAGACTGAACATATTGATGAATCAGTAATGTTAGCGTATATATTGGAAATGTCCAGAATTTATAAAGCTTCGTCACTTTGGTGCATTCATTCCAAATTGCAAGCTATGCTAAGGGTTAAAAACAGAATCGATTTAGCATCTTATCACAAACTCCATGCCTTTATGAAAGGAGTGGCCAAAGGTCAAGAAGCTAAAAAATCTTTGGTTTTTACGGAAGAAGATTTATGCAAGTTTTTTAGTCAGGCTCGAGATAATATATTTTTATTTTTAAAAGTTGTAGCAATTTGTGGAGTGTTTGGTAGTTGCAGAAGAAGCGAAATGTGTAATCTGGTTATGAGTGATATAAGAAAAGAAGGATCTGCCCTGATAATTTGTATTCGTCCGTCAAAAACAGAAAAAGGCCGGACGTTTGCTGTAGTAGATAATTCCAACATAAAGTATGCCGAGATATTTAATAAATATCTTGCACTACGTCCAAAGCATATCAGTACAGATCGAGTTTTCTTAAAATATTCTCAAGGACTATGTATAAAACAAGTTTTTGGGATTAATACCTTTGGAAAGTGCCTTTCCATTATAGCACGTTATCTAAATTTCATAAACGCTCATAAATACACAGGTCATGCCTTCAGATGAACATCTGCCACGATTATGGCTAATGGAGGGATGAATGTCGATGAGTTGAAACGCCAAGTGGGTTGGAAATCCTCATCGACAGCGAGTGGGTATATTGAAGAGTCTATCACAAACAAATTAGGCGTTTCAAAATTAATTGCTGGAGCTGTTCAGAAAGAAGGCAATATCGGATCTGACACATTTGTTAACACTGATATGAACGTTGAAAATACACAAATAAGCAATGCTGCAAGTCACTACAAACAATAACGAATAAACAAAATTGTACGTTTAATATTCATTTAAAATAATTTTTCCGTTCATGTTACATGTTTTGAAATAAAATTGACCATAATTGTTGATTAATTTGATAGTTTACAATAAAATAATAATGTGTTATACGATATTAAATGCGGTACAAACCAAATAAAGCAAATCAATAATTCCAATACATATTATCGAGTGACATGTACCTATATGTCATTTGACATTTCCTGACATTTCAATGGACTATTAAACGCTTGGGATTGGCTGTTACCAAGCAACCTTTATACGCACGCCGTGCGATAAAGGCCCGATTATGCACGCTTATGGGTGTGTTTTGATTGGTTTGTGATGCATGCATACTAAAATAGTATATTAAGATACAAGTTTCATAAGACACGATTTTTGCGCACGCGTTCAAGTTTAGAAAACGAGCCGCTAGGCGAGTTTTCTAAAGAACAAGTGCGCAAAAATGTCTTATGAAACGTGTATTTTATACTATTTTTTCTATTTCGGTTATTGAAAGTTCAAAAAAGATTAAAATGAGAGACATGTTTTGTTCGAACATTTTAGAAATATTCTTTTTTTGAAGTTGGTTACTCTGATTTTTAAGTAAAACAATTTAATTATTTGAATTTCGGCGAACTTGTCATTTTGTTTAAAATTGAGTCTGATTTATGCAATAAATTATTTCAAATTATCAACAAAATGGAAGAAATAAATAACTGCACGCCTCCAGAGATTCGCAAAATAGCAGAAGCCAATTTAGAAAATCTTTTGCCAACAAAGTCTCGACATATTTATGAAAAGCAATACCACCTCTTTTTAAGTTGGTGTAAAGAAAATAATATTGTGTATATTACGGAAAATGTAGTAATTGCTTATTTTGACAAAGAAAGAAGGATAAAAAGGCACCATCCCATTTATATTGTTAATTAGCGTAAATAAAATGTTCGTAACTATGTTTTTTATTCTCTGTACAACTTCTTACACATGTTTGTTAGAGTAAAGACTAATATTTTGACATTTAAATATGATTTGGTTCCATTTTTTGTTGTTACCAACTTCAAAAAATAAAATTAGCGTGCGATAAAGTAATACTTTATGCAACCAAAACGGGTGTCGTAAAGTGAACTTTATAGCACCGGAATAGAAAAATGTATATATTTCTTTTATTAATTTTTTTGAATAATGATATCTTTTATATCATTTTGTTAAGGACGTAAATTAATTAAGTTATAATAAAGTTTTTGTTAAACTGCCAAAAACGTTTAAAAACATCGATGTTTGATATCCTAGAAATCCAAAAGTCGGTAAAAACGACAGTAAAAAATCGGTAGATGTCGGGAAAAATCGGTAGGTTGCAAATATAGAGGCAACATTGTACAGAAAAAATAGTTTTTATTAAAAAACAGATACAAAAATAAAATAAGAATTGAAAAAATTAATCAACTCCAAATAAACTAATTTTCGCTTGATGAAGTATATAAATTTTGTTTGTTTATATGAGTCAATAATTTTTTATCAACAGGAAAATTGTAGCAACTATTATTTCCTATATATTGCTTAGTTTGTAACAATCTTATTATAGATTATGAGTTTAATTTGTTCCGTTGCATGGTTTTTATTAAGTTTATAGAAGAGAATACTCTTTTTACTTTCTTATACATAGTATAAGGAAGTATTGTGATGATGAAAATTTTCGACCTCGAGATTTTTGCAGATGTCCACGTTTTGAAGTCCCCTGATACCGAAAAAGTGGTTTTTAAAAAATGTCTGTGTGTGTGTCTGCCTGTGTGTGTGTTTGCCTGTGTGTGTGTGTGTGTGTGTGTGTGTGTGTGTGTGTGACCACGATAGCGGTCAAACCGCTATAGGTATCAATTCCAAATTTTGTATTTACGGGTATAATCCCCTCTTGAGATCTGATTAGATTGTCAGTAAAATCGACAGACCGGAAGTAGTAGTTTACTTCAGCAAAAAAATCGAATTTTGCCAATATTTTGTCAACTACTAAATTTAAACAAATTTATAAAGAATTCATATATACTTAAAATTAAAATTGAGAAGAATTTTATTTAAAACGTTTTTCGAAATTCCTACCGGAAGTAGGTCTTTTACTCCTATCGAAAATCAGTTTTTTGCGAATATTTCGCAAGTCATGCTTTTTAGACAAGTACGTTACGGATATAAAAGTATTTAAAACATAATTTTCAATATCTTTTGTGTAAAGAAAAATTCAAAATTCTGACCGGAAGTGCCACTTTTACTCTTATCGAATAACGATTTTTTGCAAATATGTCGTAAGTTATGCATTCTATATATATTTATCAAGAGTATAAAAGTATTTAAAACTGGATTTGCAATTTTTTTTGTATATATGAAATTTCAAAATTCGGACCGGAAGTAGCACTTTTACTCTTAGCGAGTAGCACTTTTATGATAATATCTTGCAAAGTATGCATTCTATAGAGATTTATTAAGAGAATAGAAGTACTTAGAATAGGATTTTGAATAATTTTTGTAAAAGAAATTCTTAAAATTCTATAATTTGAAACGCTCATACGTATAAGAAAGTCGTGTGGTGGCCACACCTCACTTTTTGTTATTAATTTATAGTTTCTAACCAATATAGCATCTACGGCATAATGACAGATTAATTATATTTTTCGTGTACTTGGCTACGAATTTTAATGTTATATAATATATAGTTCGTATCTACACGCGGCGAGTGTTGTTCTTGACCTATCTAAAAAAAATAATGTATTCGGGTTGCTTATAGAGCAGATCTTAGTAGAAGCACTTGTATCGGCCTTCATGTTGTTGATATTATAAATACAAATGAGGAGCCAGCAGTTTTTGTTTTCTTTTATAAATCATTCAAGTACAGAATGTAGTACAAAATGCATTAAGAAACAATTTTCGAAAATAAAATAAAAATGTCTTCAAACTTAATATATTTATATATCAGATAAAATAAAATCTTAAACTATAATAACGAATAATCAGCACTATTTTCTATTAAATTTGTTTTTAAGTGCAGTTTAAGAGATTTATCGAATGATCTAAAATATTATCAATCAACTTTTAAAATTACATGTTATTAATTCTATTTCATTATTTATAGTAACTAGTATGTATCAATAATAACTCTCGATAGAGGCCTTCGATAGTTGCAATTAACTATTATCTATAGAATATTACAAATCACCAAAAATGTTGTTGAAAAGAAAAATGTAGTGCATAATTACTATAGACCGGACACGAGAGGCCGATAACTCATCGCCCATGGGCGCACTAATGAAATGTTGTGTTTTTTAAGAGGTTTTAATATTATTTATATAATTGGATAACAAGTGGGTGGTAATCTATGAAATACAAAATACAAAGTATTAATATTTACTAGCAATACTTACTCAAGGTTCTCTTCTGTAAGATTTCTTTTTTTTGAATGAAGTATATCCATGTAGATAGAAAACGGCCATTCTATATCGCAACTGGTTATAGGTTCATACTGGAAGTATTCTTTTATTTCGGCGTATTTAGCAGTTAGATTTTGTGTGTTTGTTTCCATACACAGTTGCCGTAACTTTATTAAATCTAGATTTTTATTAAAAGCTGGCTTCTAATTTTGTGCCGAAGGTCACATCCAAAGACACTTGGAATACTTTTGAAATTATTAATAGCCACATCTAAAGTGGTTAATGAATCTTTTAATTTGAGATTTCGAATTTCAAAGTATGTGATTAGTTTAGGCAAATTTCCAAAGTGTTCCTGAAGGAATAACAACTGATTTTTTAAATTTAGGATTTGTGCTAGTTCCCTGCATTCAGAAATACGTCGAGCATCGCCATTTAAACATATAACGACATTTTGTAAACTATCTAAATTCTCTGTATAAAAACTAGTAGCCTCCAACCATGTTCCCCATCTGGCGAGGGAGGCAGTGACAAAGATGTACCTATCCATAGGTACTGATCAGGAACATTTCGACCAGTATATTTTTGGAGAAATGTTTTGAAAGTGTGATTATCTAGTTTATTTTTGGGATATTAGCCGCCATTAAAGTTTCACAGAGTTTTTCGTAAAAATTGTTAGCTTCCAACGGGTCCAATTTCTGTGTATGTTTTAGCGATGCTAAGTGACTTTGTACGTGCGATTTTTGGGATACTGTAACAATATTTTACAGACTTTACAATAAATTTCGAAGTCACTGACAATGGAGGACATACAATCACTATGACCGTTATTCCAATTTGCCATTTTTGCACGATGCTAAGGCATTCAATAATTGTTTCATTTTGGTAATTTTAATAGTTTTATTATTTGGAGGGACATGGTTTTTGTTTCTACCAATACCTACCCATTTTATTGAATCGAAACCAGAGGGGAAAGCAGCAATCTCAATTCACACTTATCTTTTCAGTGATGCTAAATTAGCTTAAGTAAAATATCAAGGCTAAATGATATTTTTACTACTACCAGTTCTGAATTTCTTGTTGGTGCCTTTTCAACAGTTTCTCTTTTATTCTGTTAGGTCTGCCATTAAAAAAATCTATGAATGTGTTCTTTTTATATGATCATTGGAATCAGAAATATATTCCCTGCGTTGAAGTAATATTTGCAAACGATGCTTTTCCTCTGTTATTAATCAGTTTTGTAAACAATACAAAACAGACTATTGTTTGGGTATTTAAAAAAAGAGTCTATACTGAATATATAAACATACATTAGTGGATTATTTTTGATATTTTATATAGAAATTGAATATATTAGGGGGTTCAATGATATCGCAGTTTAACTTATAAATATGTATATATTATATAATAATCAACTGCTACAAGCCGTCGCACAGTAGTAGGTACAGACTCGCATGTTTTTTAGGCGAAAGAAGTAGATTAAGAATATTTTCAGATATCATTTTCTCAGAAAGTAGCAACTGAATTTTGTAAGGTAAAGAATAAATATTATAGGAATCATATATGCAATATATGAACTTACAACTGCTTCACGGGGATGGATACTAAAAACATAAGTGAATTTTTATATAGGCTTGATTTTAGTAAACACAAATGGTAACAACATTACCCTTAACGGATTAGAATTGTTTTTATGTGACATATTATCTTTTTATAAAGCTCGATTATTCACTTCTTCCCAAAATCAATTTATTGCCAGCTCTGTGTCTTACATACCTGGATTATAATTACTTAATTACACAAGAAAAGTTCACCCAGCCCATTTTTATTTTATATATAATTAATTACATTTTCTGTCAGGTGTAATTGCATATCTCGATATGAGGATTTAATATGATAATTTGTTGTTGTTTATATGCGAATTGTTCGCCTATCATATAGGTATAATGTACCCATTTATGTTTTATATTCTGTAGTACCTATTGCTTTATGTGTATATATACTTATTATTCGTTCTTTTTTGCTTAATATGTATGTATATCCTGTTATTATTGTCTTTTGAATACACTAATACCGTTGATTCAAGGAATATATAAAGAATAAAGATGCGCAACGCTATAGTAAAATTGCGTGACTTTCCGTTAAGTCGTCCCGCAAACCCCTTGCCGAGAAACGTCATCGCTGTCTCGCGCTGTTTCGAATCTCGGACCCAAACGACTGTTGCATCGCTATAGATCTCGGACCCAGTTTTGGCTACGCTCAATGCTATGTAGTTGCGCATCTTTAAGTATTCCTTCAATCAACGCTAATACATACATATATTTTATTCCATTATATTTAGTTAATTTTGTTCGTAAGTGACTGTCGATAGTGCAATAAAATGAATTTAAATCTTTACTTATGGTATTCATATACTACGATTATTTATAGTATAAAATTTTGCTTGTTATTATATTGTCATATAAAAAGTATGTATTTAAAAGTAAAGAAAAAGTATGTTGAACCGCCTTATATGTTCATTTACTCATACGAAAATTACAAATTAATACACCTATATCCCTGAAATATACATGATGTTTTGCAGTATACCTACTACAACTTCGACGTTTCTTGAAGTATGTAACATACAGATTTCGAGATTTCTAGATATCCCATGCTGATGTATGCAAGAAGTGTCGTGGCCTTGTAAACTAGCTTATAGGTGTCAGTGGCTTGAAAATGCTCGTTAGCGAAAAATTGTTTGAAAACAATCCGATAAGGGTCAGCTTTTATAAATTCGGCAATTCGGGCTACGGTATAGAAATAGAAAATGTCCACTCGACAGTTTCGCAGACAGTTCTAACGGTTTTTAATAAGAAATTATTATATATATAATATAATGGAGTTTCAACATGTAACTCCTTCCTCGATTATTAATTTAAAATTAGCCAGTAATGGTGATCAGGAGAAATGATTTTTTTAAACTACGTTTGTGTGAACATTATAATTTTTTGAAACTAAACAATTGTGTTTTATTATACCGGGTGTCCCAGCGTACCGGTAAAGTCCATTATTGGTACCAAATAATGTAGATAGCGAATAATTTTTAATACAAAAATTGTAGATAATCATAAGCTGTACAATTTAAAAATATTTTCATTTATACAGAGTGTTCGACAACGACGAACCAACACAAACTTATGTTTTTTTAAATGGAATGCTATGAATGTTTTTACATTTTATGACAGCCCTTAAAGAATTGATTAAACTGACATGGACTTGTATTTGCCGATTTTCAACTGTTTCTGAGATATGGCGATTTTTCGTTTAAAATTGTGCAACATTTGAAAAGTTGCTATGAGATAACGACTGACGATGAAATACCTTTCATGGGCTCAATTAGTAGAGATACTTTTTCAGTACGTGAAAGTAATTTTTAATTTGACATATTTATGCATGTTCTTTAGAATTACATGCTATTCGCAAAAGTTGTTTGAAAACAATCCGATAAGGGTCAGCTTTTATAAATTCGGCAATTCGGGCTACGGTATAGAAATAGAAAATGTCCACTCGACAGTTTCGCAGACAGATCTAACGGTTTTTAATAAGAAATTATTATATATATAATATAATGGAGTTTCAACATGTAACTCCTTCCTCGATTATTAATTTAAAATTAGCCAGTAATGGTGATCAGGAGAAATGATTTTTTTAAACTACGTTTGTGTGAACATTATAATTTTTTGAAACTAAACAATTGTGTTTTATTATACCGGGTGTCCCAGCGTACCGGTAAAGTCCATTATTGGTACCAAATAATGTAGATAGCGAATAATTTTTAATACAAAAATTGTAGATAATCATAAGCTGTACAATTTAAAAATATTTTCATTTATACAGAGTGTTCGACAACGACGAACCAACACAAACTTATGTTTTTTTAAATGGAATGCTATGAATGTTTTTACATTTTATGACAGCCCTGAAAAAAATTAACTGGAACACCCTGTATATTAATATGCCATTGAAAAATACTTAAAATTTACTATTTAAAAGTGTCTACTTTCTTACGCCTGTGGGCGATATTGCAAAAGTTATAGGGCGTTATATCTGAATAAACCCGATTACGACTTAAAAATATGAGTTGCGATGACTTGCACTGCTAGTATAACTAAAATTAATCGAAAAAAGTTACTTCTAAAATTTTCTTTTTAAAATAAGTAATTTTTATTAAAACTTTAAAGCTCATGAAAAGTTTGGAAATTTATTGAATTAGCAATAGTATAAAAAATATAGCAGTCGCTGTGTGTCAAAAATTGTTTAAACATCAAACTTAGATATATAGCTTCAGTTTAAAGAGACGTCGTCATTATAAGTACATAAATGTACGTTGTGTGCAAAATGAAATATTTAAAATTTGAATTAATAGATATTGTCTATGTTTTGGAGGAAAGATTTTATTAGTAGGGTTGACTTCTGTAAGTCGATGTTGCACAAAATAAATCAAAACCACAATGTTGTAACTCAGATTTTGTTTTGTGAAGAAGCTACTTTTAAAAGTAATGGTCTAGTAAATAGACACAATATGCATTACTACGCCACTGAGAATCCGCACTGGTTGAAAAACGTTGATCATCAACATAAATGGTCGTTAATTGTATGGGGCGGCATCCTTAACCATCAAGTTATCGGACCTTCTTTTTTTGCTAGTACACTAACAGGAGAGAGGTATCTACAATTTCTTGAGAACTATCTGCCTGTCTTATTAGAAAATATAAATTTGTATAGGCGCCGCGTAATGTACTTTCAACACGATGGGGCTACAGGACATTACGCAAGAAGCGTTCGAAACTTTTTAAATAAAACATTCAGGGAAAATAAGATTGGCCGTGGTGCTCCATTATCGTGGCCACCTAGATCGCCAGATTTAACTCCAATGGATTATATCCTTTGGGGTTATGTTAAGGAGCGAGTATATAGAATTATTCCAACCACAAGAGAGAATATGCAAGAAAGAATTCGAGAAGTATTTTCTGCTATTAATCGAGAACTAATGGCAAATGTCTATAGGTTATATGAAACATGACTTCAAAAGTGTAGAAGTAGAAGAGCAGAATTTCAAACATTCACTATAAATTTTTGTAAACGTAGTTGTTTCCATATTTTATTAGTAAATAATAAGAACATACTAGCGTATTTTTATGTTATCTACTTAGCCATGAAACAAAAGAGTGACGATGTCAAACAAATTATTGAAAAATTGCTGTCACTGTTAGAAGTACATGTGCTAAGTTGTGTTTAGTTTATGCTGTGTATAGAGATTTGAGACGGTCCATTTCTCGATAAAATGAGTGAAACTAAAGTTGAACATCGCAGCGTAATAAAGTTTCTGACAAAGGAAGGCAATGGTCCAAAAGCAATTCATGAAAGAATGGTTGCTGTATATGGGGAAGATACATCAACTTATTTCCAAGAAAGATATTGCTCTAAACTCTTTCGATGGGGCCGAGAGTCAATCAATGATGACCCAAAGTCCGGACGACCCGTTGAAGCTCGAACTGAAAACATTGTGCGAAAAGTCGAAAATTTGGTACTGAAAGATCGGCGTGTAGAGATCTCTGTCATTGTCAATGAAGTCTGTATATCCGAAACAAGTGTTCTCAAAATTTTGCATGACGATTTGGGTATGAAGAAGGTGTCTGCACTGTGGATACCCAGATTGCTTACACCTGAACAAAAACTGTGAAGAAAAGAAGTTTCTCAAGAAAATTTGGTCAAGTTGGAAAGAGACAAAACATTTTTAACTCGAATTATTACCGGGGATGAGACTTGGGTATATTACTGAGACCCTCCTACTAAACAAGAATCCATGCAGTGAGTTCATAAGGGCTCTCCACCACCAAAAAAGGCCAAGACACAATTTTCTGGAAAAAAACTGATGGCAACTGTTTTTTGGGATGCTGAAGGGGTTTTTGACGAGCAGAGACTAATTACTGCAGTACTTATTAATAAAAGTAATAACAAATTTGAGGCTGTGTTAACATTCTTTATTTACCATAAACTACTAGTTACTATATTCACAGATAAGGGAATACTATGTTCTAGGGAGTTTTATTACCAACAGTTTTGCTTATTGAATATATGCCGAGAGGGTCTACCATAAATGGAGAGGCCTACGGAAACATAATTAAAAATTTAAAAACTGCTCTGGAGGAAAAACGCCCGCATTCTTATCCACAAAAAAACTTGTTGCTGCACGACAATTGTCGGGTTTATAAGGCAAACAAAGTTCAGCAGATAATGAATGACTGTGGATTTATAGAGTTAAGGCATCCACCTTATAGCCCCGACCTAGCTCCGTCAGACTTATTCTTATTCAAGAATTTAAAAAAGCATCTCAGAGGAAAGCGTTTTGCTTCTGATGAAGAACTCAAAGAAGCTGTTGAAGAATATTTTGCGGGGTTACCGAAGCAATTTTTTTCTGAGGGTACGGGGCAACTGGAAAATAGATGGAATAAGTGTATTAGTGTTGAAGGGAGTTATGTAGAAAAATAAAAAAAAATTGTTCCCTTATGTGCTTTTTTCATGGGTAGGTAGATAACATAAAAATACGCCCTTGTATAAAACCAAACATACGCATTTTTTAATTTATTAGTTGATAGCTTATAATAGCTGTGATGCTTGAAAATAGTAGCTTAGGCCATGTTCTTCAAGATAGCTGCTTTTAATAAAGTAAATTTAAATGCTCTTATTGACGGTTTGCTTTTCAACGTAAGTTATATATCTAAGTTTGAAGTTTTACATTTTTTGAGACATAACGACTGCAATGTTTTTTAAAATATTGCAAATCCATGAACTTCCAAACTTTTCATTTCATGAGTTTTAAAATTTTAATAAAAATTACTTACTTGTAATAAGAAAATATTAGAAGTATTTTTTCTCGTTTACTTTTAGTTATGCTATGTGTAATGTAAGTCATGGCAACTCATATTTTTAAGTCGTAATCGGGTTTATTCAGATATAACACCCTATAACTTTTGGCATATCGCCCACAGGCGGAAAAAAGTAGATATTTTTGAATAGTAAATTTTAAGAACTTTTCAATGGCACATTAATATACAGGGTGTTTCATTTCTTTTTTTTTTTAGAATTTTTAACTTTTGCGAATGGCATGTAATTCTAAAGAACATGCGTAAGTAAATATATCAAAATAAAAATTACTTTCACGTACTGAAAAGGTATCTCTACTAATTGAGCCCATGAAAAGTATTTCATCATCAGTCGTTATTTCATCGCAACTTTTCAAATGTTGCACAATTTTTAACGAAATTTCGCCATATCTCAGAAACAGTTGAAAATCGGCAAATACAAGTTGATGTCAGTTTAATCAATCCTTTAAGGGCTATCATAAAATGTAAAAAAATCATAGAATTCCATTTAAAAAAACAAAAGTTTGTGTTGGTTCTTCGTTGTCGAACACTCTGTATAAATAAAAATATTTTTAAATTGTAGAGCTTATGATTATCTACAATTTTTGTATTAAAAATTATTTGCTATCTACATTATTAGATACCAATAATGGACTTTAGCGCTACGCTGGGATACCCGGTATATATATTCTTAACTTGTATTGTTCTAGAAATATCGACTAAGAAAAACAAGATTTCTTTTATTTTATAATCTATGGAATTAGCTAATATCTCCCTGTCAAGACAGATTTATATGTTTGTACAATACTGCTGATTTCGTTTTATTTGAAGGAGATTAGAAAGGCTACTTTTATATAAATCAATTCTCTTTAAATCATACTAGAATTATTTCTCTACTCAGTGTTTCTGATGCAAAATTAAAATAATATGCAATCATAATACTTTTCAGTTGTTTTTTTTTTGTGTTTTTTATTGTATAATTAGCAAATTATTTGTTACGACCTTCTAATACTATCAAACCAACCAATTAAATTGTGAATAGAGATATATTATTAAAAAAAATTCTAAGCCAGCTTAATTCATCAGAACATACTGATTGCCCTACCTAATGAAATTTGTATTTGTATTATTGTATATTTATTTGTACTGGTTTACTCAAGTGAATTAGCAGATATTATTAGTTGTAGGTAGTCAGCATTATAACGAACGAAGAAGGTTTATATGAGTCTAATAATGTCTTTATATAAAACCGTGTTTTAAGTGTTTACATAAAGTAAATATTTAAAATTAAATACTTTAAATGTAATCATGCCAGGCAGATTTTAACTTTAAAACGTAATTTGAGTATTTTTTCAGAACGTAATATATTTACAAATTGAAACATAATCTAAATGTAATTTAAATGAAGGACACTTCTTTTTAAATGCGACGGAATGTAGTGCGGTAGCAACATATCATTTTTTAATCTCTTTTGACGAACTGTTGGGGGGGTTCCCTGTCGCTAAGTAGAACAGCATATGTAAATATATTGATTTCACTTACTATGCACATTTGCTGTAAGATTATAAACAATACTCAATATAACATAAGATCGTTTATTCGGTATTCGGTAGTCAGTTCATGGTCAGTATGGTTCTCTTCAATACGGGTGGACATTGGAGTGATTTAAGGAAAGTTAATTATATTGGTACTATAGTAATTTTTGTTATTAATTTATAAAGTTCGGTTGATTTTTGATTAACTTTGGTTAGCTAAATCTCTCCAATGTTTGGGGAATAGTTACCCTAACATATTTAACTTATTTTAGAAGTAATTAAGTGCGATAAATAAATGTGCAACTCTAAATATTAATTTGCTATTAATTATTAACATCAATAATAATAATAGAAGAATCTGTTCTATTTATTATTTGTTGTTCGTTTCAATGGCCGCGATTTCGACAATGTCTACCGCCACTTTAGGGAAATGGATCTACCATGCCCAGATGTAACAGTGCCCTATGGTAATGGAGAATTACGCTATTGTGCACAAAACAAATTCATTATATTCCAGAATATGTATGCTTTAATACGCTACCCTGAAGATGGCATTTTACAAATAGTTCCAAAAAAACACATAAACTGTCGACGCCATGGAATTACTGCGTAATATTTGGACGGACGTGTCTACAAATGTACCTCTACGCGGAAGTGAACATGTGTCTGCTGGTAAGTACTGAATATTTATATAAACTCAGTTTACAATGTATATTTTGAAGCATATATCTATTTCCCCACTGGTTAGAACGGGCTTAATTATTAATCTAAGAAGATTATTTTATTACTTTCTCTATTGTAAAGTGAAGTATTGGAGGTATAGTTTTAAATTTTTATAAACCTTATTCTGGTTTGCTAACTCGTAAACATACGATGCGATTATCTAAATATCTATAATAAAAATTTGTTGAACATCTATATCATGTTCTCTTTCTTTCGATATGTATATGCAATTGGACTAGTTATGGGAGTTCTACTGAAAGTTTGATTATAAAATAAGATGTATTGCAGATTTATTCTATTTAAAGTGAGTTTTAAAGTTTTACTTAATTATTCCTGTAGGCTACTAGTAAATTGTTGACGTTCATTTAAATAGTTTTTGATCGTATTATTTGCAAGCGGTACTACCAAGAACAATAAAGCTGTGATCTCGCTTTTTCTCTTTTTAAATTTTGTTATTTTATAATGAGCATAATTGATATCGCTCATAAATTTTTGTCTTTCTGGAAAAGCTTCTATACAGCTTATGTGTATGGGCCTCTTATCTACCTACAATTCAATATACAGGGTGTTATAAATTAAGTCGGCACTATTGCTAACTTTGTTATTAATGAAGCTAGAGTATCGGTTAAATTAGCAAAGTAGTAGTATTTTTATCGTGAACAATGATGGCGGAATCGAAAAAACAGTTGAACTACTAATTTTTGCGCTATTTACAAAAGTTACTTTTTTTTAAACGGAACACCCAGTATATTTTTGCATATATTGAAAGAAGGATTTATTTTGAAAAAGAAAGCTTTCATACATTATTGATAAAAAATGAAAGTTGCGGCAGTTATCCACTATTTTGTATAGAAATTCGTATCAATAAAATCAAGATGGCTATGATAAAGAAAAACAGCAAATATTAAACAAGCATTGTGTATTATGTATATTCATCACAATACATGTTCGAAGACATCACCGTTTTGTCCAATACAATACATCCAATACAAAAAAACAGCAAATATTAAACAAGCATTGTGCATATGTTTATTATAATAGATGTTCGAAGACATTTCGGAATATATTTGGATAACCTGGACTTGGCTACTCAGCAACATATACATTTTCAACAAGATGGAGCACCAGCGCATAATCATCGCGAAGTACAAAATTTTTGGAGCGAAATGTTTTTGAATAAGTGGATAGGTACGAATGGACAAATTCAGTGGCCACCACGGTCTCCGGATCTAAACCCTATAGACTTTTATTTTTGGGAATATTTAAAAAATTAAATTTACAAAGGGAGTTATGAAAACGTTGTAGGGCTGCAAAATAAAATAATTACTATTGCTAATAACATAGACCCAAGTTCGATTTTAAAAGTTACTCGCAATGTACATTATAAACGAATTCGGAAATGTATTGGACAAAACGGTGATGTCTTCGAACATCTATTACAATAAATATACATAATAAACAATGATTGTTTAATATTTGTTGTTTTTTTTATCATAGCCATCTTGATTTTATTGATATGAATTGCTGTACAAAATAGTGGATAACTGCCGCAACTTTCATTTTTTGTCAATAATGTATAAAAGCTTTCTTTTTTAAAATAATTACTTCTTTCAATATATGCGAAAAAATTCTGGGTGTTCCATTTAAAAAAAAGTAGCTCAGGTAAACCTACAAAAGTGAGTGCTGTTACAGCCTTTATTATAATTTATTTTGTTATACGGCCTGGTAACAAATATATTTAGGTAATTAGCTTCAAACTATTATTATGTTTACTGGTTTTTAAGTATATTTGAGGCTTCTCTCACAAACTCATTCTTATTATCGTTTCGTGTCTATTTGCAGAATTCTGAGTATTACCCATATAAACGTCCTTTATATGGGCTATTATTTGGAGACTATGGTTTTTTGTAATCTCTGATTATGTAAACAATAATCTCCTGAGAATTGCTGGGACAGCTCGATCGGTTTTTTTACGCATCTTAGACGAACATTTTGTACAACGCATGAGGCGTTTACTAGTATAAATTCCCATTTTTCTGTTTGAACTAGTCGCCTAAATTTTATTCAGTATTTTGATAGTAATATCCTATATTTACCTCCAAATAGAGGGGTAATGGCATTTGTTTTTATTAAGTATTTATAGTCTCTTTGTTTAACAAATTTTATCGAACTTTGATATGGTCAGAGTATATTTTTGACTATTTTGTAAAAATTAATAGTATAACTATACAGTTACAATTGTGAAATAATTTTATTTCAATATTGCTAGTGCACTTATTGGTATTGTGCTTAAACAGGGAAATGGATATAAATTTCACTATTTTGTTAGTAAAACTGAGAGCAATCATTATGTTACATATTTTTTCAGGTAACATAATTGGCAGTATTCTAAATAACAACCAATCTCGTACAATTACTCAAGATTATTTCCCAGACCAGTCGAATATACAGCGTGAGGATGTTTGTGCTGCTGATATTGATTTAAATTTACAATATAAGAGAGTTCGTGACGATGCCGATCCTTTAAATACTGATCCTGAGAGGGTTTTGCTGCAACTCGACAGTGCTGTAGACAACATTAATTGTGTGAAAGCTGAAAACATAGGCCAAGATATACACATTGCCGAAGTCGATCGGGATTTAGGTATTAATTAGCCACAAAACCATGAAGTTGCAGACACTGTACTAGACACTAATACTACTTATCAAAAACAAGATTTTGTCAATGCCACTAATACGTTATCTTTGGATGATCCGGTTACATATTCCACACCGATTGCTCCGGCAAATGCTACCCTAGTACCAAACATCACAGGCTAAAAAGAAGTTATTTTGTACTTACTACAAAATTTTACAATCCAATTTGTCTTGTCACTTGAAACGAAAGCATGAAGATGAACCAGCTATGCGTTCACTATTAAAAACTGTTACAGGTGGGTTCCGTTTTCCTTTTATAAATCTTCATTCACCTTATCATTCATACTGAAGTAGTGAGGGGTAAACAATTATTGTCCATGCTTATTATGACAAATATAGATAATAACTCAGTCTGTCGTTGAACATACTTTACTTATAATTTACATATTTTCTAATTCTTTCATTTTTGATAATATTTATTAATACTGTTGATCTTAATGGATTTTTAATTTTTTGTAAACTTTAATTTTTGCTGAATCAATACATCTTAAAATATTTGTTGCAGTTAGAATACCGCAAAATTAAGCGGTTACCGTGCTGTTAATTCGCATGGATTCTTTACTATGTATACCTTATTTCTAATTGTACTGTTATATTATTATCCATTTCTTCTTTTCTATAGGAGATGCGGATAGGATGGAAATATATCACCGTATCCGTTCGAGGGAATCACTCGAATTTGATACAAACTCTGCTTATAACGACGGAACACTAATTGTAACACGTTCACCTAGAGTACCAAAGGGCCCCAGAGATTTCATACCGTGTTCTTCGTGCGGTGCATTTTAGGCGAAGAAAACTTTATACAAACACAGGTAGATATGTCCGGCATCTAATTTATCTTCTCACATATACAAGTCCAAAATAATAATAAGTCAGGAGCGACTAGAGATAACTGCTATATTGCTAGTCGATGCTTCACCGTCATATACTAGCTGGTCCATTCATGGTACTATTAAATGAAAAATAAATTGTTGTCACTACTCGACTTATAGAGAGTGCAGACTGTCCGAATATTGTCAAACTGCCACTTTAGGTATTTTTGATCAATTGATTGTTCTCATCTGATTTACTTTTTTCGTTAAACCAAAAATATATTAAAACCAAAAATATATACAGTGTGAGTCAACGATCTGACAAAGTACATTTTTTCTTTAATGCTTAATTTCATTAATACTTCACTTACTGTTATTGATAGGGTTGTCGTTGGTTCACAACCTAGGAACATATACTCGCATACTGAGTGATCCATAAATTATTGGCTAAAAAAATTTTTTTTTTTAAATTGTACGAGCTATATATAAGTACAAACTTCGATATATAAGTACAAATATAATTCTTTTTTTTATTAAGAGTAATTATTCCTTAAAGTTGATAGTTATAGCATTATTTATGATTACAGTTAAAATTTGACATTTACAGATGTTTTTACTTTCTTATACGTAGTATTAGGAAGTATTGTGATGATGAAAATGTTCGACCTCGGGATTTATGCAGATGTCCACGTTTTGAGGTGTCCTGATACCGAAAAAGTGGTTTTAAAAAAATGCCTGTGTGTGTTTGTGTCTATGTGTGTGTGTGACCTCGATAGCAGTGAAACCGCTGTAGCTATCAATTCCAAATTTTGTATTTACCAGTATAATCCCCCTCTTCAGAGCTCATTAGATTTTCAGTAAAATCGGCAGACCGGAAGTAGTAGTTTACCTCACTAAAAAAATCGACTTTTGCCAATATTTTGTCAACTACTAGTATAAACATATTTTATGTACTCAAATATTTCGTCTTGCTATTCAGACAAGTATGTTACGAGTGTAATAGTATTTAGAACTTAATTTTCAATAACTTTTATACAGTGCGTTCATGATGAAATGGAACAAATTTGTTTAAAATTCAAGTAATTATTTTGCAGAAAAACGCTCGGACAGGTCGATTAGTATTTTTAGTTGTGATTTTTTGACATAAGAAAATTATATACAGGGTGTCTATAGAAGAACATATGCAGCAATCTTTGTTTTTTTTAAGTGGAACATACTGTATATTAGCCATATTTGAATTGTATGGTAAATTCTCAACACTTTTTGTGTAACATACCATATCCCCAAAATCAGCGGTTTTCGGAATAATGACGTTTGAAATGTGATAAATTAAAAAAAATACATGAAAATCGATTAATTTGAAGTAGAGTTTTTTATTGAAGATAAAATTTGCAATACCAGGTTGTTTTTCTTGGCTTTTAAAAAAATGTTCAAGGTGTTCTTGTTCAATTTAAACATTTTATTTCATTATCTATGTGTATTTTAATTTATCACAAAACTCATTATTCCGAAAACTGCTGATTTTGGGGATATGGTATGTTTTCACAAAAATGTGTTTAATATACCTACCCTACAATTCAAAAATGGCATAATATTCAGGGTGTTCCATTTAAAAAAAAACAATGATTGCTGCATATGTTCTTCTTTAGACAGCCTGTATATAGTTTTCTTATGTTAAAAAATTCAAAACTAAAAATACTAATCGACCTGTCCGAACGTTTTTCTGCAAAATAATTACCTGAATTTTAAACGAATTTGTTCCTTTCATCATGAACGCACTGTATAATAAAAATGTCAAAAATCGGACCGGAAGTAACACTTTTACTTTTATTGAATACCCATCTTTTGCATATGTCGTAAATTATGCATTCTCTATATATTTATCAAGAGTACAAAAGTATTTAGAGCTGGATCTGCAATATTTTTTGTATACATAAAATATAAAAATTGTGGCCGGAAGTAACACTTTTACTCTTAACAAGTAACCCTTTCTTTCGAATATCTCGCAGAGTAGGTATGTTTTCTATAAAGATTTATTAAGAGAATAGTAGTACTTAGAATAAGATTTTGAATAATTTTTGTATAATTTGAAACACTCATACGTATAAGAAAGTCGTGTGGTGGCTACACCTCAACATTTTTATTGCCTATAATTCAGAAGTGCCTTGACAGAACACAAAATATTTTGCTATGGCATGCACAGAAGGTGTGCCAGTGATATTTATTTGCAGAACCTGTTCTAATTTGAAATAGTATCAACATTTTTGCATCTATATATTTCGACAGGGACTATCTTTTTCCATGGCTAGCGTGAATTTTACTACTACATGGTTAAGATTTTAAAATAAATTTAAATAATTTCTAAAATATCATAGATAGGTGTAAGACAAGCTTAGCAAAAAAAGAGCTCTTGAAGGGCTTAATACGATTCTGTAAAATAATGTTGGGAGTTTCATTAAAAATAAGTAAGGTTTTTGGTTTAAAGTTTCTTCATTATGCAACAACACCTTCGCGAACACCTAGGATCAATTAGTACAGGTTCTGCAAATAAATATCACTGACACACCTTGTGTGTTTGCCATACCAAATTATTTTGCGGTCTGTCAAGACATTTCTGAATTATAGGCAATAAAAAAATGCTGTACTTGTCACTTTTTTATTTTAATCGTAGTTAACTCAAAAACTATTAACTTTAACGAGTAATTACTCTTAATAAAGATTTCTCTATTTTAAGGCAAAATTGATACTTCAGCTTGTATATTGGGTGTTCAATTTAAAGAACTTCATTCTCATTGTGCCAGTGATTTATGGATCACTCTCTATACATGAATACATTTTTAAATTGTGAAGCGATAACAACCCTATCGACTACAGTAAGCGAGTTTATAGTTATATTAAACTTCAATGGGTACATTTACTTTGTCAGATCGTTGACTCACCTTGTGTAATTGCTTTTCGCATATTTCCTCGTCTGAATTGCTGCCTATTTATCAGATTCTTAGTCCTCCTACTGTTTTTTTCTTTTTACTACATTTACATTTTCATTGCCTTCATATTTCTCTATTCACCAAGTTTCTAATGTTATTTTGTTTTTAGCTCATGTTCAACCATATGGAAAGACTATCCGCCGACTCTGGCTAAGCTCGGAGAAAAATGCAGTTTACGAGTTTTTCGACATATATTTCAAGGAAAGAAGACTGCTCAAATATAATCTTTGTGTTGATGCAAAATATCTTGTAATTGTAATATTAGTTTTTAAACTTACTTATATTCAGATTCTAAAACTACTTTAGGCTGTAGTACTGTTTAAATACTGCTTAAATTCATTTGCAAAATTGAGCTACTACTTGAGTTATTAAATTTTCTTTGGAAACTTTTGACCATAACAGATGTTAGTTGTTAAAATAAAATACAAATTACCATAATAAAATACTAGTAGCTTGATTTAAAGAAAACACATTTTTGATATGCAAAAATTTCGGACGATAAGCTTTGAAAAAACTGGGTTTTTAGCTGTTGTCGGGTGCAACTTAGACCCATTGTTGCAGAATATTCTTGGCTACTAGCACCACCAAAATTTATGTTTTTACATTTAAAAACGATGCGATTATGATTTTCTCTGCTACACTTGTTTTGGTCAAAAATTTTCTTAAAACATTGATAACTTAAACTATTGGCTCCATTTTGAAAAAGAATAACAGTTTTATAGACAATTAAAACAGTACTAGATATTCCAATACTATACTGGGCGAGTCACTTAATTATATTAAGTTTCATGTTGTGCGGCAGAGCTGAAAGTATTGTTTGGTATGCACCCCGTGCAATCATGAATCTTTCACTAATAGTATTTTCTTTTATTTACAATGCAAAAGAGAGAGAATAATCGGCTGCTAATGACTTGATGTACTTTTGTTCATTTTTACAACTTTATAGTCATCTGTTATTGAACTTCTTCTGTTTAATCGCTGTAGCAATAAATCCCTATTCCTGCCCTCTGATTCCGAACATACGATACGATATTCGAATTCGTAAGACGAGCGTGGTAGAAATGGGCAAGACAATACAGTAGTCTGTCTAGCCACATTGAAAAGTATTCGTACTCACCTAACTTGCCCATCTTTACTACGCTCGCGTTTCGAATTCGAATATCGTATCGTACGTTCAGAATCCAGGGGCTGCTTTCTTTGATTTTACGCAAAACCATGTGTACCCTACTGTGACAATAAGAAGATTATTAACTAAAACAAACTAAAACTTTTTCTTTGTATTTTATGATTTACTTACTCAGTACTGGTTTCTAGACCTCACATATTTATATGCATTAAAATGATAAAAAGTACAAGTACCAAATTTTGGCTGTTGGTATAGCTTATTTATTTGTCAATTTTAATTTGTTTAAGTGTATGGTTTATTTTATCAAACCCGATACCAGTATTGAGTAACAATTCATAATGTACATGAAAAAAGGGGATGTTTATTTTAGTTATTTTCTAAAACCTTGTTCCTTACTACCTACATTTAAGCAGAAGATAGCTTGTAATTTTTTTTTATTTTGGTTACTTGAATCGTTGTTGAGTATGTTCGAATACTTAAAATAGTTAAGCATTTTTATTTGTTGTAAACTAGGTATTAAAATTTTAGCGCTTGATTAATTTTGCACTCATAAATATACGTTATATCAGTATATTTATGGAAGCTTTAGCCTCCTTTTTGGCAACTATTGTGTGGAATATTGAGGCGAATTCAGATTTTCTTGTTTGAACCTTATGTGTCTTGATTTTCGCTGGTCAGCTTTATATACAGCGGACGTAGATCAATTTTACCTGCTTTTTATGGAGTTATTCGGAGTAAAACAAGTAAATTTCATCGGCACGCTTTTGGACTCAATATCCACATTACGAAATTTATTATTTATTTGCTTTGAGCTTACTTCATAACTTTTTTGTTCCATTTTTTTTTTACTGGACTTTATTTTACTTTCGGTTTTATATATATATACTTTGTCTTACTTATGAGTTCTCATACATTCTACTTGTTTAGTAGATATATGTTGCCTATTTTAAATTTTGTTTATTATTATTGTTATTGATTTTCATAATTACAAATAAATAACTTCTATTTTAATATGAGCTGTTGAGTTTCTTATTTCATATCCATGTTTCCTATACAAATTATTATTGTAAGGTTAATATACCAATTATTTTAACCTTACAATAATATTATACCTCATCTTTCTTATATGAGGTACTGCATTATTCTTGGTAGTTCAAGTTTCTTGCTCGCGTTCATACTTATCATATCTACATTATATAACGCCAATACTATTACTAATAAATATTGCTTATGATAATGATGGTGACCATTTTATTTAATACCTTTCTTTCCGTATGCATACATCTATGTGAGATTTTTCTTTCAAATACTTTCGTACAGGAATTTACTACTTTACTGTGTATCCCAGGCGACTACATTTTGCTATTATTACTAAATTAAGACTGGGATGTGCAGGATGTGCTTTGTTTTAGTGAAGCTTCTAATAAATGTAGGTATATGGATTAGGGTGTTTTTTTATTCGGTATCTTATTTCAACCGATCTATGTAAGTATATAAGCATTCATTTTGATATATATATAGTTTTTTGAACTTATATTAACCTATTAAAACTTTGCTGTGTTCTTCACTAAGATTAGGACCATTTTAAATTGTGAATCGTACTTTTAGTTTTCACTTTGTGCACAGACTCTAAGTCGAAATAAATTTTCCTACTCTTTCTGATAATCTAACAATATTGTACAATTAAGATTTTAAATATGAAATTTTTTAAAAGATACACGTGATGTAAATTTATTAATTGCCGTCACCTAGTAGAGTGGTACATTTTAATTGTGCACAACAGTAATTGCATACCTTTTATAACCCACAAATTATTTTCAACATTTACAATAAATGTTATATTTCTATATGTACCTATGTTTTGTTTTTATTTAAACATAATATTGGTAATTATACCTAACCTATTTTTTTGAATTCTCGTATTAACTGGCATTAGTTAGGTTTTATTACTCTTACTTAATACTTCAATACATACCTTATACGTACCTATTTATTTATTATCATAAATCCCTTTTAATATTACTTTGTATATTATTCTTTGCAATGGCATCTTTCAATTAATTAATATATGCGGCTTGAACTTGATTTCTTTACATTAATCCTATTGCTATTCCTATAACTGCTTTCCATAATAGGGGCGACATCTGTAGTTGAGATTTCGCACCGCGTCAATTTCGGGCTCCCAAACACGAACATATCCGAACGCTTGGGGTAGCCAAACTCCTGCTTCAGTAAACTCTCTCAGCCGGCCAACTTATGGCGACCGGTCGCTAAAAGGCGGCATTGTCACCATATGTTGCATGGCGTATATGAAAGTGTTACTGAAATGCTGCTCTCGCATATATATATATATATATATATATACCTATATATGGCATGTTGTGGAGCCCAATATATACATGGGCCGTTGTTCCACCAGGCACAAATATTAGAAATGAAAAATTATACTTCTGTGCAAACTACATTATTAATCATAATCATATTGGGGTCATTAAGAGGGGAAGAGAGTTTTATTGATTAAACCACTTATAGATATATAATACTTTGCGAAGCCCAAGTGATATTAATATAACGTTAACAAGCTGTTAGATATATAAATAGATATTTATTGTTCGTTAAACTGCCGCACGTTGTTGCCGTTGTGTAATAGGAGATTAGTATATTATTTCAACGATTCTTAGCTATATCGGCACGGACTGCGGTGGTCTGAAGAAGCACTTGTCAGCGGTCTTTACAACGCGATAAGACTTACAAGCATGTTTATATTTTAGATAGGTCAGTTTTATTTCTTGCATATTTAAATGTATGTAGGCGATATGCTCTGTTTAAGTATATTAGTAGAATGTTTTATTAAATTATGTTTTAACTTCCTTTATTCTATTCATTACAATAAATAATTTGTATTTTAAAGTTGTACATTATTTTGTAAAGTTGTAACTTTGTTATTACGGTCATAAAAAATTAAAGATGAAGACTATAAATTTGTAATAGTGAAAATCCACATGAAATAATTTCAATAGAATAAAAAATTGTATTACTGCAATGTATGTTTGTATAATCGGTGTAGAAGAAACGCTTCGTAAAGGCGATTAAAATATTGTAGGTGCTCTTTTAAGAAATATTATCAGTTGGATAACCGTTAGGTTTAATCAATACTTTTTCATGAAGTTAGCACATACGACAAAACAAAGAAATTTCTTAGTACCTAAATAACGAACTTTTTGACCGTTACAAAACGTGCTATTTTGCTCCAATAAAATGCTTCCTAAATTTAAAACGATGAGAAATGATTGCTTGATATAAAAGAAGGCAAAGAGAAATATATCTTACTAATATTCAACTGTTTCACCAGTAGATATAAACAAGTGCTAAAAATTATATTAGGTCAATTTTTTGATTGAAATCGCCATGAGCACCAGATCAAAAAAAATACTAGAAATGGTGACGAGTAAAGATCGGCACTTATTAGATTTGCCAAAATATGAATCTACAAAAGGGTCATCACAAGAAGAACAATCTGTCGCATTGCTCGCAATGAGTGGGTGTTTAAAGATTACAAGTGATTATAAAGAACAGATATTAAAAACAGGCGAAAACCAAGAAATAGAAAAACAGGACAGAAAGGACAGCTGTGAAATGATTTATGAAGAAGAAAGCGAACATCAGCAAATAATGAAAGAGCACAGATTGGAAAATAGTGTTCAAGAACAAGAAATAATCAAATCACAAACAAGGGAAAGTGGTGAAGAAGACGAAGGCGACAAATTACATCATACCCACAAGCAATATTACGATATGGACACATCAGATGAAACGTTTGTGTCTTCAGGATCTGAATATATTCCGGATTCATCAAGCGACTTTGAAACTTCGGAAAAAAGCAACGAATTGACAAAAGGTAAGTCACAGATTTCAATATACATAGACATATTAGACAAAACGATTTTACCTTCAGAATCTGAATATACCCCGGGTTCATCAAGCGATTCTGAAAAAAGTAACCAAAAGAGAACAAGTAAGTAACAACATTCTGTAAATATAGTCGGCAATTGTAAAACATTTATTACAGGTAGTGAATTAAGAACAAAAAATAATGTAGACACAACTATTATGACGTTTGGTAGTTTTTTAACATCTACACTATCTACAACATCTGTAGAGTGTATTATGGGCACTCGGCCTTGGACAAAAAAAAACACTTGCCCTTATTGTTTTCAAGAAGTTACGCACTTCTCTCGTCATTTACAAAAAAATCATAAAGACGAAGGCGCTGTGAAGCAATTTTTATCAATGTCTCTAAAAAATCCTAACCGAAAACAACTAATAAATGCTATTCGGAGACAAGGAAATTTTATGTCAAATACACATACAAATATCGTACGCCCAGTTAGAAGACCTAAAGCACAGTATAAGGTCATGAAAAATTCCGAGAATGCCAAAGAAAAGTATATTGTTTGTGAATACTGTCTGGGATATTTCTCAAGAAATTACTTAAGGAGGCACCGAAAACTATGCGCCTTGCGATCGGAAAAAAATGCATCAAAGAACCGAGAACAACATTTAACGGCAGCACAATTGTTTGCAGTATGTGTTGGAAAACACAAAGATTTTTATACACCTTTACGGATAAAGGATGAAATATTTACAATTTTAAGGAATGATGAGATTTCAAAAACTGCGATGAGTGATATCCTTATATGCAGCTATGCGGAATCTTTACTGCGTAAACACAAACGTCCTCAAATAAGAAACGTAATTTCAAACAAGATGAGAGAACTGGGACGTCTTTTAATATCGTTGAAAAAAGTCACAGGCGTTCAGCGACTCATTGACGCATTGAACCCTGCAATGTTTGACAACTTCGTTTCGGCTACGAAAATAATTAGTGGATATGATGACAAAACACGTACATTCAGAGCAAGCAGTTTAGCCCTTCACATGGGAACGACTTTAAAGCAAGTGTGTAATGAGGCCACAAAATTAATTATCAAAAAAACATTTTTTTTACCTGTAGATGATCAAGAACAATCATTGAAGGACATAAAACGGCTGAAAAATCTCATAGAAAATCATTGGAATGCAGAAATTTCTAGTTTGGCGTTAAAAAATTTAAATGAGCAGAAATATTGTAAACCAAAACTTCTGCCACTTACAAGTGACGTCGTCAAATTCCAACAATTTGTTTTAAAAGAAGCTAAAGAGGCGCGTGAAGGATTAAGAAAAGATTGTCAGACAAAAGCAGAATATAGACGGTTGACAGAATGTGTTCTGGCATTAACGCTGTTACTAAATCGTAAACGAATTGGTGAAATTCAATACTTAAAAGTACAAACATATTCCAGCCCGGTTTCGCAAGTGCAACAAGAAGAATGTTTACTGGCGCTTTCGGAAACCGAAAAAACATTGACTAAAAGCTTTAAAAGGGTGATAACAGAGGGGAAGGGTAGTAAACCGGTACCGATATTATTCTCCAAAGATATACAAGAAATGATTAGTGTGCTACTTAACGTGAGAAGCTTATATGTCCGAGAATCTAATGAATATCTGTTTGCGAATACAAATACAGAAAATAGATGGGTAAGCGGTTACCACACGTTAAAGAAACTGGCTAAACTATCAAAAGTCAACGATATAACTTTGTTCACATCAACTAGGCTCCGAAAACAGATTGCTAGCATATTGCAAATATTAAGTGTGACCGAAAATGAAGTGGAACAATTTGCAAGTTTTATGGGACACACAAAAAAAACACACGAAAATTATTACCGGTAAGACCCACAATCTTTGTTGTACTTCTTTTATTTGCAAACGTTTCACTATTTTGGAAATCATTGCTCCTATAGTGATTTCAAATATGTGCCAAGTTTTGCTCACTTTATTTTCGAAGTTTTATTGATTTTTATAAATATTGCAATTGCAATCTATACTCTATAATTCGTCTTAAAAATAACATTTTCAATTTTGAAACGTGTAAAAAGTGAGTGGCGACTTGCCTATAAGTTCAATAAGTTTGAAGTAATGCAATAACAACAAATACGAGATGAATATTTTCTATTTTTAACACTATTTTAGGCTTCCCCAAGACGTATACCAAACTGCTAAAGTATCTAAGTTGTTATTGGCAATAAATAGTGGAAAAGCTCATCTATACCAGGGAAAAACTTTAGACGAGATTGACTTGTCAGATAATTTAGAAAGCGATTCAGACTCAGACACCAACATCACGTCTCATAGGACAACTAATTCTGGAGAGGCAGAAACACCTACTTTGACTGATACAACAAACCTAAATGGTGCCATATCAAATGTAGATTTATTACCAAGTCTTGAAACATCTAGTCATCAACCCAAAAGTAAATTTTTCTTTCGCTGAACTAGCCAGATATTTAAAATTATTATTTTCCAGATCAGAATATCACAAGAAAAAAGAAAAAGACAGGATCACAAAGAATTCGATGGTCGCAAAAACAAATAGAAGTAGTTAAAATATTTTTCAGAGATCATATTAAGAATAAACGAGCGCCGAGAAAGCATGAAGTAGAAAAATTTATAGACAAATATACAACACTTTTTAATAATAAGAATTGGGTTCAAATAAAAGCGTACATTTACAATTCTTATAAATAATTATCAGATATATTTAAATAACACAATATTTTATACAATATATTAACCACCTACTACATACCTCTTATTTTATTGTTATGTTCAACGTTTAGATTTATATTACAAATGCTCGCTCACACCTAAAAGGTAAGAATTATATACAAATTTCTCTATGACAATTAATGTGGAGGCAGCTATGAACGTATCGAATGGGTAATTTTTTGCCTAGAGTTGGTGACAAAAATCAAGTGATACGTATAATTCTGTTTTAGCATGTTAATACGTGTCTATAAGCTTATAGAAAACAAAAGTATCTATTTTTTGTTATATTTGACCTATTAACGCTGGCGCTGTTGTATGTAACTTGCTCAATCTGTTTCAATAAATACTGATTTACTTTTTTTACGCAATGACGCATTTGCTATCTACATAAAAATTTAAAAGCCTCAGTTTTTATTTATTTATTTGTTAAAATGAATATTCCAAATAACCATACCGATGTTATTGTTTATGTAAATTCCGTCAAGTGATTTATATAAACAAAAGAAAATCTATTTCAATTGTACTTATTGTCGAATGTATATATTTCATGCTTTGTAATTAATAAAATAAGCGACCTTCTCAACTAACTTCGCAAGCGCTGCATTTTCGATATGTACCATCTGTAATAGCATGATCAGACGTAGGCTTATTTTGTTCTTTGTATTTACTATTCCTGACTAGTACGCGTTTTTTTTTCTGCTACGATACCACATTTAATTAATTTGTTGTACCTGTAACATTTTTTATAAAGATGACAACATTTGTTTGACCTTCCATTATTTTCGTCAAAAATAGACATTATTTGATAATAACCTATTTACCGCATATTTTAGGATTTAAGGATTTAAGTTTACATTTATCATTTATTCAATTATTTACTATGGACGTAGTATTATTACGTCAGTATTTTTAATAAAATGTTCAATGCGTGATGTAGCTCATTTAATATGTATATTAGGAATAATAATTAGTAACATATATTTTAGAATATTAAACCAATGTTCTTGTAAGCACATATTTTACAAAACTAATAAGTTAGACGCAGCTTGTATTATGTATTTTTTGCCTTAGTTTACAGTATTCTTACATTAATCGAATGTTGTTAGGAGTTTTAAGTTGTTGTTCTGAACATATACTCGGAATTATCAGGAATAATTCAAAATTTGTTTAATTCATTACTTAAATTTTAAAGAAATTCGTTAAATAAACATATATGAAAGGAGAAAAGGAAAGTGAGCAGCAACATGAAGAAGAGCTCCCCGCAGAGTGCACCTCCCCCCCCCCCCCCTACCGAGAGGGAGAAGCGACGCCGACGGGAACAGAAGATGATGAGCGAAAGAATCAAGGAGAAAGAAAAAAAACAGAGCTAGAAAGACAATGGGCGAGAACGAGACAAACTAATGTATTTATATTTTTGTAAAAAAATTACATGGCTTTTAATAATAAATTGTTTTAATACTTAATGGATGGTTTCTTTAGATTTGTTGGTACGAAAGCTATGTAGAATATTTGCTGCATATTGTTATACTTTAATTGAATTTATGACAATAAATAATAGCGTTATAGTATCCAAATTAAGTGTGCTATTAATTGTAATCTCCGGTATCATTTATCCTAGAAAGTCGGTTAAATAGTCAAAATAGTCTTGTAAGTGCTGAATAATATGCAATTAGCTAACATATTTTCAAGAAAATTTAAGATATGATATTATTTTAAATGGAACGGCTGACATCTTTTGCAAGATTTAAGTTAATTATTGACTCCAAAACATCAAAAGACAGAAAAATATATAATAAGGAGGCAAAACGAAGTAGAAATAACAACAAAACTAGCCGTTTTAGTAATAATACTAAGACAAATTTATTAAGAATTAGCAGAAAATGTATTTTTGACATTTCCATAATAACAATTATTTTATCGTAATAGTAGTAACCGGGCTCTATTATATTTTGTATAAATTAATACGTTTTTCTGTGATATATGAATCCCGTCACTATTAATTTTTCGATACTAGTGTATTTAAACTATTGTATGGCAAATTATAATATCTATCACAATTTTATATGAATAGATGTTGCATTAAATAAATAAATAAGTAAGCGCATTTATTTCTTTAATTTGATATTCACTTTATATTGTCTATAATAAAACAAAAATCTAGTCACAGATTGAGCGCAAACCTTTGAATAATGCTTATTTTACCATCTGTAGAATAGTTATTCTATCGGCAAATTAACGTAAATATTTTGCAAGTAGTAGCCCACAATATGTAAGACGTGTTTATTTATCGTAATCTAATTATAACACAACGCAGCATTGCCACATCGGTGGCTTAACAAAAGGCAAAATGTATCTATTTGTGTTTGGTGTATATACGCCTACACGAGACGCCATCTACAGTGAATTGTATTTAACTATTCGGCGTATCTTGTAGGGGTAAATGGGTCGTCATTAAGCCTTCTTGAAATTTTGTGTGGGAAGTTAGTATCACATAATATAATGAATACTGACGAAATAAACGAAAAACGTTGTGGAGCCCAGCGGTGGGCTTAATAACGTATTTTCGGGCTTAACAAAGTACCACTAGTATGTTGATCGGGCTGCATAATGACCGTTTATATGTCTATATATATATATATATATATATATATATATATGATATTAAATTTTTATTGACCTCATATAAGTAAATATATATTAATTTTTATTGGACGATTTGTAGGTCGTTATACTAGTTTTAAATAATTTTTAAAACTCGCTAATTTGCAGTGTTTGAAAATTATAATTTTATAATTTTACCACTGACTATTAAATTAATTAGGTAATTTTTTTTTTTTTTAATTAAAAATTACCGACACGGCTGGGATTCGAACCCAGGCATACCGATTACTAGCCGGTTGCTCTACCAACTGAGCTACCGTCGGTGTCTGAATTCGAATTTCTAAATCGTACTGATATATGTATATCAAGTAACAGATGGAAATGAGAATGTATATATTAAGCACTAAACGTCCATGTGCTGTATATATGTGATATTAAATTTTTATTGACCTCATATAAGTAAATATATATTAATTTTTATTGGACGATTTGTAGGTCGTTATACTAGTTTTAAATAATTTTTAAAACTCGCTAATTTGCAGTGTTTGAAAATTATAATTTTATAATTTTACCACTGACTATTAAATTAATTAGGTAATTTTTTTTTTTTTTAATTAAAAATTACCGACACGGCTGGGATTCGAACCCAGGCATACCGATTACTAGCCGGTTGCTCTACCAACTGAGCTACCGTCGGTGTCTGAATTCGAATTTCTAAATCGTACTGATATATGTATATCAAGTAACAGATGGAAATGAGAATGTATATATTAAGCACTAAACGTCCATGTGCTGTATATATGTGATATTAAATTTTTATTGACCTCATATAAGTAAATATACAGGGTTATTCACGCTATACGGCACGGAATATTGTGGCCAAAATACGTGACTTTCAAAAAGTTTCACTTTTGGGATATATGGGGGTCTATTATAGTTACTTTTTAAAATTATTTTCATATTATACAGGGTGTTCCAAGAGCCCTAAAAGTATCAAAGTTGTGTTTTTTTAAATGGAACCCCCTGTATATTATTGTATTTTCGGATTCTCCGATCAAAATAAGTGTCTGTTTTAATAAGGTTTACAATACCTAAACCTTAAGGTTTTTTAAATAATTTTAATTTTGCCAAAATCTAACCTAATTTTCATGTTTCAAATACTTAAGAAGTATTTAAGTTATGTAAGCGAAATTTACAGCGAAGTGTAACAATATATCATAGTTTATAACCCAATCATAATAAACTTGCCATCTTATACAGGCTGTCCAAAAATTAAAATTAATCAAATAAGAACTTTAAGTGGCTATAACTTGATTAATTTAAATAGAACGCCATATTTTTTAACTTACCAGGAAATGTACTTTTTAATTACCTATCGAATGGTATTAGGGTGTTCTATAGCTAAGTCTTCGCGTTTTTACAGAATACGCCAAAAAATCGTTTTTTGCACCATTTGGTGTTTTTTAAATAAAAGTTCTAATGTATCTAGTTGCCTATGGTATTTAGAAATGTCACATAAATTCATTTAGTCTGTCAGTTTAGTCTGCAAAGTCTGTTTTTGCTATAGTGGTATTATTTTTTGTAATTGTGGAAGTTTAGATCGTTATTATTTGAATATTGTTGTGGTGTTGCTTAGTCTTTTTACTTGATATACATATATCAGTACGATTTAGAAATTCGAATTCAGACACCGACGGTAGCTCAGTTGGTAGAGCAACCGGCTAGTAATCGGTATGCCTGGGTTCGAATCCCAGCCGTGTCGGTAATTTTTAATTAAAAAAAAAAAAAATTACCTAATTAATTTAATAGTCAGTGGTAAAATTATAAAATTATAATTTTCAAACACTGCAAATTAGCGAGTTTTAAAAATTATTTAAAACTAGTATAACGACCTACAAATCGTCCAATAAAAATTAATATATATATATATATATATTAATAATAATATATTTTATTATTTCTTGGTGTTAGCGACCTTTTCTATCTACTTAGACACAAATACAAACATATTAAAAATGTTGATTCATACATTCTGCAATTTAAAATTTTATAAATTAGAAATATACCAATCAACCCACGTTTTCAAAACAAAAAACTTACCCAAAAAATGTACACGTAATTTGTCACAAACAACTTTTTCTTCTTTTTAACAAGAAGTCTAAAATATCAGTATGTGTAATATCATATGTTTATTACGTGTCATATCAATGACAAACACTTTAACATAAAATAAGAATACACTAAAATTTTTCGATTTATCCGAGAACACCTATCTACGAAAAGTACCACGTGTTTTTCTTTTTTACTAGTTGTTTTCTACTTATCATTTTATACTTTAGTATTGTCAAACACAATTTTTCAGACATACAGGGTTTATTCATAAAAATTATCTCAGTTGTTATAATATTGGAAAATACATTCTCGACAGACTATCGACTTCATTTCTGTCATTAACGGTCTCCTTAGTTCTTTTTATTTCGATCATCTCTAAGATTTTTCTGGCTTTCGTGTTGGTTTCCTTTTTAAGTATCTTGACCTTTGTGAAATTGAAACTATGCTGCATTTTATCTTTATGTTTTTTCAGAGAAGTGGGATTTTTTGCATATTTATGTCCATTAATCCTGTCTTCAAAGAGCCATTTTGTCTGACCGATGTAAACGCCATTGCAGTCATTGCAAGGAATGCTGTACACAACATGCGATTGTTTTGTTATCGGAACGGGATCTTTAAGTTTAGTATATAAATGACTTAACCCTTTGTGTCCTGACGGGACTGTGAAGTCCCTCCAACTTTTAGTGAGATTATATTTTCAAGTATTAAAGATACAGAGTTTAGGTTCTGACGGGACGTTCCAGTACAGTTTTGTTCATGGTTGACAGCGCCCTCACACTGATTATACTGAAAGAAACTAAAAATTGTGTTAAATGATTATGAAGTGTTATGGTGGGTGCAACGCAAATTTGTTACCTATTTTTATGCAGTGCTAGTTTATTATTATTAACATTAAAATTAGTTGTGTTTATGTAAAATAGTGGAATAAAGTGCCCTTTTCATCAAAGTAAAAACAATTCCCGGCTAGTTTTCCAGGCATTTCATTCAAGTGAATTTATTTATCTTGGACTTTTACGTCCCGTCAAACCCGAAAGATCAGGCCCGAAAATATTTTAGTAAGGTAATTTTGTGAGACACTACCCCACATCAAAACGATTTATTTTTACCTTTTAGGTTATTCCATATTCCCAAACACATCAATGTCGTGGCGACAAACACATTTTCTTTCTGACGCAGAGCTTTTGGCAGCTGCAGTTGCGGAATTAGAAGAGTTACCAACACACAATAACGTCATCACTGACGAAGAAAATAGCGAAGATGAAAATGGAGATGCAGATCAATTTTCTGTTGCTGTGGACGATGAAGTAGAAACCGAAAATATCTTTGAGCCGGAATCGGTTGCTGGGCCTTCCAATAAGAAAAAAGAAAAAACCCCTAAAAAATGTGAAAAGAAGGGAAAGAAAAAAGCTCAAACCAATAGGATAGACCGAAAGTGGCAAAAAAAAGAAGTGGCAACAGTTATAGAGCCCTATAGTTTGGATGAGAATCCAGTTGAGGACTGTAAAAACTGCACCGATTTTTTTTTGAAATTTCTTGGCCAGACTAATACAAGACATTGTCTATCAGTCTAATTTATATGCGACACAAAGAGGAAAAATATTGAATCTCAAGGAAAATGAATTTCTGGCCTTTATCGGAATCAATTTCTTTATGGGTTATCACAAACAACCCAGTTATAAACACTACTGGTCCACTCAGGAAGACTTGGGAGTACCAATAGTAAAGCGCACAATGACAAGAAACCGTTTTCAGCAAATGTTGTCTTTCCTGCATATCAATGATAACACTACAATTCCTGAAGGAAACAAAGATAAAATATATAAAATAAGACCTTTTGTAACAGCACTGAACGAAAGATTTGACATGCTAAACAATGGAACTAGAGAACTTTCAGTAGATGAAAGTATGATTATATTCAAAGGACGATCAAGTCTCAAACAATACAATCCCAAAAAACCTATCAAGAGAGG
Organism: Amphimallon solstitiale; assembly: GCA_963170755.1. Taxonomy (NCBI): domain Eukaryota; kingdom Metazoa; phylum Arthropoda; class Insecta; order Coleoptera; family Scarabaeidae; genus Amphimallon; species Amphimallon solstitiale. Next base: position 1,070,306 of record OY720679.1, on the reverse strand, counting down.
TTATAAATTGTGGTGCATTGCAGATCAAAACGGCTATATCAAGAAGTTTCAAGTATATCAAGGAAAAGACGACGTGGCAGATGAAAAATTCAAGGACTTTGGATTAGGGGGAAAAGTGGTATTATCTCTATCAGAAAATTATTGGGATAAAAATAGAAAATTATATTTTGACAATTATTTCACGTCTATAGAAGTACTTGAGAGGCTGAAAAATGAAAGAACCCTAGCTTGTGGAACTGTGCAAAGAGATAGAGCAGGATTGCCAAAGGATATGGTTCCTGATAAAAGGATGCAGAGAGGAGAAACAGATTACAGAGTATCTAGTTTGGATTTGACGTTTTTCAAATGGTGTGACAACAGAATTGTCCATTTTTTGTCTAATTTCCATGGGACAGAACATAGCGGAGTGTCACGATTGCAAAAAGATGGAACTCGAAAATCAATCAACTGTCCTGCAATAGTTCCAGATTACAACAAATTTATGGGAGGGGTTGACCATGCAGATCGTTTGAGAGAAGCGTATTGTGTAGACAGACGCTCGAAAAAATGGTGGCATAGGCTATTTTTTGGCATCCTAGACATTGCTTTTGTAAACAGTTACATTGTATACAAAAAACTCCGCACCGATGAAAATGAAAAAATTACATTATTGGAATTTAGACGCAGTGTCAGCTTAGGTCTGATGACCCGTAACTCAGTCATTCTCTGTAACAAACGAAAATCAACCTCTGCTACCTCAAGTCCACGAGCCAGCCCTTTTTTGGAGGCTCTCAAACAGGAGTGAATGCTTCCAAACGGAGAAAGTACAATTATAGTGTTTCCAACGATGTTAGGTTGGGAAATAGAGGAGTCCATTTTCCAACGTTCACCAAAAAAAGGGGAAGATGTGAGCAATGCTCATCCTCAGCAATTGAATCAAGACCATATTCAAAATGTAGTCATTGTGGCATATATCTATGTATAAACGAAAAAAAAAAATGTTTTGTTAGTTACCATGAGATGGACCAATAAAGGGTTGAAATCCATATGTTTGTGTTTTTTCTGTTCTGAAGGGACTTCTAAGTCCCACACCCCCCAACTATCATTAGGGGTGCGCAAAAATTTTGAAATAAATAATTTATGCTAAATAGATGTATTACATATTATGTATGCAAATGGTTAGTCAAATCGTTAAAAAATTTGAGGTCTGGGACACAAAGGGTTAAATTGTCATTGTTAGTGTATGCAAGTTTAAAATTATGTGGCTTAATGATGTCATTAATTTTTTCCGATAAACCCCTAATATATGGAACTGGAATGTACTGTTGTTTTGGTGGAGTTAGTTTTTGGTAATATTTGGAAAATACCAAAAAATGAACAATGAACTTATTAAAAAGTGGGAAAATAAAAATCTAATATCACCACAAATGGCCAACAAACTAAAGATAAACAATGCACAATCTCCAAAAATGTATGGGTTGCCCAAGTTGCATAAGCCTAACGTACCGCTAAGACCAATTGTGTCTAGCATACAAAGCCCCTTTTATGGTCTTTCAAAATATCTCGCTAGCATACTATCGAATGTCACAGGAAAAAACGACCATTACATCAAAAATTCTTTTGAATTCAAAAAGTTTGTAGATACAGTAAACGTCAACAAAAACCACAAATTCATATCTTTAGATGTGGAATCACTTTACACCAATATTCCAATTGATATGGACAAAAACGTAATAAAAAAATACTGGAAAAACATCGAAAAATTCAGTGATTTATCCCTTCCAGATTTTCTTGAAGCAATTGAGTTAACTTTATCTACAACTTATTTTCAGTACAGTAATAAGTGGTACAAGCAGGTTGAAGGCGTTGCAATGGGGGCTCCTATATCCAGTGTGGTAGCCCAGTTAGTGATGGAATATGTAGAGGAAAATGTACTAAATAACTTAAATTTTGTCCCCACATTTTTTAAAAGATATGTGGACGATTACATTGCAGTAAACAAAATAGACTACATTCTCACAAGTTTCAATTCATTTCATCCTAGATTAAAATTCACATGTGAAATAGAAAATAATAACACCATAAATTTCTTAGACTCAACTTTAATTAAGCAGAATAATAAAATTCTAACAAAATGGTACAAAAAACCAACCTCATCAGACCGATATAGTAATTATAATGACGCTCAACCAATGGGATACAAAAAAAAATGTGGTGACAGCATTGGTTGATAGAGCAATTAATTTAGCCAGTCCTCTTTTTAGACCGCAAATTTTATTAGATATCACAGCCATACTGGTAAAAAATAACTACCCCAGATGTCTTAGAAAAACCATTATTAAACGCAGATTGCATAAATTCTATTAATAACTCAGTACAAAACAACCCCCAAAAACTAACTCCACCAAAACAACAGTACATTCCAGTTCCATATATTAGGGGTTTATCGGAAAAAATTAATGACATCATTAAGCCACATAATTTTAAACTTGCATACACTAACAATAACAATTTAAGTCATTTATATACTAAACTTAAAGATCCCGTTCCGATAACAAAACAATCGCATGTTGTGTACAGCATTCCTTGCAATGACTGCAATGGCGTTTACATCGGTCAGACAAAACAGCTCCTTGAAGACAGGATTAATGGACATAAATATGCAAAAAATCCCACTTCTCTGAAAAAACATAAAGATAAAATGCAGCATAGTTTCAATTTCACTAAGGTCAAGATACTTAAAAAGGAAACCAACACGAAAGCCAGAAACATCTTAGAGATGATCGAAATAAAAAGAACTAAGGAGACCGTTAATGACAGAAATGAAGTCGATAGTCTGTCGAGAATGTATTTTCCAATATTATAACAACTGAGATAATTTCTATGAATAAACCCTGTACTCGTATGTCTAAAGTATAAAATGATAAGTAGAAAACAACTAGTAAAAAAGAAAAACACGTGGTACTTTTTGTAGATAGGTGTTCTCGGATAAATCGAAAAATGTTAGTGTATTCTTTTTATGTTAAAGTGTTTGTCATTGATATGACACGTAATAAACATATGATGTTACACATACTGATATTTTAGACTTCTTGTTAACAATAAGAAAAAGTTGTTTGTGACAAAGTACGTGTACATTTTTTGGGTAAGTTTTTTGTTTTGAAAACGTGGGTTGATTGGTATATTTCTAATTTATAAAATTTTAAATTGCAGAATGTATGAATCAAAATTTTTAATATGTTTGTATTTGTGTTATAATATATTTATAATAACTGAGGAAGACATAAAGAAAAGTGTCGAAACGTCTTAAAAAAAATGTTTTTTATTTTTGTCTAAGTAGATAGAAAAGGTCGCTAACACCAAGAAATAATAAAATTTATATTTAAAAGCACGACAAAGAAACAATTTTATATTTATATATACAGGGTGGGGCACCTCATTCCCGTCGGTTTATATACGAAAAGCGGTAATATGTTTTATTTTTATTTTTATTAAAGGTTGTGTAGGTTCATTAGGGGCACGTTTTAAAATTATTTTGAAATATACAGAGTGATCCAAAAAAATTTGGCACACCAAAGTTATGAAAATTTAAATGGAACACCCTGTATATTATGGGATATTTTGATGCTATAGGCTAAATTAAGGCCACTTACTGTTATATTCCCTATACCTAACTCAACCTCTTTTCGAGATATTTCACTATTTTTGAAAATGTAGATCAAAATTTCAGAGACATTGCTGTCTTCCATATTTGAGCGAATTATTTTAAATTGTATTTATAGTTTACTCAAAGCATCAGACTCTAAGATAAGCTAAAGTTGATATCTAAAAATTATACGGGGTGTTTAAAAACTACATTTGTGTTTTGTCCAACATTAAAGGCAAATAACTTTCTTATTTTAAACGGAACACTCTGTATTTATTGCCATATTTAGATTCTAATTTTAATTGTTTTTAAAACTGTATTAGGGTTTCCTATACTTATCTCTTATAATTGTTTGATAATTTAGGATTTTCAATTTCAAACACTAATTTCTTGCAAAATATTTTTCAAAATGCTAACATTTTTTAACCTATAGGGTTGATTGGTTTTGTTTCACATTAATTAAAAGGCGTCATAACTAGGTAAATAAAAAATACATACTTTATTAAACAAATAACAAACTTAAATTGTAAAAGAAAACTAATGTTTTAACAAGTGCTCGAAATGATGTTCATCTGTTTCAATGCATAATCGAATTCTCTCTTGAAAGTATTTGGTGTTATAGAACGAAACGCTATTCTTATTCGTTCTCTCATATCGTCAGGTGTAGTTGGTGGTGTATCATAAATGATATTTTTGACATATCCCCATAAGAAAAAATCGGGACTCGTTAAGTCTGGGGATCTTGCTGGCCAATTCTGTGGACCGCCGTGTCCTATCCACCTATTGGGATATTGCCTATCCAATTCATTTCTTACATTTACTTGAAAATACGCTGGCGCACCGTCTAGTTGTAACCACATCCTTTGACGAATTTTAAGTGGTATATTTTCCAAAAGTACAGGCAAATTATCTCTTAAAAATCGAAGAAACATGGCGCCGTTTAAGTGACCATCAAAAAAGAACGGACCTACTACTTGCGTTCCAATTATTCCACCCCATACATTCACACACCATCTGTGTTGCCTATCAATAGTTCTAAAAGAATGGGGATTTTCGTCACTGTAGTAATGAAAATTATGTTTATTAACTAATCCGTTATTGTGGAATGATGACTCATCCGAAAAAAGTACAAAATCGAAGAAATTTTCATCTTCACTAAACTTTTCTAAAACCCATAAACACAATACGAGTCGTTTATCGTAATCTACTTCCAAAAGTGCTTGGTGTAATTGAATACGATACGGGAAGAAGTTGTGCCTTTTTATAATTCTTCCGACGCTCCGTCTGCTTATTCCACTGGTTTCACATATTTTTCGCTGACTTGTATGCGGATTTTCTGCCAGAGATCCGATAACAACAAAATCATTTTCTTCATTTCCCGTAATTGGTCTTTGCCGTTCTGGTTTCTGATAACGCACACTTCCTGTTCTTCGGAAAACTTGCAATAAATTTTCAAATGACCGCCTGTCAGGATATTTTTGAGCATAAACTCTTGATGCTAGCAAACAATTTTCGCCACACTCTCCGATTACTAAAATTATATCCACCTTTTCGTTTTCAGAGTAGGTTCTCATTTTAAATAATTAAAATTATTTAAACGACGTCGAATAGCGTTGATGTCTTAACTAATATGTACTGTCACTGTCAAATAATTTATCTGTTTGAAGTATTAATCAAAGCCTACTTTTGGAAAAAAAACTGCAAGAAATTAGTGTTTGTAATTGAAAATCCTAAATTACCAAAAAACTATAAGAGATAAGTATAGGAAACCCTAATACAGTTTTAAAAACAATTAAAATTAGAATCTAAATATAGCAATAAATACAGAGTGTTCCATTTAAAATAAGAAAGTTATTTGCCTTTAATGTTAGTCAAGACACAAATGTAATTTTTAAACACCCTGTATAATTTTTAGATATCAACCTTAGTTTATCTTAGAGTCTAATGCTTTGAGTATATATTAAATACAATTTAAAATAATTCGCTCAAATATGGAAGACAATGTCTCTGATATTTTGATCTACATTTTCAAAAATTGTGAAATATCTTGAAAAAAGGTTGAGTTAGGTATAGGGAATATAACAGTAAGTGGCCTTAATTTAATCTATAGCATCAAAATATCCCATAACATACAGGGTGTTCCATTTAAATTTTCATAACTTTGGTGTGCCAAATTTTTTTGGATCACTCTGTATATTTCAAAATAAGTTTAAAACGTGCCCCTAATGAACCTACACAACCTTTAATAAAAATAAAAATAAAACATATTACCGCTTTTCGTATATAAACCGACGGAAATGAGGTGCCCCACCCTGTATATATATAGTGTAATATTTGTGGTTGTTCAGTCTGTTTCCAAAGTTTGTTCTTGAAGTCGAATAAAGCAGGTGTTCCGTGCTTCTGGCGTTTTATTATTATGATCATCGATCTACTATCGCCCTGCAAAGGAAATTAACAACTGGCGGGTTTCTCTGTTTGGCGCTTGGTTAATTTTCTTCTTCCCTAACGGGAAGGGAAATTAAAGACAATTAAAAGGGAAGTCGCCGATTTTTTTTTTTTAAATAGAGTGGCGCAATCAAGATCACTAAGGACCCACCCACTCCTGAGATCGGGTCATTACCGGGTATCGGCGGCTTCCGACGCTGCAGGGCGGAGAAAATTCCTTGAAGCGTCACAAAGATAATATGGACCAAAATAAGCAAAATACAGTCAGAATGACATCGACACAATCACGATCCAGGATGTGCAGTTAATTCGAAATAATTTGTACAATGCAAGAAAATCAACAGTGTCTGTGATACAAAAATCGCCAATGGAAGTGCACACAATAAAAATATTATGAAGACTAACAAAAATGAAAAACGTTCGAATATGCTCCCGGTTTTTACAATTGTTTAGTGTTTACGATTTTTTGGAACGTGAATTACATATCGCTCGTTTTTCTCCTGTTGCCCGGTAAATCGAACTACTCGTATAAAACAGCACTTAGTTATTTAGAAGAAGAATGTTGTACTAAAATAATTCTTTCATATCTTCCAAAAATAATACAGCGCTTGTTGAGATGGCTGAGAAGGTTTTCTCATTAAAAAAAAATAATATGCTGTCGGTTCGACTTAGGACAGTCATGGTACGTAGTATTTTTACATAAAATTAGTCTTTGCATTTGTGTAACTATTGCAGTTTAATTTTCTTGGTCTCTTATATCCATAGGTACCGAGAAAATCAACAACTCGGATTATCCTCGGAGTATATTAAAGGTAATACCCTAATCACGAATTATTCGTTCTGTTGGGTTCAGAAGGTGTGGGCGACTGCTTTGCTTTAGATTTGGTAGCCACACACCCCGATAACCAAGCTATTCAGGCCTTTGCGGATTATTTAGTAAATAATTATATCGCAAATTTCTGCAGAAAACACATCTAGTATTAGACGAACCACAAAAGCGTGTGAATCATTAAATTCTTTTTTTTATTCCGTTCATCCCAATATTATAGTTTTTATAAATATTTTATTAGATTTTCAAACGCAGATCTACATAAAACAAAGGAGTTTGATACCAAAAACACCTAGAACGGAAGTATTAAAGAAACAGCAATTTTTAGAGCAAAAGTTTCAGAATTTACATAATGATAAAGTAAATCAATTCAAATTTGTTAAAATCGTGTCCTACCGTTTCAGACATATTGCTATGATAGCATATATCTGATGATAAATTTTTATTATTCTTTATTTATAATAAATGTATTATTGCTATACGTTGGGCATCACCAGATATATATATACTATAACTTTGCTTTCAAATTAAAATATGGTAATCTTGTACCAGCATAACTTAATCAAACTACGATAATGCAAAGCAGCATAATATGCAACGAATGCAGAAATAGCGTTGACATGTAAAAAAAATTCTTTGTTAAATTTATAAATTTAATCCCTATTAACATTCGTATTTTTCTTGTAGATTCTAGCAGTGTAGTCCTTTTATTTTTTCAACAACATTTCTTATCTAAAATTAGATAGGATAAGGTTACTAATAAAAAACTAAAGCTCATAAAATATTTATATTCAATTTAAACATCTTATAACAATATTGGTGAAGTAATTCTCTTGCCACATGTGGCTGTAAAAAGAAATCGTCCTTTTTACTTTCCAATTATAAGCGAAAAAAAACGTGTATTTTATTAATACGAAAACACATTGCATTACAAATATCATATAGATTCAAAATAAACATCACTCTTTGCTATATTTAAATTTTAACATTGTGTAGTTTGAAAGAAATAAAAATTTTCTTATACGACGCTAAATTTCGCTTTAACAAAGACATTCATTCTCACGAAATGCCTCTGAAGATACAGAATCTCGCAGAGCAGAAAACACCTTGCTAAGACTGTCACCAATCATCATATGCAAATATTTACACGTTGTACATACCACAAATTGCCTATTGTCTACCAAAAATGCTCCTACCTTTACGCATATAAATATATTTGAAATCCTCATTAAATTTTGCGTCTAATAACTTGTTAATAATGCACAGATAACATCGCTAACAAACATTCCCACGTTGTGTCATCAATGCCCCTTCTACATTATTAACAGTACTCCCATGATTTGTTATATTAATCTACTTATAGCAAAGAATATAATATTCTTATTCAAAATATTAATAAGTTTTAATGCCTTGCTAAAAATGAATATTTTCACATAGCATCTTTAGCATAATTTATTTTAAGAAAAACTTACTTATAATGTTCATACATTTCATCAAATTCCTCTTGATATTGATCTACCATATTAATAATGAAAAATAAATGAAATTAAACTAAATGACAAAAATTAATTATGAAATGATAAAGTGCTTATTGAAAATCAAAAATAACTTAATACATTTACTACAAATGATTTCTATGCAGTGTATCTATACGCCTGCAATCATTAAACAGAATTCAAACAAAATCAAAGATCGACCGCTTCTTCTAAAAGTTCGACTACTTCTCTCGTAGATCAGCGACTTCTTCTCATTCAGCTTTACGGCATTCAAATGACTAACTCTTTTGACTATTCCATCTTTCATCATTACTCTCTCTCTGTTATTTATTTTTAACACATTATTGAGTTTGAATAGTGGTTTACTGCTCAATATATTTAATGCTATTCTTACACAATGCATAAAATTTGGTTCAGCCTTTGTATACATACTGAAATTGCATCTTGTGCTCCTCGTTTCTATAAATATAGAATACATGAATTTTATTTTTGTGTTTATTTTTGTGCCTTTCAAATAAATTTTGTTTCAATTTCAATTATTATATACCTAATATTATAATATTACGCCGTTGCGGTTATGCAACTCATAATACATTTTTCCATAATTATGCTTACTACTAAAAATTGTTTCCTTATCCTATTACTTAATTATTTATTTATCTTATAATGCCTAACCAATATAGAGATCACGGCAATATGTTCTAATACCTGCCTAAATTTTTATGTTGTATACGTTGACAATAAATAGAAATAAAATAATTGAGTAAAATAAGTGTGTCGTGTTTTATTTTATCACTAATACTTAATAAATTGTATTGGGGACAATTTAGCTATCGAAAAGAAAGACGTGTTGGGTATTCGGGAGACAATTTACTTACTGCGTATGAAAATTCACAGTAATATGCTTGGATTCTTATATTTAAAATGCATTATATTCAGCCCTGTGCATTTAATCATTAATACACTCTTAATACATTTTATAAGCTCGCACAAAATGTATATAGCAATAAGAAATTGAAAATCTGGAATACATTTAGGATAATTCTTAATTCTCTTGTATACTTAAGAAGTAAATAAACTTACCGTTGCTTTTAAATTGCTAAACTTGTGACGCAAGAAAGTTACTTTTTAAGCGCAAGTGTATGTAGTGCTTATATTAATGTTAGATAGCGCTTAATATAAATTCCAGGTTGTGATCTAATTTACTTCATGAAAGTGTCTTTTAAATAATATCTTTTCTATATCATTAACTAGTATTATATTGATATTGAGAATATATTAACATAAAAAGAAATTTTAACATGCATATTTTATGTAATGCATGTTAGAAGGCGTAAAATTTAAATATAAATGTCTTATTTTATAGTATGGTGTACTTTTATAATATGATGCTGCAATTTGAACAACATGTGTTTTTCATTTCACAAAGTATTTGCATAACGATTTACATAACTTAACTTTAACTATGCGATCAACGATCTAAACGGTTGACATAGTTTTATCTTTTTAAGTTAATTTCAGAACATATTTTATATGTCATGTGGTAAATTCTTATGTATATATGTAGCCCTGATTTTAATCTCAAAGGCAACATGAGTACTTGCTCTTGCCCTGTACATATTACTATGATTGTTGCCTAATGCAAATTAGCACGCATATTATTCTGCATAATGTGCTGACGAATTTTGTGATCTCGAAATTTTTGCATATGTCTACCTTTGGAAGTCCCCTGATACCGAAAAGGTGTTTTTTTTAAGTTTCTCTCTCTGTGTCTGTCTGTCTCTCTCTCTCTGTGTGTATGTAAACACGATAACGGCCAAACGGCTAAAGCTGTCAGTATTTATATTTACGAGTAATCCCCCTCTTGAGATCTAATTAGATTTTCAATAAAATCGGTAGACCGGAAGTAGTAGTTTTCTTCAGCGAAAAAATAGATTTTGTCAACTATTAAGTTCAAACAAATTTATATTCAACTGTACTCAAAAGTTACTTAATTAGGATAAATTGTATTTAAAAGTATTTCAAAATTCCTGCTGGAAATAGATCAAATCAGTTGCAGCTTTCTTTGTTTTAATATATATTTTCTAGTTACATGGTGTCTTAAACAAACAATTTTCTTTTTACTTTCCGGCAATTAGGGTTCAGAGAATACCATATGTAGATGATATTTATGTGCTAACGAGAACCAATGTTGATATATCTTGTTCGAATACCACAATATTTTCGATAGCTTCAACAACAAACTCAAATGAATGTGTTGTTAGAGATGATAAACAAGTAATTACTTCATACTAAATTCAGTGTTAAACATATATGTGGTTATCTTAAGGGCCAACGCAAGTATTCTCTGTCATATATCTTAGTAAATCTGGTACGACACACCCGACCCAATGATTTAATACTATTATAATATTAGGTGCATTGTAAGCTCTGTCTTGCTTATTAGGAAGTGACTCACACTATAAGAAAAATAAAGAAAAATGTAGTCGAAAGTTTGACAAGGATGAACTAAATTAATCACGTGAGTGTGGGCAAGAGTTACTTGTTTTGCTATAGCTTGTGATAGTTTATAATTTTTTTGCAATTAGTACCGTAATCATACCATTTATTTCACTAGTGCTGTAATAGGGTCTATTACAGCACTAGTTGCGTAATAGAAATGGAACACTTAAACAGATTTATTTTAAGTTGGTCACATTGCAACAGAAATGGAGATGTCAATATAACATTTTGTAAGCAAGTTTGAGGTTTTTATATTGAAATTCATTGTAAGATTTGATATTTTTAATTAATCTTTGAAATAGTACAACTATTATAAACATTTATATTAACGTTTGAATTATCTTTCGAAGTGATAGTGATACCGTGTGCAGTAGAAACATTCTGTTGAAAATTATCAAAAATGTGTCAATTTTAAATTAACTTGTCAATTTAAATCTTGTGCCAAACCAAGGTGACAACCGCCACAAAATTTCCCTTGATTATCAAATTTTTCTCGTTTTGCTTTTACAAAAAGAGAAATTTTAAAACTAATTGCAAAAAATAGCATAAAAGACACGTTTCATTTGACATTAAAGCACTCATTCAGTTAAGAAACTCGTGGCTACGCCACTCGTTTCTTAAACTCTGAATTCGTACTTTGAAACGTCAAAATGAAACTTGTCCTTTAATATACTATTAAAGTACTAGTTTGTTAAAAATATGCTATATTAATCCCCTGTTGCACAGACCTCTGTTAAGAGTAGGGCTCTTACTTTTGCGCGGATATCCGGATATCCGAGTCGTCAATATCCGGGTACTCGAATCTTAGATTCAAGTATCCGGATATCCGGATATCCGGATACTTGTTTTTAAATAATTAATTGATAAGGGAGACACTTGTTGAAACTTCATAACACTGGTGAAAATAAAATACGATAATTTTAAGTTTCAAAATAAATTTAATAGTAATTCCACTACAATATAGTTTCGTCACACAGTGACTTCATCTGGTGGATGAACGACTGATATTTTTACAAATGTACAAGATATATATACTAAGCCTAAGATTACAAATTTAAAGAAAGTAAGGGGGAGTTACATATATCTGTATGGTCATTTAATGCTAATTCTAATTTATTATACCTAGCAATTTCTAGAGACTCAAGTAAATTTACGTTTTTACTTTTTTCTTGTATATGCAAGATTTTATAATTATTATTAAAATTGTGATTATTTTCTATACAATGATTAGTAAATGTAGAATCTGATTTTTTATCTCTATAGCTTCTTTGATGTTCAGATATCCGTTGAGTAAAGGTTCGTCCTGTTTGGCCGATGTATGACATATTACACTCACATGTTAATTTATAGACACCTGAACTAAGTTTTTTGTCCGACTTGTCCTTATTGTTTTTTAAAAATCTTTCAACTGTATTATTGGTTCTATATGCTATGGCGGTGTTAGAGGATTTTTTGATTAGAGAACAAATTTTATCTGAAGTTTTACCAATGTAAGTTACGGGAGAATAATGTAATGGCTCTTTTATTACTTGTCTAGGATATATTAATGAACGTGTAATTATTTTTTGTTTGTGAAGGAGGATGCTGTTGATAGTATCATAAGAATATTCATTATTTTTAGCAATAGTGTGAATTCTGTCTAATTCTATATCAAAATTAGTTTTATTAAGGGGGGTATTTAAAAGTCTGTGTATCATAGATTCATATGCAGCTAATTTGTGTTTTATAGGATGAAAAGATGTGGCATGTATTGTTGTGTCTGTATGTGTGGGCTTGTGGTAAATGGCAAAATCATGTTTATTAGCGTTATGTGAGATCGTAAGATCTAGAAAATTAATCGAACCATTATTTTCTAATTCTAGAGTAAATTTAATATTAGGATGAACAGTATTTAAATAATCAAAAAACATTTTTAATTGTCTTTCCGTACCATTGAAGCAAATGAGTATGTCATCAACATATCTAAACCAGTAAATGCATTTCTTAAAAAGGGGGTGAGAGCTAATAGTTTCTTCGAAGCGATTCATGAAGAACTCTGTTAATAAGGGACTTAATGGGTTTCCCATGGCTAATCCTGTCGTTTGTGTATAGTATTCATGGTTAAATTGAAAATAATTTTGTTCAATACAAATGTTAAGTAGATCTAAGATTTCATCGAATATAACGGGATTCGTGTGGTGTTGATGTAGTTTTAATTTGATGATGTCAATTACTTCATTAGTTGGGATGTTAGTGAATAGATTACAGACATCAAATGATACAAATTTAGCATTTTTAGGAATATCTAGATTAGAAATTTTATTCATGAGATCGAAAGAATTTTTTACGGAAAAGTAAGATTTAAATTTTGTATGTTCTAATAGAATATTAATTAGCTTTTTGCATAAGTTTCTGCACGGAGCTTTTACATACGAAACTACAGGTCGGATAGGCAAGTTGTTTTTGTGGAGTTTTATCAAACCATACATTTTAGGAGGTTGTGGATTCATTACAATAAGATTGCGAAACAATATTGTAGTGGAATTACTATTAAATTTATTTTGAAACTTAAAATTATCGTATTTTATTTTCACCACTTGTTTTTAAATTAGAAATACTGAAATCGTAATCTAAGTTCGTTCGATTAACGGTTACAGTAATCGTAATTTCAAAAATTTTTGAATTATGTGCTAACGAGAACCAATGTTGATATATCTTGTTCGAGTACCACAATATTTTCGATAGCTTCAACAACAAACTCAAATGAGTGTGTTGTTAGAGATGATAAACAAGTAATTACTTCATACTAAATTCAGTGTTAAACATATATGTGCTTATCTTAAGTCTATTGTCTAAAGACAATAATTAAACTTGAAAATCAAAAGAGCAAATAGTAATAATTGATTTTTGGGACGATTAAAACAATAGAAATTTTACATTAATAAATGTTCAAATTGCCACCAATTTGTTTTCTCGAAATGATTAAGTCGGAGTTAAAATTCTTCCAAAACATTATCTCTCATTCCTTGGTCGATATATCTGCACTCTGACATTATTCTTACTTGCAGTTTTTCAAGATCTTCGTTTTGTGATCTAACATTTTCACCATATCCAGTCATCATTAATATCTCAATATTTTGCCTTTATGACAGACGTGCCATTTTAGATATCGAAAGCGTTACATGTCAATTGTCATAATTAGCACGCTTAATACTCTAACACTACTAATTTTAAATATCACATATGGGGTATTGCTGAATTCAATAAAAATATATTTTATATTTCTGGCAAAAAAATAAGGAGATTCCATTTGAAAAAGAAGTCGATGACATCATAGGTCTCAGAGTCGTAAATCAAAGAAAAAGAATTGACGTCCTTAAAATCTGGAGGAACAAAATTAAATTGACCTGTCTCTAAAACTACTAATTTTAAATACCACATATGCGGTATTGCTGAATTCAGAAAAAATATCTACTATTTATTTCTGGTCTAAAATTAATAAGGTTCCATTAAAAAAAAATGGATGACGTCATAAGTCCCAGAGTGGTAAGCGACAAAATAGAAAAGTAACGTCCATAAAGTCCGGAAGAACAAAATAAAATTAACCTGTCCGAGCTTTTCTCCCAAACACCAATAATAAACAAAATATGAATATTGTAACGTTTTCGGGTTCGCAATAAACAACTCGTGCAATTTATTTATTTAAAACAGTCTGTATATTCACAAACGTAAAATTAATTACAATATAAAAATATAAAACTAATGTATCACACTTAAACTACTACGATTTAAATTAACACAGGTATTTATTTCTATTACTAATATTTATGTAACACTACCGTATTTATGTCACTTCTATTTATATAACACCGTACCACGCAAGGAACTATTTATTTATTTCTTATATTTATTTTTACTTTAGTCTGTTCCGCGCGACGAGTACTTAAGGACTTTTTTATTCCGGAATTACTCATCCATCGGTTCAACTGCCTTTATATACACGTACGAAACATCTGGAACACACCAGATAAACGCTTGTGTTCTTCTCGATGCTTGTAGAACATACAAGAGACATTCTGTCTCTTCGCAGTACATATATAAATGGATGATTTATTACTTTACGACTGTTTACCAGTCGCGCAGAATATTTGCCTTTCTTTTGTCGTCGCCCGGATGTCTGCTTCTCTGTGAGCTTGTTTCATTACAATATTATTCCTTACTTTATTTATGCAATGTATATAGATCATTATGTGATATATGAATATTAGAGGTTAGATTTGTATGACTGATAAAGTTTTGTAAGATGTTTTGTCAGAAAGACGTTAGAAGCCGCATTATGTATATAGCCTTAAATTAAATAAGTATTGAAAGCTAGACACACTCGCAGTACACAACAGAGTACACAACATAAATATGAAGATCTAAAACAATATTTTAAATTTCACAGAAGGTTATAAATTATTAAATCGCATGTGATGTCACTTTTAAACACTTGCGTACAGTGAAAATATTTTAAAATGGATACATCTGAAAGTATCAATGAAAATCCACTATATAACATAACATACACGTTTATCTTTTGTGAAAAGATTAACATACATAAACGTGATCTTTTTTATAGCATTTACTTTTTTACTGAAGCGCTCACTTAAAACGACGGCAATAAATCAAAGACTTCTATTAGCTAGATTCGTTTATAGAATGGTTTCTAGAATATACACACATGCATACTCACAGATAACTTTATTTGGCGTTTGATTTACTGTTATTATTATAATTGTTACTTGTGGAAATGCGTGATCTTCAAGTCGTGGTTTATGTACAATGTTTAATTAGAATGTCAAACTCAATTTACAAAGATATTAAATGAATGGTAACACAAATTGCGTATACGTAAAGTAACGCACCAACAAAATTAAACTATCCATGCAATTTTAACAAGTCCTTATCGTGAATGTTATAAATGGCATTCTTTACAATCTATGTCATTTCTTTATAATTCAGATAATTTCACAATTAATTAATTTTTATATCTATCAGCAATACTTACATTTATGTTAAATAACGGATTCTTGAATTTAATGAAAATAGAAACTGCTCGGAATTATAACAAGCAAATTCAAGTTTCAAAGTTTTAGTTGGCTATCACCAGTGTGAAATATATTTGTAGCTAATTTCTTGTTAATTATTACTATGAACGTTATACAACATTTTAAATTAGATGTACGTATTGATTCTCTTACATTGATATTGATACTCTGCTATCTTCCTGATTAAATTGATATTACAAACTCTCTTCGATTGCTATTGAATCTCCAACTTTATATTGATAGGCTCAAATAATGTCACCTTTCTTTTTATGTATTTCTTCTCCGTCACATATTAGGTGAGTAAGAAATAATGAATATTATAGGCTTCTAATTATTAAACATTTCGTGAACTATTAATTTTTACTTATAACAGGGATATCTCATTGCACGGCTTACCTTTTTATATTAGTTATTTGGCATTTTTACCCAAAAATTGTTCATAATATCAGTCAGCTGTATTAAAATGTTGTAAATGCTTTTCTATCACCTTATGCGAGGTTGTGATTTAATATATTCCCCTGTTTCTAATTACAATTGAGGTTGGAATAATATATTTCCTTGGGTTTTGACGTCAGTGGATACATGTTGACTTTATTACATAACTATTTTCCTGATTGAATTTTTTGAAAACAAGAACTTATTTACAGATCAGCTGTTGAAATATTCGTTCTACATAGAGAAACAGAATTTCTAACAACAAATATTTTTTTCCTGAAGTATTTCACTTGGCATAAACATTTTTTTTTGAATTACGGTTACTAGCTTTTTCAATTCAGTAATATTTTTTTTTAAATTTAATTTACTTCGGTAAAGAAAATGTTCAAATGAATACATAATCAGTAGCACTTTTTCCATATAAAGATGAATTTTTTATTTAATTTGAAGTCAATTTTCTCAAACATATAGTCTAATTAAATACTATTTGTATAAAATTGTTACAATTATTAATACAGAGTGTGCGAATTATACGCCTGAAAACTTGAAAAAATTACCAAATGACAATTTTTTTAAATGGGAAGCGGCAACTTTTATAATTTTATCTTATTCTGCATTAAAAATAAGGATCACTTTGTATAAATATGTCTATTATAAAAATTGGTAGTTTTCGAAATATTAGCAAGTTATTGTTTTTATCTTCTACAATACATACTGTTTGCATTAGTCTTCTTCATTAGTTAGCCATGACAGTGTTTACAAAATTACAAATTGTCATTTGTTGAAGAAAAGTCATTTAGCTTATCACGAATAACAATTTATAATTTTGTAAACACTGTCATGACTAACTATTCAAAAAAGAACTAATGCAAACAGTATCTATTGTAGAAGATAAAAACACTAACTTGCCAATATTTCGAAAACTACCAATTTTTATAATAGACGTATTTATACAAAGTGATTCTTATTTTTAATGCAGAATAAGATAAAATTATAAGAGTTGGCGCTTCCCATTTAAAAAAATCGTCTTTTGGCAATTTTTCCAAATTCGTTTTCAGGCGTATAATTCGTACACTCTGTATTAATAATTGTAACAATTTTATACAAATAGTATTTAATTAGACCATCTATTTGAGAGAATTTACTTCAAATTAAATAATAATTTCATCTTTATATGGAAAAAGTGCTATTGATTTTCTGCTTGCAAACATCAAATTTAACATAAGAATTTTGACTATTAAGTAAAAGTTCAGGTTGTCAAATGCCTGGAAAGATGCTAAAAATTATGTATAGATTTAATAACAAGGTGTTAGTAAAAGTAAATCTTCTACTAAATTGGAATATCTTTGCAGTGGCCCCTAGAAGGTAACCGGTGAAAACACACCAAACATAACTGTAAAAAAGACAGTAAAAATAAGGAAGAGTGCTTTTGATGAGGAAATTTGTAGAGGAGGACGTGGAATAGAGATGAGAACGAATACTAGAAGATGGTAGTAGTGGAATATATAGTGAAGTTTGAAAAAATGTTGCATCTACAATAGGAGGCAGCGGCGAATATATTCACGGGAAGTGCAAGGAACCATTGCCGTATGTGTTTGGACGGCGGCTCTTCCTATTTAGTTAGCAGCAAATCATAATCTGCCGACTTATAAGTATGAAATTAAATATAAAAAAGAAAGAAAAACTTCAAATGCTAATGTATTCTCTAATTTCCATTGAGGTAATCCACAGATGATGTAATTATAGCTTTTGCAGAAAAATTGCACATTTTCACTAGTAGTAGATAATATCTTCGAAGGACAAATCGTTACAGAAAGTAATAGAATTGACAAACTTCAGTTGGCCAAATAAATTTCGTAAGAAATGAATTAAGTATAGAAGGAAATGTTCTATTTTGGGAAAGAAGAATAGTGATTTGAAACGAGGCAATTTTACTATTTCACGATTAACATCCTAGAGTCGTAATAAAGAAATTGTTTGGGAGTAGATATGTCTAGCGGGCGATTATAGAGTACTATAGGTACATAAAATACAGCAAAACGTAAAAATCGCCTAACATTGACCCTAATATAGACAGAAACGCAAATTGCTCCTTGGTCATCATTTGTATCTCTAATGGTATAATTAGAGTAAACTTACCGCCTCCTATCAAAAATATATAAATGATTCAGACCGTTACATCTTCCTTAAAAGAAGTTGTAGTAAATATAAATTTCAAAAAAGTTATCTTTAACACTGCAAAGCTGGTAAAATAAAAATCACTAGTTGAATGATGTTCCGTCACAACACAGAACTAAATTCTTGCATTAAAAACAAGTAATTTAGAAGCGAATAAAAAAAGACTATGATATAGCTCACGAGGTAATTGAAAAGCGAAGATATTACAATGAACCATATTGAAATTAAGTAACATAGTATAATTTGTGACAAGTTCACACAGCAAAAAAAGAGTAAAAGAAGTAAACTATAATGAGTATAAAAAGAATTGTGAAACACACTAATCGAAGACAAAGATGAATAGCAGGAGAAGACAAGGAAAGAAGAAAAACAGAATAAATAATTGATGTTATCGGTCATCATAACCTTCAACGTTTATAATATGTAACTTACAGCCACGGCCAATTAAAATGAACTTTTGTCGTTTTCATCGATTGTAACTTAAAATAATTGCATCTTGATAAACTATACCTTACTTTTACAGTCTTGTTATGTCGATATAAGCACTGTTAGGAAGGCGAAGTCTTTTCTCTAAAAGATTAAAAAGTGAAGTCTTGTAAATTATGGCATATAAATAATTGTACATAGATATATACTTATTATAAATCCAAAATTATAAATCGTAACTGTTATCTCAATGAAACACATCAACAATAAGACCGTAAATAATATGCTGGCAAAATAGTTGAAATAATATGACTGTTTAAAGAAATAACAAGTGACATTTAAAAACACAAACAATTCCTATGCTAGAAATGCTATTCTGTCCTACTGTTGATATTACTGTCAATTAAAATTATCTAAGAAATAATGTTGCAGCGATCTGTATAAACCGTATAGTTTTTACACGAGAATATTTCACACTAACTCTTAATAAATCAAAGCCATCACCCAGTTTCTAATGGCATAAATAAACGTATGGTATTGAATTTCACGTATGTCTTCAACAACGGCATTATTCCAGTAAATTACAGAGAACAAATGCATTGAGACTGACTTATATAATTACCGACTAGTATAATTACTAGTATACGAAAATAAACGTAATATTTATAAGCAGCAAATCAAAATGAAGATTAATTCGGTAATATTTTGTTTACACATTAACGCACATTAATAGTTATAGAATATACAGAATCTACAGTTTAATTTAAAACAAACGAACATCCTGAAAATTTTACTCGTTCTCACATTATCTAGTTGCACGTCTGGCGCCTTAGCTATATGCTTTCCGACAATTTTGACGTTTCCTGGCAAATGTAATATCGCGAACTCAAACTGATTGATGGTTTTGATAATTTATAACCTGAAATTGAATTTTTCGTGCGTTCAACTTAACCTTTCCGAACTTTGAGGTGTCATGGTCATCTGTGCCGACCCATCGCCATTTTAAAATCGAACCTAGTCCATAATTTATATTCTACACGTAGGCCTTATGGCAAAATGCTTCGATGTTTTTTTTCTGCAAGTACGAAAATTTTCAAAAATTCCTTTCGGACCCTCCGTCTCTATTCGGAGGCGTGAAAAATAGCCTAAGGCACATGGGACCGCAGTCCCCGTCACGTGACACTTTCGTTCCCACCGTAGATGGGCCAGGTTCTCAGAAAAGTGTCTCCCCAATTCGTCAATTTTGGGGTATAGCTGTGCCGTATTAATCGCTTGTTAAAAAGAGCTCGACAAATGGCTTTTAGTATATATTATTTTATTAATGACACTCGCAATAAGTATATGATCAGAATTATTATAATTACCTATATAAAGATTAAATCAAAGTTATTTACCTTTTTTACAGCGTCATCTGTTTACTGAAAACCGAAACTAAGAATGTTGGTTAACGGTTTAAATCTCAACTACCCCCACCACATGTGGACACTTTGACCACTAGCGCCCTATTGGTGGTGACATCCAAAATGGAGATTTTAGGAGCAACCTTTTTCTTATGGACTTGTAATATCTTCTTACACATAATTAATGAACTTGGTTATATTCGAAGGTTAACAGACTCTCTAGTCGTTGATAGTAGTATAACCTAAATACATTTCAGAAAAAAACGTTTTGGATGTTTTTTAAATAAATTCACTCACTTTTGGCAATTTATAGGCATAATTACCATAGACCATCGAGAGGAAAAAACCAAATGCTTCTACATTTGCAATTCTTCGGTTTTTAATTGCATTTAACAGGAACTTATTAAAATATAATTTTTATCTTAGAAGGAACATATGGCTTCAACTTATTATAACTAACGGGTGTATGTATATTGATTTACGCATTGCAATTTATAAATTTTGTTTTATTAAATCTGCAACTTGGAAAGCCTTCCTTCATTTGTTCTACCAGAGCGTAAATATTTAATTTAAAAATTCACAATTTCTTACACACAAAACATATCACCACTTCGGATATATACGAGAAGATATAAAATTGCCATTGCGAAAAGCGTACGGCGTGCTGATGAGATTCAATGAAATCAAAACGCATTCACGTGTCGCTAATTAGCAATGGCAATTAATTTTTCAAATTAATGTAACGGCAATAGTCGTAAGTCAAAAAAATCACTTTATGTGCAGATAAATTAGTACTTTGTGAAATATACATGTCTGTAGAGGGGAAGTGAAAACATATGTGCATGGGCATGTGTGTAATTAAAGATTTTTCGAATTTTTGTAAAATCTCATACAAACAAACATACCACCACTTCGTATATATACGATAAGATATGAAATTGCCAATGCGTGATGATCCGAACTTATCTTTTTAGATAACCGAACACGAACACTTGTTCGTAGAACAAACAAAAAGAAAACGATGGCGTTTGCGGCAAGCGCTTCGAACATGTCCAGGGAGCCGGAGCAGATGGACGATCAGGAAGGCGCAGGCGGACACACAAGGACCAAGCGACTTCTCTCCGACAAAGAGGATATACCAAAAAAAATAAAAGGGAAGAAAAGAAGAAGATACCAACAATGAAGTGGGTAACGGATTCCAAACCGTCATCAAGAAGAAACGCTCTAAGAAGCAGTAGAACGATGAACCCTGCTCACCGATGTTCCGGGATCGATCGGGACAAGCTGCTGCACAGCCGAAAGGCCCCGCCCCACTGCAAGTTTTCGTCTACGACACGGACTTTCTCCGTCTCACCAGAGAATTAAAAGAAAGCAAGATCGCCACTTCGAATAATGCCAGTGAACATCGAGGCTTGGAAGAAATTAACAACCTACATACAAAGTCAGAGACGCAGTTTTGTACATACCACGTGGCAAGCGCCCGCCCAGCCAAGATAGTCATCAACCTCCCAACATGCCGGTTGGAGTCATACAGCATACATCGAAGGTCAAGGTCGTAAACCTAAGAGACAAGAAAAACAACCTACCTCCGTATAGATAGTAACCGCCCTAAAGACACAGCTGGAGAGGCTGTGCGAAATTAGTCTGGAGTCACAGTCATGCCCTACAAGACAAGATCGGGAATTCCCCAGTACCAAAGGTATCAGCGGTACGGTTACTCCTCCGAGTGCTTCACACTTAGACCAAGATGCCCTCGCTGCAGCGCAGAACATACTACAGACTCCTGCAATTAAGAAACAGCCAGCGCAAAATGCGCGAACTGTGGAGGGGTTCACCCGGCCAGTTACCGAGGGTGCACCACGTATCAGCCGACACTGACGGCAGGAAAGACCAACAGACCACCACCGACGGGCAGCCGCTCAACTACCTGCACCGATGGACAACTACCCGGCACTTTCCAGCCGGCAGTGGACCTCAAGGAGGACTGTTACATCGACAGTCTCGTTCGCCTAAACCGTGGCACCAACATCGCAACCACAAGGGAAAAAAACACCGTAATATCACTGTTACGAAACCACCACCTCCAAGCGAGAGCAAAGGATCCGTCCCAAAACAGCCCGTGGAAAAGAAACCGGAGAAAGAAAAAACCGTACGCCGCACGTACTCTAGAAGAAAAAATCAGCCCAAACTCCCAACAAAGGTAATACTCCTACTGTTCCAGGTAAATCAGGGACACTTAAACAATTCAAAGCCTTCCAATCTATCCTCAAAAAGTTACAAGAAGGCATCAAAAAGCTGAATACCATCACGAACAACATCGAAAAATTAACCTTCCTCATAGACCTACATACCTCATGGACTACATTACCGTGGCATAAGAAGAAAGAAACATTCACCATAAACTAACCATGTATTCTTTTCAACAATACAAAATCATTCCAAACAACCCACCATTTCCCCATTCCAAACAAAACATTAACCCTTACAACACAACATAATCATTAGTCGTTTACCGATGTTCCGGGCTTATCAGACACACCCGGTCAACATAACTAACACAGTCAGACTTTTACTTACACTCAGTAAATACATGCAACAACAGCATACACATCATTCTCCGATAGTACGGTAAATTCCGGGTAGGACGCCACATCGTCAGCGTTATAAAACGCTTTCATTCATTGCAGCCACACAAATTTAAATTTAAATTCAAGTATCTCTTTGCGCGAAACATATTGTAGCGTTTCCGTCTGTATATTTACACACTTAAAACTAATCACAATATAAAAATATAAAAGAAATGTATCGCACTTAAAACTACTACAAATAAATTAACACACGTATTTATTTTATCACTACTATTCATGTCAGTAATATTTGTGTATTTTGTGAACTATAATAAAACTGCACTACTCACTTTATTTATGTTAATTTGAACAGTACGAATACTATTCAACGAATTCCTTCTTTCTGGGCACCGGCCGCTTTATATATCGGCATAGAAAAAAAGCCTAGAAATATACCAGTAAATTCTTTCTTTCTTCTCGATGTTCCTAGTAAATACGAGAGAAGATCCAGACTTTCTGTCGCTTACGCATTACATATGTGTGGATGATTTATGACTTATTTACATTATTAATTTAAAATTTAGTTTGTTGCAATGGGGTTGCAGACGTAGCAGGGTCGAAAGTAAAACAAATAATTTATTCACTGAATTGTAGAACGAACTGGAACGAGCAGGGAACGATACGGATATTGGTCTTCTAAAATAGGAGAGAGAGTACGTTGCAAGTCGTATATTTCTCTTTCCGTCTTACACATTATTGTAAAAGGATATAAATAACTATCCACTAAAGGTGTAATATTAAATGTGTAGACTGTATTTATTCGGCAAGGGAAGGTCAAAAGAGAGATTTAAAGTATATTGAAAATGCGATCGAATACTGAAAGACTGTATAATAATATTTAAAAAATGTTTTTTCTGATATAAGCAGTTGTATATATTTCTCTTTTCAACTACATACTAATATGTCCTCTACATTACTTATACAAGTTTCCGTATTTATTGAGTTATATTGCGCATGATAAAACTTTATTATTTACCATGTAGGTACATACTTTTATATTTTTAAGTTTATAGTATTTTCTTGCTGTATTTCTTTCATCTAAAAAAATTAATTGTACTACTTTTGAAATAAAGAATTAAAAAATTTGAAAATCTATGCTTTAGTAAAATAAGGAAAAAAAGGAGATCTGGCCACCACATGACTTTCTTATACGTATGAGTGTTTCAAATTAGACAAAATTGCTTCAAAAATTTTATTTCATATAAAAATAAGCGAGACATTAAGAATTTTTCATATACAAATTATTCAAAATCCTATTATAAATACTTCTATTAGTAAATCTCTATAGAATTCTTTTTACTTGTATGAGTTTGTTACATATCATATATCTTACAATTATGTAACTGTACTGTATGTTATTTCTTTTTCATTTTCACAATTTTCATTAAAATTAGAAATTTATACACTCTCTGCACTAAACTTACAGTTAACTTACTAAAACAAAATTCCTAATGTTGCACAATATAATACTAAAAATTCAAAATAAGAGGAGAAAACGAGGAACAATTTCAAATAAAGGAAATGGTGCTAATAATATTAACACAAATTACAGCTGCAATGTGTTATTTAGATCAAATACATTCATTAGCATTTATATTGCCAACTTTGTACAGTAAATCCTCAAACACTGTTTTTAACGGCTGTATTTCATCATATTAAAAAGCACGGCTTAAAGTTAATTAATGATTAGTCTTAATCAATGATTAGTTAACAGAGTATTTTAATCGGAAATAGAAAAACTACACCTTAGTCGTGCAATCCGTACAAATAAGTTTCAAAGATGTACAAAGTGTTCTATCTCAAATATAAACACAAATAAATTATTCGATTTGTTGCAGATAAGAATGTTTGGTTCAACAATATTCTTATGTAAAGCCCGTTCCAACCTGGTGACTACACTTAACTATAGGTACATGACTACACCTCTGACTACCCACAAGGCATATTACGGCGGTTATATAATACTGTAATGACTCGTCTAATAAAGTAAAATGTTGTGTATGTGACACAATTCAGTCAATTAAATGAATATATATAGAAATACGAGAAAATCGATACACAGTCTAAACCAGTCTGAACCAAGAGTCTGCAATACGTACATGCATAATGTTTAAAATAATGTTTAATTAAATAAATGATTTTTAATTAACCGAAGCCATTTTTACAATAATGCTTTAAGGTTCCTTCGACAGTATATAAGCCTTAAAAAGTAACTAAAACACATCTTATTGTAAGAATCAAACACAATAACGTTTTAAACAAAAACAATTATTTAATAAAAATACAAATATATAGAAAGTCTGGTAAAATATAACAATAAATAATAATATATAATATATATGCATATATCAACAGAAATCTTATTCATCAACAATTGAAGGCATTTCTGCAGGTGCTGCAGCTAAAGATTCTTTCAAGAGTTGCTTAATCTCGCCAATTTCTTGCTTGAGAGATTCTAGTTCACTAACCGAATCTTCATTAGCCACATCTTTTTCCCTAAAATATCTTTGTATAAGTTGTGTCATTAATATCGGAAAATCTCTGGTAACACGCTCATCTAAGTCTTTTTCAATAAAGCAACAATTGGTAACTGTAAAACGAGCTTTTTTGCCAGCAGGGCTCTTTGTTAAAATTTGTAACCATTCCAAAGCCGAACCAAGACCTTGAGCAGTTGGAATTAAATTTAGAGGCGGCGGTAATACAGTTTGGTCCATATAATCCATATATAAATCAGTTTTTCCAAATGTCCACTCTACATCAACATTGTCAGTTAATTTTTGAAATGTGTTGGACATTGTAGCAATAAGCATATTTAATAGAATAATTACTATTAAAATTTCAAAAAGAGCAAATGCTATATATCCTATTGCTTCAGTAAACGTATGTTCGTTCACAATAAAAGTATTTTCAACCTCTCCCGGCAATGTTTCAATAACAACATCTCCGGACGCCAAATCAGACATACAAAAAATTGCCCAAAAATAGGTTTTCAGAGCTGAAGAAAAATCTACGAAAGAACCTGCTTGAGATTTTTGAACGCCGGTTGCCTTATCTGTTTGTGTCATTCCATCGTAATAGTGGTAAAGTCTACACGTTCCACATGTGAATGAAACTATTATTAGACTAAAAATCGTTAAGTACTTTGCAATATCTACACTCATTTTTCCTAAACATATCTGTAAAGGTCCCATTATATAATGTAACCTCACTAAATGCATCAGACGGAAAAATGACATTACAACAGCCATTGCAAACGTACCCTCTGCAATTAATGTTGGATCTAAGTGATGCCAATACTTTCTTTCTAAATCAGCCTGATCATTCTGTTGCACATCAATAGACGCGGCTAACCAAAAAGAAAATGTCAAAATATAAAGTATATAGGTCACCAAATCAAACCAATTCCATAATTTTGAAAAGTATCGAACTGGTCCCTTTATCATGCACAAACGAAAGCTGCCCCATATTATACTGCAAACAAAGAGTATAATAATAGGCTCCAAGCCCGAATTCGGAGGCCCTCTTTTCATGCCTTTCTTGCTCATATTCGACTCTAAAAATATAATTATCAAAAACACGAAATATCCCCCAATATGTGTCAGCATTTTATTTAATGGAATAGAATAATGCTTTACTAGACTATGTCTTGGCAATATCAGGCACAATATAGCAACTATTGGTAGCAATACTAGCCTAAAAGCTGGGTAGATGGCTTGCATACTTGTCGACTTAAATCTCCATTCATAAAAGTCACCGTGCCAAGCACTTTCTACCATCTGCTGCGTGTTTGGATGCGCAACAAACTGCTTCTGTTTAAAATCCATAGCTAACAATAATCTAGGATAAACAAAATGGCCTGGACTATCTAGGCCATTACGCTGTTTTAGTATCAAATCCATCTCTTCTGTACTTCTACAACAAGCAATCAATTCCACTGCAAAATTGCTAATTTCCTGTGATAATTCTAAATAGGCAGTCTTAAATTCGGGCACCATTTTGGAACACAACAATAACTCCCTTGATAATTCGAAAGCAGTTAAAATGGGATCATGTGTGGAATGGCAAATATAGGCTGGATTTGTAATTGCTCTATAGAGATTTAAGCGTAACGTTTCACCATGTAAAAGGTCATCATGATCCAAATGGGTTAAACACTCGTGACATCCGCAATTCGGCAAATGTGGTTTAGAAATTTTGTGTCCTCTTTCTATAAGTAACTCAATAATCTCAAAATGCCCACACTGAGCTGCTAAAATTAATGGCGTAACATGATCAGGAAAATCAGAACTGTGCGTAACCCCAACAAATTCCAGACCAGGGGCAATTTCCTGTAATTTGTCCAAAAGTAATTGAAGTATTTTTATTTGATTGTCTCTTATCGCATGTAATGCACAATCACCAACATCGATATCTCTTTGTTGCAATAAAAATTCTACGATAGATTCTGAACGATTTTGTACTGCTATGTGTAAAGCCGAAACACCTTGAAAATTTACACAATTAATGTTAAATCCGTGATTCTCTTGTAAAAACTCTTTTACTGCTGCCAAGTCGTTAGATTGTACTAACTCAAAGAATTTTTTTTCTGATTGTTGTAAATGTGGAAGAAGTATACTAGCTCGGGGTTGTAAAGGTTCATCTTCTAAGCGTCGATATCCTCTGGCATTAAAACTATAATGGCCAAAACTCAACTCTCTAGGGAGATGAAACTGGGATCGACCATGACTGGGTCCTCCTTGACTGACTCCCTGACTGGCTCCCTGACTGACTCCCTGACTTGATGATGGAATATCAATATATCCCTTAGGAGGTAAAGGTGGTGGGCTCGGAACTGGAAGTGAGGCTGAATCTTCAGCAATCATAGAGATTTTGAAAGACTAAAGTAAAATTATAACCATAATATTGTCGTTAATCTTGAATTCGATATGAAAATTATTGACAGTGACATACGTCACTTATTACAACTTACTCGAACATGATCCAAACATACATTTGTCGCAGATATTTATTTTAAATTATTAAAAATAATTCTGTACAGTTGAACCCAACTGAGGAATGTAGTTACAAAGACTTGAATCCCGATTTTGAAAAAAATGTACGCCTGGATACCGAATCTGACTTTGAAGCAAATACTAACTTTCAAGAACCAGATCAATCATCATTCTAGAAGATAGTATTTATGAAGATAGTTCAGATGACTTTCTACCCAATACTGATTCCTCTTCTGATTCAAGTTCGGATAGTGACGTCCAGCAAAGAAAGAAAAAAGTGACAAAGAAAATCACCAGTCACGTAACAGCGGAAGAAAGCGTTGAAGATCAAGAAATAATAGAACATGGTGAAACTAATTTGGATGTGAATGAAACAGTAAAGAAAACAAGAGGCAGGAAAAAAAATAAAGCAGGAGAAGAAACAAGGAAAAGGAAAAGGGATTGAAACCATTGGGAAAAAAATATTAAAAAAAAGTTGAAGACCCAAGGCAAAGAATACTACACAGTGAAGGGAAAAAAGAAGCCTGCAAAAAGTGTTAAAGAACCATGTAACTGCCGACGAAAATGCTTTGAAAAGTTTTTGCCACCTGAAAGACAGGAAATATTCAAAGACTTTTACAACCTATCATTGGAAGCACAAAATCAGTGTATAGCTAATTTGGTAGAAGAGCAAAATAAAAAAGTTGAAAAGATGAGAAAAGACGGAAAAGAAAGCAGAAGAAAATATTCTAGAAAATACCACCTGTTTAAAAATGCTGCGATGACTGAAGTTTGCCAAAGAATGTTCTTAAATACTCTGGATCTAACACTTAAAAAGGTCAGGGTAATAATCGAGAAGAAGAGGTCTTCAGAATCAGGTATTTGTCCAGAAGATAGAAGGGGAAAACATAGTAATCACCCTAAGGTGCCACACGAAGATAAAGAGGAGATTCGAAAACATATTAAAATGTTTCCAAGTTACGCAAGTCATTATTCCAGGTCTCACACAAAAAAGCAGTACCTGTCGCCTGATCTCTCAATTTCAAAAATGTACAGATTGTATGTAACTCACTGTTTAGAGAAAAACATGGTCCCCAGGAACGAAGCTCTTTACCGACACATTTTCGTAGAAGAATTTAACTTAGCTTTTCACAAACCGGCGAATGATACTTGTGGAACTTGTGACAAGTATAATCTTCTACTTAAGTCTGCTTCGAGTGATGAAGAAAAAGAGCAGCTTACACTAAAAAGAAATGAACATCTGCAGTTGGCTAACTCGGCGTATGAAGAAAAACGCAGTGACAAAATTCGCTGTAAATCAAACCCAAAAATGGTTGTGGTAAGTTTTGATCTTCAAAAGTGCCTTGCCACTCCATACCTCACTAGTGGAATCTCTTTTTATAAACGAAAATTGTGGACACTAAACCTCACCTTGTATGAAACAAGAGGCAATAAAAATTCCGCTATCTGCTATTTGTGGAATGAGACTATTGCGAAAAGGGGAGGACAAGAAATAGCATCCTGTTTGTTTGCTTATCTAAAATCTCTTCCTCACGATGTGAATGAAGTTATTTTTTATAGTGACTGCTGTCCTGGACAAACAAGGAACATTTACTTGCCTCTGATGTTTATGACAGTTTTAGAACAGTTTAGTAATTTAGGCAGAGAAGTTATCATTCGTCACA
Organism: Amphimallon solstitiale; assembly: GCA_963170755.1. Lineage (NCBI taxonomy): Eukaryota > Metazoa > Arthropoda > Insecta > Coleoptera > Scarabaeidae > Amphimallon > Amphimallon solstitiale. Next base: position 1,040,619 of record OY720679.1, on the reverse strand, counting down.
AATTTTTAGTACCAGGACGTACACATATGGGAGCTGACACTATACACGCTTCTATAGAAAAAGCCAAAAAAACAACTACTGTTAGAGTTGATATTCCCAGAGACTGGGCAAATCTTATACGCATGATTCCTCGAACTCCCCCGATTGTTGTTACTGAAATGGGCTTACAGGATTTTTTAGATTTTAAGTCACTTTTGCGTAGTCGTTTTCAGCACAGGAAATTAAATACTAGTGGCCAACCAGTGATATGGAACAAAATTAGGCATATACAATACTGCCACGATAAAATAGGTACAATGCTTTACAAATTTTCGTTTAATAATGAAGAAGAATTTAGCGGATTAGATTTATTAAGGAAAAAAACTCGACGTTCACAGATCTTGCAACTAACACCAATTTCGAAAGAACTATTAGGAATACCTGAAAACAAATTACAGCACCTAAGAGACCTGCAGCCTTACATTGACGCAAATAGCAGAATGTATTATAGCCAGTTTCTTAACACACTGACTGTCTCCTCTACAGCTGTCGATGCATTAACTGAAGATGAAGAGGATTTTTCTGATGAAAATTAAGTTAATTTTGATTACTTGAATTTTTTTCTTTATTATCTAAAAATAAATCAAGTTTCAACTGACCTGTCCAACACTATTTATTCCTACTTCTTTAAGTTACAAAAGGGCCAATGTGGCTAATTTTAAATTTTTTCCTTAAATTAACAACGGCCAATGTCACATTTTTTTGGCTAATTTTAATTACTGATTTTCAAAAAGTATACAGTTAACTTCACTCATATACGCCAAACAAGTATGTGAGGGTGTGATAGTAAAAGCGAATCAGTCTCAATCATTTTTAGCACCTGTAATTTTGATGAAAAGTTTGAACCGTATTTTCTCAGATTAGTGTTTTCTAACTTTGGCCCTTATAGAACCAAGCCACAGATATATTCCCTCTACGATATTAGCAATGATTAGCAATGTAGAGGTGGGCAAAACGGTTCATTTCATTGATCCGGCTCACTCGGTCCAGCACCTCATTGTGAGCCGGGTCCCGGAACCGGCTCATTTGAACCGTGTGGATCCGTAATAGCATACCGTTCAGGAACGTGTAGGACGTAGGACATGTAATACTCGGCGCCGTCGCGTCGGCGTCGGCTCAAACGAACCGGGATTGTTTAGGCTGCGCGTACACCAATTATACAAAAAGTTTGACAAACAATTTATTTGAAGCTATAATGCACACAAATTTGACAAATTAAGCAACGACCCAAGTGAGCCGAGATCCGGTTCATTGAAATTTAGTGAACCGGCTCCCTCGGTTCCCTGCTGGGATTCGGTTCACTGAACCGGTTCGTTCGCGAACGACCCACCTCTAATACAGAATACAGAGTAATATGCCAGCCACACATGATGTCAGCAATTTGAAGGTTATAATAGTTATTGAAAAATGATTTTTAATCATCTGTAATTTGTATATAATTATTTGAATAATCATAACCTTATGTGATGTTATCCAGAATTTATCGTTCCGAACAAGATATACGTAAACGACAAATAGATACATTAAAAGTGTTTAATGATAAGTAGGTACGGTTTATTAACTTATATTAGAAGTAAAGATATTTTCATTTCAGTGTAACCGAAATTAAAGAAGGTGTAGAGTATCAAATACAATTTTATTCAGGAGGCAATGCTTTAGTACTTGTTGTTAATTTAACGAAAGAATTTCCAAATGAAAGACCTATAATAAAAATATCACCCTTAATAATACATCCCTGGGTAAATAATGAAGGTGAAGTTATGTCTGCACCAGGATTATTAAGTGTAAACTGTAAAAATAGCAGTGTATAATTTATAACCATTTTATAGTTTACAGTCTACTCTGATTTGGGTCGGGTTGTTCAAGCAATCACAAGAGAATTTGAAAGAAATCCACCTCCTTTGGCCAGTGAACAACAAGTAAATAATGCCACATCACCCACAATTCCAATAAAAGGTATAAGCACAAAACTTAATAACAAGTTTATAAATAATATGAATTTTTAGATTCTGATACTATAGGCAAAATAAGTCCAAATTACCCATCAAACTATCTTAATAGACATAGTTTTTCACCACCATCAGGAAGTAATGCTTTGCAGGCTTTTATATTTCCAGAATTAAATGTATATTCCCTGGAAGAATTAGAATTTTTAAATGAAAGTGAGGAAAGACGTACAGAATTTCTTGAAAACCTACATCAAATACATGATATGAATAAGACTTTAGATGATATGATTTCTCAAGTTGAGGAACTAGCAGGTACTGTTTGGTATACATAAACAGTGAAGTTATTAAAGATATATCAAGTTTCATATTGTTCGATAATTATTGATAAATAAATAAAAATAACTGCTATTACTGTTTTAGATAAAGGTGGTGCACTTCAATATTAACTACATAAATCATAATTATGTCTTAGATTATTGGTCTATAATATATCTTCAAAGCATTTTGTTTTAGATTCAAATCTAGAAAAAGAGAGGCATTTAGAAAAGTTACAAAAAGACATTGATTTTAGAATACAAGAAGTTACAAAACTTGCTTTTGAGAATGAAAGACTGAATGTTAAATATCAGAATTTGTCAGATAAATATTCCCCAGAAAATATAAAGGTACACTTGAAAATAATTGCATATTCCTTTTATAACTCTCCTGTTTCAGGATCAATTAAAATTAGCTGCCGAAAAGTCTGAAGCTGAAAGTGAAAGGATTGCAGAAGCATTTTTGAAAGGTGAAATTGATGTTGATAAGTTTACAAGTATGTATATTCAGTCAAGAACATTAACACAAGCCAGAAAAACCAAGGAAGAAAAATTATCACAACAATTGCAAAGCTTGAAAAAAGCTGGGTTTTAGATACTAATAATATTGTTAAGTATTTGAAATAGGTTTTTTATTATTTTCCTTCTTTAACTGTGATTTAGTTAATTGCATTATCATATATTATGTATTTTGAAATACATTAAAAACTTTATCAAATTTGTTTTGTTTGATTTTTTAATCAAAACCATATAGAATAGAATAATGTGCATCTCTACACACACAATTTTGTGTCTAAGTATGTAGCCATAAAAACTGAAGATGTTCATTGGGTGAGTGTTTGCAAAAGCAGGATTTTACAATTTGATATCATTTACATACATTAAAAACTATCTTACTTTTGGAAATAACTCAAACAGGTAGACTTTTTATGTGAATGTTGATATAATTAACAAATTTAAATGAAATATTAATTTCAAATATAGTTTATTTATAATAATTCATAAAGCTATTTGGTACATATATTACATATATAGTGATGTGTTCAATTAAAACTAAATAAGTATACAGCAAACTATTTTACAAACAAAATTAAAATTCTGCATCAGTTGTAAAAACATTATCTAGTGCTTCAGAAATTACTCCGCTTTTTTGATATTCCCCAACTTTCTTTTCAAAGAAGTTTGTTTTGCCTTCAGTAGAAATTATATTCATAAAATCAAATGGATTTGTAACATTATAAATTTTGGGACAACCCAATTCAGTCAATAATCTATCTGCTACAAACTCAATATATTGGCACATAGACTGACAGTTCATTCCAATTAAACTAACAGGTAGAGCGTCTGACAGAAATTCTTTTTCAATTTCTACTGCATCTGAGATTATACTAACAACATGAGATGTTGAAGGTTTTTGTACGAGGTAGGAAAATAATAAGCATGCAAATTCATAATGCAATCCTTCATCCCGAGATATTAATTCATTTGAAAATGTGAGGCCAGGCATAAGACCTCTTTTTTTTAGCCAAAATATCGCAGCAAAACTACCTGAAAAAAATATACCTTCAACTGCAGCAAAAGCAACAAGACGTTCACCAAAAGTAGCTTCCTTGCTACTTATCCACTGCAATGCCCAATTAGCCTTTTTCTTCACACAAGGAAGTGTTTCAATTGCATTAAATAAAAATTCTTTTTCCTTAGGATCAGTAATGTATGTTTCAATAAGCATGCTATACATCTCAGAATGTATATTTTCAATAGCTATTTGAAATCCATAAAAGCAACGTGCTTCTGTGACTTGCACTTCTTGACTGAATCGTTCTACAAGATTCTCATTTACAATTCCATCCGAAGCAGCAAAGAAAGCCAATACATGTTTAATAAAATGCCTTTCATCATTAGTTAATTTATTCCAATGATCTATATCTCTGGATATATCAACTTCTTCAGTAGTCCAGAAAGAAGCTTCAGCTTGTTTGTATTTTGCCCAAATATCTGGATATTCAATGGGAAACATGACAAAACGTTTTGGATTTTCTTTAAGTAATGGTTCTAAATTAGGATCAAATGTTTCACGAACAGCAGATGTTTTAATTGCTTTATTTTCTGATTCATTCCTCAAAACATTAGAACCGTTTTCGGTTAAAACCTTTTTTAATGATGACAAATCGATGTTTTCTTTATTTTCAATCGGTGGCATGTTGATTAGATAATCTAATTTAATAAAGAAATGTTATTTTTAAAATTGCAGTGATACGTTTTCTTACCTTTTGTCTAAGTATCAACAACAAAATCAAATCGCCTACAAACTGATTTGCGCGGTAACTAAACTAAACTTGTATCACGGATGGTAAACGCTATTTCATAACCTGTAAAAGCCATACGTACTAAATATTGGCGGGAAGCAATTTGTTTGGCTAAAGAGATGAGCAATATATCCAGTAGCAGTTATTAATCACTGTTATTCCACAGTAACAGTGATATCGCTTTCGAAATATCAGTGATTGAAATAACTTTTGGATATCGACCGTACAATTCAACGGCGAGTGCGGGTACGTGCAAACCAAAGAGATTGTAATATAATATGTGCAGTTTGTACGCGAGGTAAGTGATCGCAACAACTGCAGGTGGGGTAAGGGGCATTGATACGATTATAGTCCTTAAGGTAGTCCGACTTCGTGCTATCATTGGTCGAAATGTCGTGTTCGTACTTGGTTCGTATGATTTCGTACGAGCATGACATTTCGACCAATGACAGCACAAAGTCGGATTACCATAAGGACTATAATCGTATCAATTCCCTTTACCCCACCTGCAGTTGTTGCGGCCACATACCTCGCCTACAAACTGCACTCATGCTTCCTCTATTATATTACAATCTCTTTGGTACGGACTGATATTCGGCAGTCGGAACGTAACGATTTGGCACACTTCGGTATCAGTGAATTATAACTGCGATCACTGTCAATAACAACCACGCCTAAAAATATCTACTTGATATTCCCACTTGGCAAAATCACAATTTTAGAGAAAGATGAAAATACGAATTTGCTAATGTAGAACAAGTGAGCATATAGTGATTTTGCCAAGTGGGTTATAATTTAATATCAAGTAGATATTTTAAAGGGTGACTGATAACGGTGATCGCAGCTATTAGCCGCGCTTAAAATATCTATATGATATTTATATTTTAATAGATCTGCCGTTCTTAAAATAATTGTCTAGCATTTACAGGATAGTTGATATTATTATGAAATAAACTAAGAAATAGTTAAATATTAAATACTGAGTAAAACATATCACAATAAGTGCAATAAACACTATATTATTTGTTCATGCTTTCAATATATGTATCTTATAATACTATATTTAGCCTTTGTAAAAATGTATTACTTAAGAGGAGCGTTTACCTATCGAAACTTGTAAGGCATCGCCGTTTTGCGTTTTTTAAATTTATTTTGTAATTTTAGAATCTCAAATTTGGGATAACGATGCAAAAGGCATAAATTTATAATGTCAAAGTTAGTTTTTGTATTAATTTATTTTCTTAAAAATGTTATGTGTTTTGGAAATAACTACAAAAATGCATGAATTTGATTAATGTCTACTAACAACGGCTGGTACACAAGAAAAGTACTACCTCTACGCGCCAGCTGCACATTTGATGAACGATATAAAAAAAATCAAATTTATGTAATTATTTTTGAAGATAAAAAAATTAAATTGTAAACATTGTCACACACATTTCACACAAGTGTTTTCGAACCTATGGCGTCATCTATCCCCACTTTACGGTATCTCTGTCGAGCTAGCGAAGACGCAAAGCTATCGGAATCGGTCGGCTATTGCAGACTTAAATTTGAGCGACAGTTTTATAATTAAAAAGAAATGCCATATAGGTATACCTACAATATTCGAGTGTACAACAGCACATTTTTTATCAAACGAAACAGAAATGTCACACCTAATCACTGCATATTTTACAATAATTTATTTACCAAAGTTTGAATAACATTTGTTTTTATTTTAAAAATTATTTCAGACCTTCCTCTCAAAGTTGTTCGCTGCATGTATACATGTATTTTTACAAATAAGCAAGTTAGAAACATACCGAAAAAATCATTACATCAAACTCAGAATGAGATGTGTTTTTTTTCAGCGAAAAAAGTATTACATTGACTTATACCATGTGCTTGCCGGCGACCTGCGGGTAGGGTTTACCGTAAGATAAAACGACGACACCGAGAGTTTGTATGAGTTAGTACGAGAAAGCAATATACAAACTGCAGTACAGCTGCTATCTATCCTTGTTGCCCTGATTAAACGGAGAGTCAGTCTAGCCCGTTCTAGCCTCAGCGTAAATGTACTCAAATCCCCTCTTTTCCAACACTACACTCGACCAAAAAGCAGTTTGTATATTGCTTTCTCGTAGTAACTCATACAAACTCTCGGTGTCGTCGTTTTATCTTACAGTAAGCCCTATCCGCAGGTCGCCGGCAAGCACATGGTATAAATGTGTACAGGGTTATTGACTATATTTGGACCAATAGATAACTTTGTTATTTGAAGGATTAGAAAAACGTTTAAATTAGGAAAGTTGTAGGATTTCACTCAAGGCGCTAGAATTTGATATCAGAAAAAACAAACGAACGTCGTAAAGCCGTCAAAAACGGCTAACTTAGTTTTTTTTAAATGGAATACCCTATATAATGTTACATAATCTGATTCTAAATAAAATTTCGAGTATATTCCATTTATATAACATATACCTACATTCAACTGTTTTCGCGCTATCGCTGATTGAAAATCGTACTACTATATGTTTTCTACACCCTTCGTATATGAATTTACGTAAGTCATTACGGGGTTTCTATGGAAACATAGTAGTAGTACGATTTTCAATCAGCGATAGCGCGAAAACAGTTGAATGTAGGTATATGTTATATAAATGGAATATACTCGAAATTTTATTTAGAATCAGATTATGTAACATTATATAGGGTATTCCATTAAAAAAAAACTAAGTTAGCCGTTTTTGACGGCTTTACGACGTTCGTTTGTTTTTTCTGATATCAAATTCTAGCGCCTTGAGTGAAATCCTACAACTTTCCTAATTTAAACGTTTTTCTAATCCTTCAAATAACAAAGTTACTATTGGTCCAAATATAGTCAATAACCCTGTACATAGGTTTGAACAGTTTGAACAGTGCGGCCCGTAATTTTTTGGGACGGGAGGGCACCGGGGCGGGGGGGGGGAGTCTGAGTGTTTAATATCAAAAATTAAATACAGACAAAAAAATAAACCCAATATAATGTTATTTAATTAACTTGTTTGAAAATGAAATCCATTCGCCGTTTCTTAAATTACGATTAGCAATATGATTAATAACTAATTCATTGAAGTTTGGTGTTGATGTCAGTAATTGTTTTTCAATGGAACACATTGCTGAGGCACACAGTCTGCTTTCCTGCATGGTATTTCTAGAAAATGTCTTTATTCTCTTCAGAGAAGAAAAACAATATTGCAATATTCTTATTTTTATTAACTGCATTAAATTTAACAACAGTTTCCAGTTCTTTTAATGAATATCTGTCATAAAGCCCTAGAAATTATTGTAAATTCTCATGTTTAGGTTAGGATTTCATTTTAGATTTAGTAGCTACAACTCGATGTTGTTTTAGAAATTTTCTCACTCTTTCCTTTCAGGGTGTATGTGCACAGAGATTTTTTTCTGTTTGAACCCCAACATCACTTGTAGTAGGAATTTCCATAACTGCTAAAATACAATTAAAAAAAGTAGGGGTGGCCACCACACGACTTTTTTTATATGTGTGAGCGTTTCAAACTATACAATTTTAAGAATTTTTTTGTACAAAACTTATTCAAAATCCTATTCTAAGTACTTTCATTCTCTTAAAGATATTCGAAGAAAAGTGCTACTCGCTAAGAATAAAAGTGCTACTTCCGGTCCGAATTTTGAAATTTAATGTATACAAAAAATATTACAAATCCAACTCTAAATACTTTTGTACTCTTAATAAATATATATAGAATGCATAATTAACGACATATTTGCAAAAAATCGTTATTAGGTAAGAGTAAAAGTGATACTTCCGGTCCGAATTATGAAATTTCTTTAATACAAAAGATATTGGAAATTAAGATCTAAATACTTTTATACTCGTAACGTACCCGTCTACAAAGCATGACTTGCAAAGTATTGGCAAAAAACTGATTTTCGATAAGAGTACTACTTCCGGTAGTAATTTCGAAAAACTTTTTAAATAAAATGGGTCTCAATTTAATTTTAAGTATATATGAATTCTTTATAAATTTGTTTAAACTTAGTAGTTGACGAAATATTTGCAAAATTCGATTTTTTCACTGAAGTAGTAATTTCGAAAAACTTTTTAAATAAAATGGGTCTCAATTTAATTTTAAGTATATATGAATTCTTTATAAATTTGTTTAAACTTAGTAGTTGACGAAATATTTGCAAAATTCGATTTTTTCACTGAAGTAAAGTACTATTTCCGGTCTACCGATTTTACTGAAAAACTAATCAGATCCCAAGAGGCAGATTATACACGTAAATACAAAATTTGGAATTGATATCTACAGCTGTTTGACCGCTATAGTGGTCACACACACAGAGAGACACACAGACACACACACACACACACACAGAGAGAGAGAGAGAGACATTTTTTAAAAATGGTGTCAGGGGACTTCAAAACGTGGACATCTGCAAAAATCTCGAGGTCGAAAATTTTCGTCATCACAATACTTCCTTATACTACGTATGAGAAAGTAAAATTATACATTTCATTAAATACAAATTAATTGTATGTGTGTAACTGTAAAGTTCTAAATTGTTCTACTTTATACTAGGTTAAATACATATTGCAGTGATCTTGAATAAATAATAATATGTAAATAAATAAGTATAATCAAGATCACTTCAAGTTTTATTTAAATTAATTTTTACTTTATTCATTTTTACCATAATGTGTATATAAATATTCACTATATCAATAATTTACGAAAACTTTATTTTTTATTTAAGTAAAACAATAAAAGAATCTTAGTAAAATATTTATAAAGTCATAATATTGAAAGACGCATTAAATGTTACGTGAAAAGGAACGAGCAAGTGTTTCTCGCACGGAGGTCGACCGTATGGCCGGTGAAAAACAACATTATTCATCAGATGCACGTATGAGTCATAAACGTATAGACGAATTTATATTCACATGTTTGTTTACCTTTTTCAAGGATTATTAATACGCTGTTTCCCCAAGTGACCGATAAGAGCAGCACCGTCGATATACAATTTTGGAGGTGGATTCGTGTATGCCGAAAGTTGCCGTATGTTTTTATAAAGAAAATTAGGCATAAAAGAGCGGACGGATAAAATTTCCGGGATAGCTGGTGCAAACCGCTCTCTTTAACTAATCTAAAAGTAGGTGATAAACCACTTCCTCCTCTTTTAAAAAGGATTACTTTTAAATCCGGACTTAGAATAATTTTTGAGATTTTCGACACTTATAAAATTTTTAACAAGATTCAACACTTGTAATATTTTCTCGGATAACATGCAACGTGTATTACATTGAGATTTGTAGTTATTCTTGTATAAATAATTATGTATGAAATAATTTTATTTATGAATTTGGATCTTGAATTTATTGAATTTCATTTTATTTTATTTTCCTAGAGTGTTTTGTTTTGCATGTAGGGGTACTATGCCATACATTATGACAAAACTTTTCTAGTAATTGTAATGATAACTTTGGATAGCATAATCATTTCATTTTCGTATAATTTACTTAGCTTTTAAATTTATTTATCCTTCAAAAGGGATTTGAAATTAATAATTTTCTTCTATGTGTATATAGGATTTATATAAGTGAACAAGTTTGAAATTTATTATGGATGAATTTGAAACCATGTACGAAGAGTTAAGGTGATTAGATAGTATTTGTTATAAATGTGTGTATAGTGGCGTACCAAATTCTTTGTTTGTAGTGGTGTTTTTGTATTGGAATTTCACGAGAAAGGTAAAGTTTATTTTTAATGTATATATTATTTCTTTTTATATGTGTATCAAGTATATTTTTGTTGTATTTGGGTGTTCAATATTAACGTGTTGAATAATATATCAGGAATGTGTGAAATGAATTATGTCGTTATCTAATTCATAGCATGGAGTCCTGGTGAATTTGAAAGACACGAATTGGTCTTGGTGGTACTGCGTTTGGGAGCGAGAAAAGGCACCAGGCAGAACTAATCAGGGCTGAGTTAGTCTATTGAATATGCAAAAACATTATTTTATTTCTATAAATTTTATTTATATATATATTCCTTAAGGAGTGAGCACATTGTGATGTATGTTCGGGTTGCGTCCGACGAGTTGAAAAAGACATACTCGTAGGGTGGAACTTTGGGATACTCATCTGTGTGAATTTGCTATCTGATGGTACTGTGTTGGGAGCGAGAAAAGGCGCCGGACAGGACTAATTAGGGCAAAGCCATATCCTTAATGTTTATATTTTGTTAGCAAATAGTAGATCGCGCAAAATTTTTGGTTATTTATATTCCAGTACAATCCATCATGTGTAATTTATTTTATTTTTGATTGTTTACATGTATCTATAACAAATATAATTCATAATAATCACGTTCACATTTTTCTTTAGACATAGGCTTTTCACGACATTATGACTTCATTTATTTTTATTTCTTATAATATTTTATTGATTATGATGTATCAATTTGAATAATGATTGAATTATTGATTCTTTGTATGTAAATATTTGTATATTAAAACTTTTGAATTCGTTTAAAATTATTTTTAATAAATTAGATGTTAAGATTTATTTGGCATTTTATTTTCTTTACCTGACCTGGAGATAATTAAAGAGCAGGAGAATCGTTTGGAGAATCTACTTATATTTTCTGCCCCTGAGAGAATTATTTATTTTAAACTGAGCTGGTTATATGTAAAGGTTTTGCTTAACCTACTTTTCAGCAGAAAATTCTTTGTATCACAGTCTAGCATAAGGCCTAGCACTGGGATGCGTGCTTGACTCTCAATTACACATTGATTAAATAATTAGCAGTTACCTGTGTGCCTTTGATATTAACAATATTGTTGTAAACTTGTGTTATTCTTTGTGTTTTGTTAAACTCGAATGAAACACTATTTATAAACTTGTTTTAGGACTGTATTTAACTTAACAATTGTGTACGTGCACAGCGTGCATCATATGCTTTCTTACTCGTGTCTATTATATGCGCACGCAGTGTGAATCTGTTTTTACTTATTTCTATATGTGTGCGCACGCGACCCGCACATGCGCACTCACCATGTATACATGCGCACGCACCATGCACACTCCCCACTCACCAGGCTTAATGGCGCGAGAAAATCATATTTAAAACTATGATCATTACCCAAACATGCCGCCCCCCTTGCCAGGACGTGCCGGGCAATATTATAATGCTAAAAACGTCTACACATACAGTACATTAAATACACAACTAAACATAACAAAACAGAAAACAATGAATACATTTTAAAGAATTGAAAATTTAAGATATCGAATTTCATTTAACAAACATAAGACAATACAGTTTTATCGGTAGGCAATAAACAAATCTTATTAACTGCTCTTCTGAATGTGCCGCCAACAGTATCTACCTCCACCACACGCACTATATTGTCACTTCCATGGTAACAGCTGATGATTCGGCCCATTTTCCAAAACATGGTAGGCAAGTTGTCTTCCTTCAACAACACCAATGCTCCCTCGAGTACATCGTCCTTCACCGCAAATCTCCACTTGGAACGTTGCTGCAGAGTATGTAGATAATCACGAGACCAATTTTTCCAAAAATGTTGTATAAGCAACTGCATATGCTTATAACGATGCATTAATGATGCTCTCTCTTGTGTAACAGCTGCTTCTGGTAGGTACAGCTCGTAGATTATTGCCAATAAGGAAATGACCAGGTGTTAATATGGTATAGTCTTTGGGAATGTTGGTAAGAGGAATGAGAGGTCGGGAATTTATAATAGACTCTATCTGCACTAAGACAGTATAAAATTGTTCGTATGTAAATGAAACATTATGCATTATACGTGTCAAGTGATGTTTTGCTAGCTTTACAGCTGATTCCCATAAGCCGCCCATGTGAGGAGATCGTGCCATGTTATTTTATTTTCTAAGAAGTAATCACGAGCTAACAGGTTTTCAGTTAAGACTTTAAATTCTCGTAAGAGTCGATTATTTGCCCCAACAAAATTAGTAGAATTGTCAGAGTAAATATGTGAGCTTAATCCACGTCTGCCGACGAAACGTTTGAAAGCGCACAAAAAAGCTTCCAATGAAAGACTTGTTACTAATTCAATATGCACTGCCTTTGTAACAAAACATATAAAAATACATATGTATGACTTCAATATTTTCCTGTTTCGCACAGTACTATCCTTTATTAGAAAGGGTCCTGCGTAATCCACTCCACATGAACTGAAAGGTTTGGAAGGAATTATTCTAGATGCAGGCAAATTTCCCATTTTCTTATTGAAATGATGTGGATTTGCAAGAAAACATACTATACATTTTCTTAATACTATGCCAATTATGATTTTTTCTTTGAAATCCTTTGGAACAATTTAAAATAAACTTAGAACAGCCTAGAACAACCGCCTGAATTTCGATTTTCGAAAAAAGGGCCGCCAGAAAAAAAAAGTTTTTTGCCGTTTTTCGGCCAATTATGATTTATTTTTTGAAATACTTTGGAACAATTGAGAACACACTTAGAGCAACTTGGAACAACCGTCAGAAGTTAAATTTTTGAAAAAAGGGGGGCTAACTTCACACTTTTGGATTTGGGTGTTTTGCATTATCTTTTGATATATAAGAGATACGGTTTTGACGTATTCGAACAATGTTTAGAACAAACCTAGAACAACCTAGAACAACCGGGAAAATTTTAATTTTTGCAAAAACTGGGTCCGACTTCATACTTTTGGCTTTCGTTTTTTCCCATTTTCTCGTCTGATTTTGATTTTTTCTATGAAATACTTTAGAACAATTTAGAACAAACCTAGAGCAACCTAGAACAATCGTCAGAATTCCAATTTTCAAGAAAAGGGGGGCCGATTATCTCGGCCAATTTTGAAATTTTTTTCGAGATTCTTTGGAACAATGTTTAGAACAACTAGAACAACCTGGAACAACCTTCAGAATTTCAATTTTCGAAAAAAGGGGGGCTGGGTGAAAAAGTCGTTTTTTCCAATTATCTCGGCCAATTTTGACTTTTTTTTTGAAATACTTTAGAACAATTTAGAATAAACCTAGAACAACCTGGAACAACCGTCAGATTTCCGATATTCGAAAAAAGGGGGGCTAACTTCACACACTCTTACTTGTTCATTATACTAAGAAGTACTACATTATGTAGCATATGTTAACACATTTTGTTTTACAAATCTTCACACAATTTTTTGTAACTTTTTAATACAATTTATCGTTGTCCCAAATCACGGGACAAATTGTATGAGGAAGAACCACAATTGTAGAACATTTTCACACAATCTTTTTTCCGTGTAGAAGTAATAACATTAATAAGTCGGATTAAGAATTACCACCGCTAGACATAATGCTTCATTAGGTAATGATCTATAATTACTGCAGTACTTACCTGGTACCTATAATGATGAAAACGATAATGAATTGTTTATGACTGACCAAGGGAAACTTTCTAATATTTCCCATTTTCTAAAATATTTCATCAATATGTAAGTTTTCTTATAGTCTATTTCAAAATATAAGAATATAACTTTCAACGGCTCTAATGCTTTTATTGCACCACCTTCTGCGACGATAATTATTATACCTGGTCTCCTTATTGAACGGGTACGGGTGAATGAGTTATTGCCGCAGGTGGTGCAATAAAAGCATTAGAGCCGTTGAAGTTATGTTCTTATATTTTGAAAAAAGGCTATACAAGGAAAGGTAATGGCACAAAACAAAAACAATAGTAGGTGTTTTATTTTATCTAGTAAACTAACATGTCATACATCAGAAAAATCACAAGTTGCTATATACCTGTTTTAAGTTGAAGCTCACACGCCGTTTCCATAGCTTCTATTCAACTTTTCGGTAAAGAAGGTAAAAGCGTCCTTCGAGCTTCTCTCACGTTACTGGCTATAAGTTGAAAATCTTCTGTTGTTAATTTGAGGCCGTCTGTAGGATTTTCTTTCACTTCTTGACGGACAAGTTTCGATGGTTTTTCATGAAGATTCTCAACAGCCTTTCTCTTAGATGTCTTACTAATAATCTGTCTACAAATGCTTGCATTGTCGTCGTGATTATGCGGGAAATAACTTGCTGTTACAAAGAGTTCACTGGACGTATGTGTATACTTAAGCGGAGCACTTTTTATTAGAAAACTTCCATCTAATCTTTCCTTCTTTCGAAATATGGGTTATGCAAAACTTAAAACCTTCATAAAACAATAAAGGTTTTCCTTTCTCATTCAACATTAAATTTCCTTCCATTTTTTAAGAAACAAATTTCTTAACAGAACAACTTTACTAAAACACTTTCTTTACTAATAAGAAAATTCTGATATATTCTGGTTATTTCAATAAGAATTTCAACTACTATTACGAGGGACCAATCCGATAGTCCGATAGTGGGAATTAAGATAGTAGGTGGAGCAACTCAAGGTAGAGATTGAAATCTCAACCACCTGAGTGGCGCAACTCCATGTCATAGGTGTATTAAATTATATAAGATATCCTCTCTTTATTAATAACTTTTCTCTTTTTGATTTGATTTCAAATTTTGTTTTTATTATGCATTAAATGTCTTTTCACTAGTTTGTATTATTTTTCTGAAATTTTAATATTGTTATAACAATGATTTAATCTAATATCGACTTGCAGAAATATTTCCCCACGAAATACATACAAGACTATACCGGTTGTGTCAAATATCATTAGGCATAGGGAATCTCATGCATATACGTATATATATGTATGCCAACCCGGTAGCATATTCGTATGTAGCGGACGCAAAACACCATGCCATTACGATCGGGTCATGCCGAAGCACAATTCGTATGTAAGAGACGTATTAGAACAAAAATTGCTAACACGTCTCCTACATACGCCATATTTAGATGTCATTACGTAAGTGAGCTTAACAAAATCGTTTTGTGATAGAAGAATAAAGAGAAAATATTGATGTAATAAGGAAATACTGACTGATTTATTAACATTACTACTACAAATATAAATGATTATCATTATTTTCTGGACTTATTACCTCCAAGCCCCACGTTTTTTTCTACGCAAATTTTTAAAGAGTGTGCTGTCTTTTTTTTTTCCCTGTGGCCAAGAGATCTTCTTCCAGAAAAAATAGTTTTTCCTCCCATTTTTCTCCTTGCTACTGATGTTGGCTGAATAGGAATTTGTTTTCCTTTTTCGACGTGTTGCTGCTGCAGAAGACTTATTTTTTGAAGAAATGCCTTTATATTTGAATTCAGTATACATTCCACTGACTAATGAATTGGTGGTGTGTGCATATTTATGTACATTATGCAAGTATGATTTTATAGTAGGATAAAATTGTTGGGGATCTTGTTCAAGTTTAGTGACAATATCATTTGAATATGTTAACCACCTTTCACTTTCCGAAGGCAAATACACTTCTTTATTAAGCTGCAGTATTTCATTTCTAGAAGATATTTCATTTTCGTATGACGTACTAGTTGATGATGGTAAAGCGCGCTCCAAAATAGGATCTGTTATTTTAGTATCTTGTAGCGGAAGAAATATTCTTTCGGGTGCATTTTTCCCGCTTGCAATTTCGTATAACTTTAGTTTAGCGTTTGTGGAGAGGTTATTTATAACCGTTAAAGTATTATAATTTCTAACCACTAAAGCTTGATGCTTGCAATATTTGCCGTTAAATCCTACAGGGCACGTACATTTACAACATACCATATCCACTTCGTAAATTATTTTATTATTTTTTTCACTCTGGACGTTAAACTCCATCTTCTCTATATTGACTGACATGACTTTACAGTTCGTATCATAGTTTTTTAGATACCTAGAGGTAACCACTTTTGACTCTCGACCAAAAATTAAATCTAGAATCCTTTGTTTATAATATAACTCAAAGCTAGTAACAACAAAATCTGCTAATTGAGTTACGTTGAAGGATTTTGTGCGTTCGAGTAGAATATCTTGCAATAAGCGGAACATAACTTCTGTATAGTTATTTGTACTCGTGCTTCTCAATGGAGGTCTTGCCGATAGCAAAGTTCCCACTCCTGTATTCCGCTTAACATATTCTCAATATATTTTTTAAAATTTTCATGGTCACAGCCGTTAAAAAAGTGCTGTTTTGAATTTTCAAGGTCTGTTTTAGAATACAAAATATTTTTTTTGGTACAGAATTTTTTGCCATTATTAGCCAACGCCAACATACTTTTAGTACATGGAACGTTCCTTTCTGCCGAATCATAATCGGTGAGAATGATACTAGGATTTATTTTAATTTTAAGGATTTCAAAAAGGCCTTCAACACCCATTTCAAAAATATCTGATTTTTGGCTACTGCTGATAATACAACCTATTGGTAAACCTCCAGCTGCAGATTGCGTTATATAAAAAATACACTTTGTGATTTTGACTATCGCAATTGCCAGTTGCATCAACAAACATTATTTCGGAACATTGGGGTAAATCAAGTGTTCTTTGCATTATTGGCGTACAAAGTGCAATTGCATATTCTCCATTTTTAATCGATAATTTGGAACGTACTGAACTATTTTTTTTATGAAATTTTAGCAATTCCTCAAGCTTAAGTAACTTATTGGGACCTGACACATCATTTTTTTTAGAAAGTAATATCTGCCAAAAACAAAATCTTCATAACTGTCTCCTAGCTCTTCCATTTTCATACAGTAGTAGGTATGGTAAGCAGAGGAGACTGAGTGACCCCTTTCGAATAATTCAATTATTCTTGTTTTCACGTCAAATCCTAGAGGTCGTTCACCAAGCGCTTCAACAACATCCAGCCTATGATTGTGGGTATGACGAAATTCAATAATACAAGGATATTCTTGATCTACAGTTAAAGTAGTTTTATTGCTTTTTGGTTTTGGCATAAAACGCTAAATTGTTATAAACCAATTCTGACTTATTTCACTCATACTTATTTATCATGGAATATATTATGTTTAAAAAAGTGTTTGGCATCCGATATGGACACACACAAATTGACTAATATCGAACAATGCTTTATTTTGCTTATTAAGTAACGATCTAAACATTGCTTATGTAGCAGACGTGTTAGCAATTTTACTTCAAATACGTCTGTTACATACGAATTGTGCTTCGGCAGGCCCGATCGTAATGACATGTTGTTTTGCGTCCGCTACATACGAATATGCAACCCGGTAGCTACTGTCCGTCCCAATGCCGGCGACGTATACAACGTATACCTAATGTATTTGACACAGTATATGCAATCAAAAGGCAAAAGATACCTTTTCGACTTCTGAGATACCGCAAGTATATATTATTAACTTCTTACCGATGACAACCTTGTATTTTCCGTCTAATAGTACCTAATGCAGAATACATCATGATTTAATAATCTCAAAGTTGTCACATTATTGCACATAATTACTCATTATAAATTAAATAGCACCAGTAAACTGTATTTAATAATTTTACATTTTTTATTATCTCAACCATGCATTTTCAATTGCATTTTCTATTAAAGTCGATATAATAATAATTTTAACTGACGACATTTTATACCTATATAATAGTAGACGGAATAAAACACACTTTACACAAATTACATATATTATTAAATACAACTTATATTGTATAAGACATGTTTCGCAATCACTGTAGCTTCGCCTGATATTCAATACTACTAAACTATATCATATATCGAATATATCCTATATCATACATATAATATATATGTATATTAATAGTGTACCGTCGTCGGTATTAGGATAATTGTAAAAAAATAAAAAACTGTTAATTAGATGTGCAAAGTTTCGTTTATTCAATTAACAAACTTCTTCACAGCTCTGTAATTTTTTCCTTATTTCCAAATACATAATTATATCAACAATTACATGCAGACATCCACAAACAATTATACTATTCACACGTGTGTGCGTCAACTATGAAATGTCACGTGTGAATAGTATAATTGTTTGTGGATGTTATGTAATTGTTGATATAATTATGTATTTAGAAATAAGGAATAATGATTGAATAAACGAAACGTAATTAACAGCTTTTTAAAATTATCCTAACTCCGACGACAGTACACTATTAATAGAAAATTTGAAGGATACGACTTTTCTTTTATATATATATCCTAAAATCATGTATTCGAATCTTACAATGTCATAAAACTCATAAATAAGGTGGGGAATTCCTGTAATTTACTTTAATGACTATTTACTATCTATTTTATGTTAACAGTATTTTCTAACAATAAATTTTACATGGTTTATGACCTTTAGATCTGTTATAGGGTTGAACTTTCACACTACATATTCAAAAGAGGACTTATTAAGATCCAATTGTTCATTGAGTAATGTGTCTCAATATTTCAAGAGACTCTATAAGTTTAATTTGAAACCTTTTGTTTCAGAATGTAAAATCTCCAAATTATTGTTAAATCTGTGGTTATTTTCCAACAGGTGACATGTATAATTTGACTCCATATATTTGTGGTTATAACATCTGTAGTGTTCGTTAATTCTTTTATCAACCCTCCTAGCCGTTTGACCAACAGAATTACTTTGAATTTAATAATAATATTTATACCAGCCATAACGGCTTCATAATGCGTCACCCGCTAAGTCCCTTATTTTCAGAGATTTTTATGGATTATTTAGAAACACAAATTTCAACACATTCAAATTTCAAATTATTTGTCTATTGAAATAGATACGTGGATGATAGTACCAATTAAACCACTTTTTAGACTTCATAAATAATGTACACCACAATATTAAGTTTACGATTTACCTTCATACATGGACGTCATTATTCATAGTAGCTCGAATCGTTCGGTTAAACAAAAACTACCATGATTCACAGATTAACTGCAACACCACTAAATAAATAAAATTTTCTCAAAGAATTAAATATTATAAAACAATTAGTAATAAATAATAAATATATTCGCAAATTAATAGATCAAATATTAAAGAAAAAGAATTATAAAAAAGCAATAGAGATGGATTATCCAAATAAGAAAGAAACAGCCAACAATTATAAAGTATAAGTAGGTATATATGTTACGGCTAAAAGCCGAAGTGCGGTTACACCTAGGTTTAGCCGGCTACAACTAGATGCGGCCAGTAACAGTTGCTTAAACCTAGGTATTTCCTATTTATGCACGGCTAAAACTAGGTCTAGCCTTCATCAACAGGCTACAACTAGATATAGCCAGTCCTTGGTGGCTAAAACTAGATATAAAATAACACACAGGCAACTAGCAGGCGGGTACTGCGTTCTCCCCACTCGCTACCAATACATAACCTAACAATATAGAGCAATCGATTTAGTGCGAATGATAACCACGTGTATGTGCGTTTTACGAAATGGCGGCGACCGAAGGGCTACATACAATGAAGTCGAGTTTTTGCGAAGAGTTTGACCGTGTATTGGCCGCGAAACGCGGTGAAAAAAGTTATATTAATAATGAACAGTATTTGAAGTTTATAGAAGATGTTAAAGCTGCAAAAAAAGCTACTAAACGTACGACATTACAATATCGTCGTTTGAAACGTTTCGACGTATGCAATATCGGTGACATCGAAAAGTTAATTGTTCCTGTATCTACTACCGAAAATATCAAATACTACGTCAAGAACGAAGATTTGTTCGAGGTTCTTCATGAAATACATTTATCTATTAGGCACGGTGGGAGAAATAGAATGATTGTAGAGGCAAAAAACAAATACGCGAATGTAACTCAGGAAGTCATTCTTTTATATCTTCGATTATGTAAGCCATGTCAAGTGAAGCAAAAATCTATCAGAAAAGGTCTCGTCGTGAAACCCATTTTATCCAATGAGATGAATAGCCGCTGCCAGGTGGACCTGATAGACATGCAGACAAACCCTGATGGAAATTTTAAGTTTATTTTTGTTTATCAGGACCACCTCACGAAATTCATACTGCTACGTCCTTTACAAAGTAAAACTGCTGAGGAAGTATCAAAGGTATTACTTGATATATTTTGCATATTTGGATCACCTTCAATACTCCAGTCGGATAATGGTCGGGAGTTTGCCAATCGAGTTGTGGAAAATTTGACACAAATGTGGCCAGGTTTGAAGATTATACACGGGAAACCTCGTCATAGCCAGTCACAGGGCAGTGTTGAACGTGCCAATCAAGATGTCCAATGTATGCTGATGACTTGGATGAAAGACGAGAACTGTGAAAAGTGGTCTGAAGGACTTAGATTTATCCAACTGATGAAAAATAGAGCCTATCGTCATGGAATTAAAAGGTCACCTTACCAGGCTATGTTCGGTTGTGACATAAAAGTTGGCCTGCGATCATCAGTACTTCCATCCGCAGCAATCGAAGACATAGAAAACGAGGAAGATCTGGAAAAACTATAGAAGAAGCAGATTGTGAGCTTTGTGATAACAACAGAAATGAAAAATGTGACCTATGCAAGAAAAGACAAAGAATAGATAGTAATAGAAAAGGCGCTAAAGACTCTTTAACAGTACAAGCAAAGAAAATGATAGTTTTATCAAATGAAAAGTTTCCTCCGTGCAATGTAGGTGACACAGTACGTGTAAAAATTCCTGACGTTGACAGAGGAAGAGGAGACTTTCCCAATGTTTTAATGGCTGTTCTTGAATGTCATGACAACGGACTGTATAAGTTGGGTAACCAGTTTGGTACTATTCCTGAATTATTTTCTAGGAATCAATTCACTATATGTGATTCAAAATTTTTGAATATTGAAAATATTTCACCCGAGAAGAAATCATTACGCCAAATAGCTAATGCCCAATCTATATCTGGAGGGCAAGGATACAAAAGATGCCACTGTAAAACTAAATGTGTTAATAAAAAGTGCCTCTGTAAAGCTGCCGATATATTGTGTAATTCCAAATGTCATTCCAGTTTATCTTGCCTGAATAAGTAATGAAAATTCTGACGGTCATTATAAATATTGTTTTTTAATGTTTTTATAATGTGTACGTTTATATATATATTTTATATGTACATATATATAGAGGTTGTTTCAGAATAAAGTAGATCTTGACGACAAGCTAAATATCATTTTCCTGTAAAACTCTCAGTTTTCATTCTACAGTGTGGGGAAGTGATGAATAAATAATTGTGTGTTATTTTATATCTAATTTTAGCCACCAAGGACTGGCTATATCTAGTTGTAGCCTGTTGATGAAGGCTAGACCTAGTTTTAGCCGTGCATAAATAGGAAATACCTAGGTTTAACCAACTGTTACTGGCCGCATCTAGTTGTAGCCGGCTAAACCTAGGTGTAACCGCACTTCGGCTTTTAGCCGTAACATATATATATATAGGAAAAATTAGGGAAACAGGTACAGAATTAAAAAAAAACAAATAACTCACTATGAAAATTCATAAAAAACAACAAATCAGAAACTAACAAAGGAAATAAATCAGAATAAATTGAATTGTAACGAATCTCAAAAAACATACATTGGCCAAACGGGTAGGGCTTTGATAAAAGAAGTAATGAACACTACAGATGTTATAACAACAAAAATATGGATTCAAACTATGCATGTCACCTGTTAGAAAATAACCACAAATTTAACAATAATATCGAGATTTTACATTCTGAAACAAAAGGCTTCAAATTAAACTTATTAGTCTCTTGAAATAAATAAACTTAAAAATTCAGGCACATTACTCAATGAAGAACTAGATCTTAATAATTCACCTCTCTTGGATATGTATTTTGAATATTCAAACTCACAATACATAAATACCTATGACAGACCTGAAGATTATAAACCATGTAAAAGTTATTGTTAGAAAATACGTTGTAAGATCCGAATACCTGATTTTGAACTACTCTGTCGTCAACAATTATTAGTATGGATGTACAGCAAGTAACGGCCGACTCAATTTACATTTTATATAATCTTAACTAGAATAAGTCTGGACATTTTTATATACATTCCAATACAAAAATGGAATGTTATCCTTTTAAAGTATGTACAGTCAGTCTTAAGAATTTGTTAAAATTAATATTTAAATATTTATTTTTGCAAAACGTTTTTGGCACAAATAAATTATTAAAATTTTATAATAAATTACACATCTTGTATAGGATCTCGTTACATTTATTCAAATCAGTCTGTTTTTGTACGTTTCTTATAATTACAATGAGTATTGATGTTTGGTGAGAAAGGTGTGCATTAATTGTACACAAGTAAATACTATGTCATACATACATATTTATAAGGGAAAAGTAAAAAAGTATATACATATATATATATGCATAGTTTTATATATGTATAAATGTATATATATAAAACTATGTAAACATATTCATATTCACCTATCATTAAGTTTTTTTGGCAATAAAGTGTTACTTATTATCACATATACATATAACATGATTAATTTACTTCTGTCATGTTGCGGGTGTCCCTGCTGTTGTACCAAAAGCACTTATAAACACATTTATTACAGTTACCAGAAATATTCCTACAACTGTAAAGTTATTGATTTTATTAGCTAGATGTATTTCCTTTTCATTTTTGACATCGTATCTGGTGTTCCATAATAGTCCAACACCTACGGCAACCTGCAATATTTTTCACATTAGTAAGTGCCTATTAATAACTGTAATTTATGTTAAAATTTTATAAAGTTTGTAATAGGAGATTTAATGCCCTTTTACAAAAGTAAGTACGAAAATCTGCAAAATTTGGATCTTTTTTCAAACATAGATGGTAAATTTTACTATTTACTCCTGAATAAGATTTTGATTTTGTTTCATGCAGAATATTCAACGTGTCTCAAATAACATTTCGAGCATGGCGATTTACCTTATTATAAAAAATACGAGTTAGGTTAGATTAGATGAATTATTCCTAACGACAAGTGAAATTATACGATATTCTCCAAAATTCAGGATATAGCAAGAAAAAGAAAAATATCACATTTCTTTTGCTTGTAATAACTTTCTTGTTTTAGTAGACACATATTTTTTATTTACACTTTCTTCAGGTAATTTTTTATGTAGAATTTAAATATCGAGTGGGATTTTTGCACTTTTCATTTTTCAGTTTTAACCCTTAATTAAAATTTTCTAATGGAACGTTAGGTCAGCTTTGAAAGAATTGATATAGCATATGTGCTAACTATTTTTAAAAACAACAAAAACAAAAATGTGTTTTATTTTATTAAACACTTTAACAACAAGGAGATCGTGATACACAAAAACACAATCGAATTTACTTCATGTCACTTAAAAATGAGTCTGTCCAGAATATTTTTGTGTCAAACCTGGTTTCATTAACTAATACTGAAAAATTTGATATGTTGACTTGTTACTTTGTTACATACTTCGGTATAAATACTAAATAATTTACTTTGTTACATACTTCGGTATAAACACTAAATAACATACTAGTGAACGTGCGTAAGACGGTGGCTCTACAAATATGCAAACTCTGCATGACCGGCGGATATATTTTTTTTTTACCGATAATGTTATAAGCATGGATGTCAAGATCCAGGAAATTCCTTTATATATTTAGCTAATTTAATGAAACAAGAGCCTGTGTTTTCAGTAGTATCTGTATAGTTAAATTCCTGTGTCCACGGTGACAAGAGAATGTATTATTTCTTTTCAAATCTAATTGAAAAAATGAGGTGTGGCCGCCACACAACTTTCTTATACGTATGAGCGTTTCAAATTATAGAATTTTAAGAACTTTTTTAATACAAAAATTATTCAAAACCTATTCTAAGTACTTTCATTCTCTTAATAAATCTCCATAGAATGCATACTTTGCAAGATATTATCAAAAAAGTGCTACTCGCTAAGAGTAAAAGTGCTACTTCCGGTCCGAATTTTGAAATTTCATATATACAAAAAATATTGCAAATCCAGTTCTTAATATTTTTGTACTCTTGATAAATATATACAGGGTGGTTCACCGGGAACTTAATCGATCGATTGCGGAAAAACTATAGCTAGGAATGATCTGAAATTTTGACACTATACTAAAGTCGATGGGGGCCATTCGCTTAAAATATTGTAACGTTTTCGGGTTCGCAATAAACAATTCGTGCAATTTATTTATTTAAAACAGTCTGTATATTCATACACTTAAAATTAATTACAATATGAAAATGTAAAACTAATATATCACACTTAAACTACTACGATTTAAATTAACACAGGTATTTATTTACCAGTACTATTTATATGTCTGTAATATTTATATCTTTATTGCACTATAATAAAAACTGCACCGTATTTATATCACTTCTATTTATATAACACTCTAATATTTATGTCTTTATTCGGCTACCACTTAAGGAACTATTTATATATTTCTTATATTTATCTTACTGTTGCGCACGAGACTACTTAAGGACTTTCTTGTTTCGGAATTACTCATCCATCGGTGACCCAGCCGCCTTATATACACATACGAAACATCTGGAAGCATTCGCGTACACTCCATCTTCCTCTCGATGTTTGTAGAACATTCCACAGACATTCTGTCTCGATGCAGTACAACGCAATGGATGGTTTATTGCTTTACGATGTTCATCAGTCGCGTCGAGATGATTTACAACCTTTTTTTTATTGTCGCTCGGAAGTCCGCCCGAATGTCTACTGGTTTCGTTACAATATTTTCAAGATGGTGGCACTTCGGGCTATGCCGGAAGTAGGCACCGACTTCCTAATTTTAAATAGAATACCCTGTATATTGTCAAGTTTTTAGATTCTACGTGAAATTCTAAATATATTTCATGTATAATGTCATATATCTAAGTGTAACCCTTTTTGATTTATTGAAATTCTTATGTTAAATTTGACGTTTGCAGGCAGAAAATCAATAGGTAGCACTTTTTCCATATAAAGATGAATTTAGTATTTAATTTGAAGTAAATTCTCTCAAATAGATGGCTTAATTAAATACTATTTGTATAAAATTGTTGCAATTATTAATACAGAGTGTGCGAATTATACGGCTAAAAACGAATTTTGAAAAATTGCCAAAAGACAATTTTTTTTTAATGGGAAGCGGCAACTTTTATAATTTTATCTTATTCTGCATTAAAAATAAGGATCATTTTGTATAAATAGGTCTATTATCTATATTGGCAAGTTAGTGTTTTTATCTTCTACAATACATACTGTTTGCATTATTTCTATTTTCATTAGTTAGCCATGACAGTGTTTACAAAATTATAAATTGTCATTCGTTGAAGAAAAGTCATGTTACCTTATCACAATTTCAATAAGTCATGCCGGAACGCTTAAGGGGGCTTACGCAGAGGTGCCGATTAACTGCCGTGAGGTAGGACGTGCCCACATGCGCTAATGTAAATTCCGCAGATGTAAGATATTCGTTAAAATAAAACAAACAGCAGAAATTTTTGGTTTTCTTATTATGTTTTTGCATTAAATTGGATACAAAGGATTAATTAAGGCTTAGCTGTGAGTACTTTCCTATAATTCAAATTATTTACTCTTACATTTCATTCTCAAAGTTGGCAAAATTTACAACATCTTGACACAGTTTTAGAAACTTTATTTTAAAAACCAATTCCAGTCGAGCATGCATTGAGCCTTTGCTTATTTGTGTTTTAAATTTCGTTTTGATATATCGTAAACACAAGCGGTGCTATTGTTTTAACGAAACCTTGTAAAGTACAGAATTTACATTAGCGCATATGGCGCCACCCATTACTCTCTCCTCACGGCAGTTAGTCGACACCTCTGCGTAAGCCCCCTTAAATTATACAAACCATGATTATTTAAATTTATGTATTATTTATGGGGAATGTAATAAAGTTATGTCAAGAACATGTGATACATTTGCAACTCGATATCCGCAAAAACGGAAACCATCTACTAGTACCGTTAAACGTATTATAGAAAACTTCAGAAATTTGGATCCGTGAAGGCAAAGATTCAGGGAAATAAACCAGTTATTAATAACGATAATAATGTAATGCAAATGTATCACATCTTCTTGATATAACTTTATTACATTCCCCATACATAATAAATAAATTTAAATAATCATCGTTTGTATAATTTAGCGCCCCGGCATAACTTATTGAAATTATGATAAGGTAACATGACTTTTCTTCAACGAATGACAATTTATAATTTTGTAAACACTGTCATGGCTAACTAATGAAAAAAAAACTAATGCAAACAGTAGGTATGTATTGTAGAAGATAAAAACACTAACTTGTCAATATTTCGAAAACTACCAATTTTTATAATAGGCATATTCATACAAAGTGGTCCTTATTTTTCACGCAGAATAAGATAAAATTATAAAAGTTGCCGCTTCCATTTAAAAAAAAATTCTTTTGGCAATTTTTCCAAATTCGTTTTCAAGCGTATAATTTGTACACCCTGTATTAATAATTGTAACAATTTTATACAAATAGTATTTAATTAAGCCATCTATTTGAGAGAATTTACTTCAAATTAAATAATAAATTCATCTTTATATGGAAAAAGTGCTACTGATTTTCTGCCTGCAAACGTCAAATTTAACATAATAATTTCAATAAGTCAAAAAGGGTTACACTTAGATATATGACATTATTCATGAAATATATTTAGAATTTCACGTAGAGTCTAAAAACCTGTCACTATATAGGCTATTCTATTTAAAATTAGGAAGTTGGTGTCTACTTCCGGCATAGCCCGAAGTGCCGCCATCTTGAAAATATTTTAGGCGAATGGCCCCCATCGACTTTAGTATAGTGTCAAAATTTCAGATCATTCCTAGCTAAAGTGGTTATAACGTAGAAGGTAATGAGTTTATTAAATATTGTATTATGAGGCAGTAGATTTGGCTCTACAGACCTTTAGCTCATCTAATATGGTAAGCTGCTGTGTCTTGAACTGCAAAAGCAGGTCAGGAAACACTCGAGGAAGGAATATCAGATATTTTCGTTTTCCTAAAGATCAAAACCTATCTGCGCAGTGGATACAAGCCTGTGGTATAATGATAAAAAACACAAGAAATTGTAAGTTTTATATTTGGATGTATTTGTATACCTTTTAATGATGTTATTATTTACAAATATATGTTCAGTTCATTTTGCAAGAGATGCATATGAGGACTGGAACTTAAATACCTAATCGACAGATCAGAGACAAATATAAGTATCCGGTAAAATTTACCCAGATGCTTCATAAGACAGCTGTTCCCACATTGCATAATGAGGCTGCTGTTGATAACTTGACTTTACAACCATCAAGGCTAACGTAACAAATATAATATTATGCTTAAGAATACTTCATTTTGAATTACAGATTAACTTTTCTTCCTCAGCAACATCGGACTTTGTATAGTAAATATACAAAGTCCGATGTTGCTGAGGAAGAAAGTTAATCTGTAATACATAGTTCATGTGTCACCACTTTTACTAATTTCAAAAAATAAGGATGTGAACCTAATATACAGGGTTATTTTTTTAAATCTTGACATAGGCTACCTTTCTTATTTGAAAAGATAGACCTATGGTCCCTGAAGCAAAGTTTTAGGAATTAGTCCAAATAAGAAAAATGCGTGGAAAAAATAAACGCGTTGTTGCCGGATTGGGCGCTATTTCAGAAAAACATATTTTCTTAAATGACAACACCGCGTTTTTTTAACAATTTCTAATACATCTTGAGATTCTAGACAAAACAGAGAGGATACAAGTTTTTGATTAGAGTGGCGGTTTACGAGTTAGTAGTACGTAAACTTTAATACATTTTCCCTCAAATGTTACATAATGTTAATAGAAATTTTGTTGAACGTATTTGTTGCTGCAGAACCCAACAAGGAAATCAGTTCGAACATTTTTTTAAAAAATAAATGTTAGGTACCTAATTAATTTTTGTTACTATTGCTATTGTTTTAATGCTGGAAAATAAGTTAAATAATGGCACCATTAGCTCGTAAACCGCCACTCTAATCAAAAATTTGCATCCTCTTTGTTTTGTCTAGAATCTCAAGATGTATTAGAAATTGTTAAAAAAACGCGGTGTTGCCATTTAAGAAAATATGTTTTTCTGAAATAGCGCCCAATCCGGCAACAACGCGTTTATTTTTTCCACGCATTTTTCTTATTTGGACTAATTCCTAAAACTTTGCTTCAGGGACCATAGGTCTATCTTTTCAAATAAAAAAGTTAGCCTATGTCAAGATTTAAAAAAATAACCCTTATACAGCTTGAGCGCGCGGGGTATGATCACCCGATCCTAGTCGATATTCTTCGGACGTATATTCGGCAAATGATCTCCGCTAGCTGTGTTCGCCAGATATAGATATATAGATTTATTTTTCCAGAGTTGTTATTTCGTTATATTTACTGGAGAGAATCTCTAATTTTAATTTCTATTTCAAGGGTCGTTTTTATGTTATTTTATGGTATTCCTGTTATACTTATTTATAGTTTTTTTTTTACCATGAAATTTCTATTTATTTATTTTTCTCTAGACATCTTAGTTTATTCTGCAGATGTTTCAGGCGGGTTGTTTTTATTTCCTTCTAAAACCCAGTTGTACTGCTATAACTTTGTACACAACTACATTATTATTTAATTTCATTAGGATAATCATAATTACGTTATAAGTATTACAATCTTCGCGTTATTATCGACTTAGTTATCTAAGCAATCGTCATCACTTAAAGAGAAAATTTAATTTGTTCTTTTTGTCAATCTGCAAAAAAATAATCAGATCACTTTGAGTTCGAATAAGGCAATGCTAGTATGTTGTGCCGTTACTCTAATATGTATTATCGGACCACGTTTAGATGCGAGTTTACGTATAGAGTTCTCCCATTATAAGAAATACATGTACGTCATAATGCGCTATGAACGAAAGCGCGTTCGGACGAGTCGCTTGCAAATTTGTGGGTAAGGTCTGCTCTCATAGTGCGCATCTTACGAAGTGACGTACATGTATTTCTTATAATGCGAGAACTCTACCATCGGGTGATCATACCTCGCGCGCTCTTGCTGTATATACATATACAGATCGTTGCATCGCAAGTGCCGTCAAAATATTATATCGATAGTTGAACGGTATGTCTTAGTTAAGTCCATATGCCGCGCCGGCGCCGATACATGTTGCAGAGAATACGTATGAATATTTGGATATTTGCAGTCTCCAGTTAGTCATTGTAGTTGTCTCATATGTTCTAGCGCTTTGCGATATTTTATTACATTTTCATTTTTTTATTATTCTTGTTGAAACAATATTCTTTTCATTTGCATTTTCTTATTATATCCTAATCTGTTAATTGTCTCATTCTTCAAGCATTTTTGCTAAACATATTCGCTTTTATATTAACTTATAAAATAATAATTTATGACTAATAATAGATTCCTTCTGTTGTAACATATGCATATATTTTTAACGTTTATTCCTGCAAATATGAGAATATTCATTTTTTATTTAGCTACTAATTACAGAATTTAAATTTCATTATTTTACTGTGAATTGTTGTGATAATAAATAGCATTACTATTCTCCACATTGCTTTAATATTTTACATTTTTCATTCGTCATAAACATCTTCTTACAATACATATTCTGTGCACAAGTTTGCTATTCTTGTTATAACTACATATTCAGTTTTTATGAGGATAAAAACAGCGCGCACATTGTGCACGTTAAAGAAAATTTTATCATATGAGTCTACCTACATTACGTATAATTCATACCACCGGCGCAGCTATGCACGTATGTACATACATACTACAACGCTAAGACCTGCTCAACGAAGTAACACGTCAATCGGAGCGAGCGTTTGACGGCACTTGCGATGCAACGATCTGTATAGTACAAATATAATATGTTGTTTTTCTTTACCCCTTTTTTGTAAAATATGTGTTTTTTTGTTTTCTTTTTTTGGGTTAATTGGGTAAAAATAAATTACAAAATTAAAATAATACGATCCATTTACTTTGATGTTTCAATGTTGATAACATCTTTCTCAAAAAGTCCAATCACAAATTAAAATTTGCAAATTCCAACACTTTTACACATAACAACTCTCTGACACACAATATATTTTGTTATTAGTTTTTTATAATTGACTCCCATCGGAAGTCAATTCAATTCAATATTCATTTGTATCAATGAAGCAATATACAAGAAAAATAGACATATTGAAGTCTTAAATTTATATTTTTAATAAATTACATTGTCAGTAAACTAATTATAAATTGTGTTATCAAAAAACATAAAACAATATTCTTAACTAAAGTGTCACATAATATCTAGTGGGACCTTTTTCATCAATACAGTTTTATTATTTTGCTTTATGCGTTAAACAGATAATTTTTGAAAAAAAAATATTTTATTTATACATCCGTAAACAACTGCTATGAATTATGTTTATTTTATTATTCTTTATATAGCAATCTATATACTTTTACATCTGTGGTTATTCAAAAGTAATCTTTCTTTTCTTAATATCAGTGGTAGGTGAGTCCAACTAACGTGATAAGGAAGCTGCGCTAGAACATACATATTTGTACCATGGCAAAGACAATCTGGCCATTCCGCCAGGTAGCCAGCATATTGTGTAGATATTTCGTATTACTCAGTTTAGTGATAAAATTACAGAAAAATACACATGTTTGGTGTTTTTGAAAGCATATTTCTCCGATATTTGTGCATCCTTCTGTGGTTAGGTACACAATAAAACATTATCATGATTTATTTATTAACCGCAGCTTCCTCAAAATATGGTATTTATTATCTATCTATATTATTTACAATAAACACACAATCATTTAGAATACAGATACATTTAAGTCATATCTAATATTTATTGTTTTGTCTTATTTGTGTGTTAGATAAAAAATAAATATTTTCCAAACAACATAATGTCAATGTTATGCCTGAATTAAAAATGTATATTAGATGAATGAATTTCTAATAAATTCGCATAATATTAAAAATAACTTATCGCTGTTTACTAAATTCGACTGTTTGTGTATCTGTTGAAAAATTTGCAAAACAATGATATGGCATGAAGGTTCCGTTCCTGTTAAAAACAAATAAAAACAAATTTTGTACCTGATTTAATTAATATTACTGCATGGAACAAATTGATGCTTTAAAATAATTGGTAGCTCCAATAGTCCCATCTTTAACGACAATACAAAATAAGAAGCCGGTAATAAAAGAAAAACGAGAATGTCTCCACATAATAAAAAGATAACTCCCCCAGCGAGGGTTGTCTTCAACAAAGAAAAAAGGAAAAAGTGAACTTGCCAATTTAAAAAAAAAACGCGCTAAGAGGAAGTATAAAATGCATTATTTGCTACCCTAAATCCTAAATAATATCGGATTTTAATAATAAATTTATATGATAAGTAGCTATGTGTTTCCATTTTTCACTTGTTTTCTTTAATCTGTTTATTGTTTTATTAATTATACAGTCAATGAACGAGATTTGCGATAGGTTATCATTTTTACTTCCCATCTATACACATACGTGGCACTGGGAATAAGAATCTCATACTGTCCGTAGACGCTAGTATAAATTTGACTTATTTTGGCAACAAATATTTGGAGAAGAAATGACTAATAGAAACGGTTGATTGGAAAATGATAGAATTTTCCAAAAACAAGAACGAACTCTGGAAATATACTTTGGAAACAAGATAGAAAAAATCTACATTTATTACAGAGGAGAGAAATAAGAAAAGTTTGGTAGATTGTATATGATATATGATGAATCTGGAACGATACATAGAAAATAATCGACTAGAAAAAGAACGGGAACTATCAAATCATGGCGATTCTATCATGAGTATTTCAAAAAATCATAATCGGTCATAAAAAGGCGAAAAACAATTTTTCGCCAGCCCCCTTTTTCCGAAAATCGAAATTCTGACGCTTGTTCTACATTTTTACAAAGTATTCAAAGAAAAAATCATAATTGGCCAAGGTAATATTGAAAAACCTTTTTTTAGATTGAAATTCTTTGCTGTTGTTCCAGGTTATTCTAGATTTGTTCTAATAGATGAAAAGATATAAAGAAAAAGAAATACGGAAGTCTTAAGTTAGCTTACCAATCATAGTACTGCTATAATAATTATAAGGCAGTTACGGTGGTGAGGACCCAGTTATGTTAACTATATGGAAGTTATATGGTAATTGTTGGTATTGTCCCAATTACGTGAATGTGAATTTGGTTAAGTACAGCCATGTGCTGTTGTTGCTAGAAGAATCGATGCTATAGGTGCGGATTTTAGAAGTCTTCAGTGCAATGTAGCACGCTGTTCAATTCATAATTCATGCCCAATGGACCTGCTGACTTAGTGCATCGATAGAACATTGGAAGTTTGCACGTAAACCTACGCAAACGTAAAGCCATCATCTGTGTACCATACAAATATTGTCCTACCTCAACGCAATTTTATCCAGGCAGCTATACTACTGTAAGTATTCTGATCACTCTACAAATCAATCTATTCTACACAGGCAGCTGTTACGTTTTGTTTTAAAACTGCAAGTAGTTTTTTAAATCGTGCACATCTTGCTTCGATATTATCATTATGGTTTACTTCAGTTTAATTGAAAACGGATGGGCATTGATTGTCATTTAATTATTGTATTATTATATTATATTTACATTTGTACGTTTTACTATTTAAACATTCATTTTACTCTGTTATCCGAGCTCCCTGAGTATAATTGCTATAGCTATAAATCGTTTTTCGCCATTTTCTCGGCCGATTGTGATTTTTATTTTGAAGTACTTTGGAAAAATGTAGAACAACCTGGAACAACCGTCAATATTTTAATTTTTACAAAACCGAGGTCTGACTTCATACTTTTGATATATGTCTTAACTCATTCATATTTTAGGCAAGATTTATAGGAATAGGGGTAGTAGACTTTATAAAGTATTTCATAATGTAAAGTGTAAAATGTAAATGAACAGCAACTTCACTGACCAATTTCTTTTTGTAAAACATGATAAAAGTGTTCGTAAACCAATGCGGAAATTATTTGTCCTCAGTACTATTTTTAGAAGTGTATTCATCAATTATTACAGCTGCACAATTATTTATCAGTTCTTTATGTCATTCATAAAGAAATAACATTCCCATAAATTACGATATTATTATTTAGTTTGTTAATACTCATTATAATTTAATTAGAAAAAGAAAATACATCATTCCTTAATACAAAATCCCAAACGAATTTAATAATTAGTTTATCGGAGGTTGTACTAATTTATACGTAAATGTTATTCCATTTGTTCTTCAAAAGTTACAAACATTTATGGAGATAGGAAATAATGAATATTAACCACGAACTACATTTTGGTGTAAAATTAATTATTAAACGCACGGTGTTCCTCTAAATTGTAACATGAATATTTTATATCGAAAACAGTAAAACAAGAATTCTGGTCAATGGTGGTTGTGGTGTGAGTTTATACTCTAATTGCAATGAAACGAATCAATTGATTTTAAAAGATTTTTTTTTCTTCCTACGGGATGCCACGTCGGAATTAACCAAATACCTTACACGAATATTAAAAAGTAGTACTTTTGGAACAATTTAAGATATGATGTATGCAAATTTGTAGTAAGACTGCAGTATCATCCTTTCAGAAAGTGTTATTAGATTTTGTGGGTCCAATTAATCAAGACAATGATGATCACAGGTACATTTTAACGCCGAAATGCGTATTACCACAACATGTTGATGAATATCCCATTAAAGATAAGAAGGTAGAAACAATAGCCTAGATCTTTTGTTAATAATTTCATTCTTATATATGGAATATTAGATGTGATAGTTACTGACAAAGGAACGGAATTTCTAGCAGAGATATTCAGGGAAACTGCAAATATTTTAGAAATAAAAAAGCTAAATAATATTGCGTATCATCATGAGACCTTGGGTGCATCATAAAACATACATAAGCATTTAGGAGCATATCTGCGCATCCAGACGTCCAATTATCTAGACGCGTGGAATTCGTGGTTACCTTTCTGCCCTTTCTGGTGTTTTTCATTTAATAGGAGCGTACACTCGCAAACAAAATATACGCTGAACGAACTCACTTTTGAGCAGAAATGCAAATTGCTCAGTAAAATACTGAATAAGTTAAAATTTAGGTTATCAAGTGCTTGGAAAGATGCTTGAACCAATTTAATAGAAACAAAACTAACAATAACAGAAAAGTTTAATGATAACTAAAAAAAAGTTACGTAAAGATTGATGCTGATAAGGTTTTAGTAACAAATAAACATACAAATAAATTAGAATCTGATTATAATGGTCCGTACAAAGTGATCAGTGAAGAAACACCAAACGTCACGGTAAAAGTGAAAGAACTAGTAAAGATTCATAAAATAGATTATAACTATATAAGGAAAAGCGTCTAAGTTAAGATGTAATGTAATTAAGACAGGATAACTCATATACCTACATATATTGAGGAAAATGCATTTATCAATTTAGGACTTTGTTTATTGTATAAATATTTTTTTCTTTAACGGGAAAATGTGTAAATAAACTAGGTTACTAAAATAAATATGAAATGAATTGGATTTAACAGATTCTGCTTGTTTATGGATTAAATTTATATTCTCTCTTGCACCTATTAATCCATTCACTTCGAATAGTGCTTGGGAAAGAGATCTTTTTTCACGAATCTCTCTACTACGGCATTTGCTTCTGGCCTGCAGGCCACATTGGGGGTAATCTCCATATGTTTTATTCCGAGGATGTTTACGTAAGTTGAAAATTGATAGCCGCTGAAGTCCATTATTTAGTCTTTTTCCTTTTTGCTAAACCAAATGTTGAAAATATCTTCGATAATATTTCAAAATTTGTGGATGGTAATATTTCTGCAAATGGAAATCTGGAATATAGGTCTATGATTAGTAGAATGTATTTTACACTGGGAAAAAATCCTGCGAAGTGTTGTTGGAAGTGTTGCTGCAGTGATAGGGTTTCTGTGGTATGTTGGTATTGTTGCATGGCAAGTTGCATTGTCTTATTAATTTCCCGACTTTTTCATTTATATTTAGGAACCATATTTTTGTGCTGAGGAGTTATTTCGATATTCCTAGATGAACTTTATGTGCAAGTTCCATCTCTTGGAGTGTTGACGGCATCCTGCGGCTTTTCAATAACACTCCTTTGTGTTTCTAATTTCTTCTCTTATTTGTTTGTATGAAGCTAACTTGTTTTCGTTCCACGTGTTTCTGTTTCTTAGTACTTTTCTAAGCAACTGCAACGTTTCGTCTTTTCCTGTTTCTTCTTGTACTTCTTCCAGTATGATTGAGGCATATGTATTGTTACTAACGATAAAACTTACATACTGCACAATTTTATCTACTCTAGGCGTTTCTATCCAGGTGGGGTATCTCGATAGATAGCCTGAAGGATAATTTCTCCTTTTTGGTGATTTATAGAGACAGTATAAGGTTGTATTCTTAGGCATAACCTCTCGATTCTTAAATTAAGTGGAGATATTGGGTTTTAAAGAATGTGTATAAGCGGCTTGTGATCAGTAAAGAGTTCACATTTTGTTGCTCCAGGTCCTGTGGAGCAAAATCGCGGTCTTAGGTGACATTAGGGTTGAAGGCGGGTAAGCCGTGGCAATAAAATAAATAGAAAATATTATAAGTACCTTTTTCGACTAATATTAGTTGTGCTATGTGAGAGAGAGAGAGAGAGAGAGAGAGAGGGGGGGGGGAGAGAAAAAGAGAGAGGGGAGGGAGAGAGAGAGAGAGAGATTATACACAAAAATACATATTTTAGTAATCAGCGAATCCAGAAATGAATAGAGATAAGTCAATCAAAACTGAATAATTTTAAAATTAATATATCATTGTTACTACATTAAGTGCAAACAATGCACAAATTATTATGGATATTACCACATTATCATATAGATCAATACGCATTTACTTAATTTATTGTCTGTATTTTCTATTTATTGCAGTTATAATTATAATGCTTATTTCTCTTCGACAAGAGTAAAAGACCTACTTCCGGTAGGAATTTCGAAAAACTTTTTAAATAGAATAAAATTATTCTCAATTTTAATTTTAAGTATATATGAATTCTTTATAAATTTGTTTAAACTTATTAGTTGATGAAATATTGGCAAAATTCGATTTTTTTTGCTGAAGTAAACTGGTACTTCCTGTCTACCGATTTTACTGAAAAACTAATCAGATCTCAAGAGGGAGATTAAACACGTAAATACAAAATTTGGAATTGATATTTACAGCGGTTTGACCGCTATCGTGGTCACACACACACACACACAGAGAGAGAGAGAGAGAGAGAGAGAGAGAGAGAGAGAGAGAGAGAGAGAGAGAGAGAGAGAGAGAGAGAGAGAGAGAGAGAGAGAGAGAGAGAGAGAGAGAGAGAGAGAGAGAGAGAGAGAGAGAGAGAGAGAGAGAGAGAGAGAGAGAGAGAGAGAGAGAGTAAGAGAGAGAGAGAGAGAGAGAGAGAGACATTTTTTAAAAACCACTTTTTCGGTATCAGGGGACTTCAAAACGTGAACATCTGCAAATATCTCGAAGTCGAAAATTTTCATCATCACAATACTTCCTTATACGTAGTATAAGCAAAAGATTATAATCTAATAAGATAATTATCTTATGTCAAGTGGATTTAGAATACATTAGGGATTTCCAAAATGTATGTATATAAGTGTGGCACACACTGTCTGTATTTTAAACACGTATGGGCAACATCATAGATGAACGCACTAGGTAAACACCATACCAATCAAATTAAATGCCGTCTTTTGTATAGTTTAGAATAGGGTATCAAATTTAATTTAATTTTCTAACTTACAAGACAAGACTGGGTAATTCACTAGAATTTGTCCAACTAATTTGGAGTTACAAACTCAGTTGATGATAGAAGAAGATATGTCGTTTGTACTCAGCCGTGATTAGCGCCTTTTTAAATTGCCTCTGGTTAAAATAGCAACTGCGGATTCGCAACTGCATAAGAGCGCTTTCGATATGATGACTATTACAACTGAGAAAGGCAATAGATTTGTTGCTCAAGCATCCCCGTTTATAGTGACGCTTCGTCAATTCATGTTGTTTAGTGATAATTTTTGATGATGACAACTAATTTGGTGAAATACGATTTTGGGAGATTAGTACATATTGTGGTATTCCTGTTATTTTTTATTTAATCATAATTGCTAATATGAGTAATTAAATTACTTTTATGTCTAAGATATTCTTCATTTTGACAAGAGACATAAAATGGAAACCAAATAATAGCCTTTAAAGAAGAATCACTAGTTTTTGGAAATAAATTATGAGTACTTAGGAGCAATTGTAACAAGCGACGGTAGCTTATATAGAGAAAAGAGCACTACTATACACCAGATCATAGATAAGACAATACTAGGACACATTGAGATAGGGTTGACGATAAAGACAAAAGTTTATAACCCAATAGTCGCACCAAGCCTATTATATGCAAGCGAATGGTTGGTACCACTAAACATCAAGCCATCTCGAAGCAGCGGAAATGAAGTATATTAGAAGAATTGTAGGGAAGACAAAGTATGAGAAATAATGATATAAGGATAACAATAAAGCAAATGGCAATATCATCGACACTAGAAAGGAAACAATTGAACTGGTTCGGTCATGTGATGAGGATGAACTCCAATAGACTAATACTACAAACAGGCAGAGAAAGGAAGAGAAAGAGGGGAGACCAAGAAGGACTTGGTGGAAGAGAATTGAGGAGATAGAAGGGGGAAAACGCTAGGAAGGATGAAGAGAACTAGCGAGTGACAGCGCGGAATGAAAGAAATGGATAAGTTCAGTAACTGAACAAATCCCGACTCCCTAGGTGGTAATACGTTATTCGTGAAGAAGAAAAAGCTTTTGAAGAAATACTGTGTAATAACTAACACGATCAATTTGCAAATCAAAGCTATTTTACCTAATACATTTGAATATAATAAAATTAAGAGAATGATTGATGTTATTAAAAATGCAAATTACCATGTGCAAAATCGCTTGAATGAATAAGACATTCTTTAAGTACTTACTTAGTTAGTGTACCTACATGAAATCAGTTTTTTTTGGTTATGCATTTTTTTTATATTAATTACTAAACTTTATTGGTTAAATATGCATTAATCGCAGTTTGACATGCCTGATCTATTTATAGATGGCGCAGTGTACCATTAAATATAAAAATAAAAATAAAAAAAAATATCATACTTGTTTAAAGATGTAATGCTGAGTACGGTTCTTCAAACGTCTTGTTTTTGCCATTGTACTGAACTGTATGAATCCAATTAATACGATACTCTATACCTCTATTCACTATTGTATTAAACAGACACAAACAAGTAACTACTTGTTAATAAATGCGCACATCGGCAGCAACACTGGCATAAGGTAAAAATTGTGTTTTATAATCAAATGACGATTAAAATTATTTTGAAATATTTAGCATTCGATTTTTTTTTGATAAATTGAAAGATAAAAACTTTATCTCTCAATGTATGAAAAAATTCGAATGCTAAATATTACAAAATAATTTTAAACGTCATTTGATCACAAAACCCAATTTTCGCCTTATGACAGTGTTGCTGCCGATGTGCGATATATTATATATATAAAGCTATAAGTACTTACTTGAAATATCAAACTGAACGAAATTAGTACAACTCCTGGGTAATAATATGGATGATTACGACTCTCCACAACGTATCTCAATTGATTTGCATTAGCTGAGAACAATGCCAAGTCCATCATGCCTTGAGCAACGGTTTTTTTATGTTGATAAATGTTTACATCGGGCAAGTTCTCTGGACTGATCGATGTCGTATCATTTATATTAGGACCAAATCCTGGCGCATGAGGAAATGCACCAATCCTATCAGATAAATCTATCTCATCCCCATTTTTATCATTATTCATAAACCCATCATTTGTATCTGTAAATGTGGGCTTCAGGTCTTCTATATCTTCTTCAGGTTCCGCCAAAGGCACAGTGCCTTCTGTCTCCTTATCAATGTAATCAGGAATGATTTCGAATGCAATTGGTTTAAGTAGTGATTCACTTTCCGGTTTATTCATTGTTATTTAACACAAAACGTCAGCATAGAAATGCGTAATTAATGCTAATTGTGTGAAATGATACCACTCTATTACTCGATTAATTATAATTACTGCTGCTGTTAATATGAATGTTTATTGCATACCACTTGCATACTGAAAGTTGTGGTTTTAATGTCAAGCGTTGTAGTCTGCGAAGCGTATCAGGCTATCTATTCCCTTCCGTGAAATTAGCGGGGGAATGGCAGGAATGTTTCGTGTCGGTAATACGGATTTGCTGAAGACTTTTTCCAGATATATTTAATACTATTCTTTTATGAATTATTTTTGAAAATTAAAATATTGTAAGAGTAAGATAAAATTGATGGAGTTTTTTAAGTAGTATTTTTATCTGAAAGTATGTCATTAGGAATTTTGGATTTAATTTTAGGTAACGAAGACAGAATTACTGCATATATACTTAATACAGTAATCGTCACATTTAAATTTATCTTCTATACACTTTGAAAAATGCATGTATTTTTAATTAAGAGTATTAATGCCTCATGTTGTGTGAAGTTTACAACAATTTAGATAATATGTATTAGGTACTATAAATAATTATTAATACCAATAACATATTTACGCTAATTACTAACAGCTTTACCAATTACAAACCTGTGGTGGCTACCTCTTTGCATTCATTAAGAAATGTGTGAAATCACAGGAAACCCAACACTCAGATAAGATGTAACAAGTTATGAAATAAATTTAATCACTAACATGGTTGTAAAAAAGTATATACAGGGTTGCTCATTAGTACGTCAAAGTCCAATTATTATTATTAAATAGTACTGAAGAAATTTATTTTATAAAATTCGACTCTTTTTTTTACCGAGATTTATTCTTGCGTAATTTACCATTTCTTGTGTAAATCACCGTGATAATTTAAAGAGCGGTAATTTACCAAAAATATAAATTACGGTAATTTTACATCACTGATTCGCTTACATCATTACTCGTATCTACTGTGTATTAGGTATATTAATTACACAAATTTCGTGATAATACTCGATAGATGCTTATTTATCGCTGCGATGAGCGCAACAACTTTTCGTCTTGCCGTTCTGGTTCTTACAAACTAATATTGACAAAATACAAATTTTTCACGTCAACATTGTTTATTGCAGCAATTTTTTTTTTATATTAAATAATTCTTAGGCATAATACTTGATTAATAACGACGAGTATAATAAAAAAAAAATGATAAAGTTTTAATAAATTTTATCAAATAAATGAGCGTGTATGAGGCGTACGTATTTTTGTATACAAGTTGTTCCAAATTAAATTTAAAATACGGTTACTTTTTAATAATTTAAACCCTTCAGTCAACGTGTTCCATCAGGTCCGCACTTTCAATTTTGTTTATACAAAAATTATTTCAAATCCAGCTCTAAATATATTTATGCTCTAAATAAACTGTATATAGAATGCATAATGTACGATGCATTTACAAAAATGAGGTGTGGCCACCACACGACTTTCTTATACGTATGAAAGTGTTACTTCCGGT
Source organism: Amphimallon solstitiale (assembly GCA_963170755.1). Classification (NCBI taxonomy): domain Eukaryota; kingdom Metazoa; phylum Arthropoda; class Insecta; order Coleoptera; family Scarabaeidae; genus Amphimallon; species Amphimallon solstitiale. The sequence goes on along the minus strand of OY720679.1, from coordinate 999,365 downwards.
CCGAATTTTGAAATTTCATTTATACAAAAAATATTCCAAATCCAACTCTAATTACTTTTGTACTCTTCATAAATATACATAGAATGCATAATTTACGACATATTTGCAAAAAATCGCTATTCGATAAGAGTAAAAGTGGTACTTCCGGTCTAAATTTTGAAATTTTTTTTATACAAAAGATATTTAAAAGTATGTTCTAAATACTTTTATACTCGTAATGTACCTGCCTAGAAAGCATGACTTGCGAGATATTCGCAAAAAACTGATTTTCGATAAGAGTAAAAGACCTACTTCCGGTAGGAATTTCGAAAAACTTTATTAAAACAATTTTTCTCAAATTTAATTTTGAGTACATTTGAATTCTTTATAAATTTGTTTAAACTTAGTAATTGACGAAATATTTGCAAAATTCGATTTTTTCACTGAAGTAAACTATTACTTCCGATCTGCCAATTTTGCTCAAAATCTAATCAGTTCTCAAGAGGGAGATTATATTCGTAAATACAAAATTTGGAATTGATATCTACAGCGGTTTGACCGCTATCGTGGTCACACACACACAGACAGACAGACACACAGACATTTTTTAAAAACCACTTTTTTGGTATCAGGGGACCTCAAAACGTGGACATCTGCAAAAATCTCGAGGTCGAAAATTTTCATCATCACAATACTTCCTTATACTACGTATAAGAAAGTAAAAAGACTGCTATTTAATAAAAGTAAGATGTTACTTCCAGTCCGATTTATGAATTATGTTTATACAATAATTTCCCTTTCTATACTCTCAATATATCTGTTTAGAAAGCCTGTTTTTCGGTAAGAATAAAAGATTTAATAGAGTCTAAAGATAGAAGTCGCCGAGATATTGGTAAAATTTTTCTTTTTCGCTGAACTAAACTACTACTTCCGGCCTACCGGCTTCATTGAAAATCGAATCATCTAATCTGGATTATTCCAAGAAATATTATACTGTATCCCCCAGAATAAACAGTACCGAAAATAAAAATTATATTTCGATACCTTCATTCCAATACCACGTATGTATCAAAATTAACATTTTTCAAGGGAAACAAAAAACTGTTTACTTCAGCCTCGCTGCGTATTTCATGTATGTATACAGTATTTTCTTTCACAAGACACTATGCTGATAACTTTTAAAATAAAATAGTTCACAAAAATATATTTTGTACGTTTTTACGTCACTTACGTAGTATTAGAATTGTAAATACGCATTCATACGTGGTATTATCCATTTATACAAAATAAAACTATTTAAGTTGCGATTTGATCAATAAATGTGAAATTATCTTTTTTTTTGGCAAATTTTTCGAATTAATTTTTGTTTAGAAACAAATACATAGAGACAAACATAATTGGTAAATTTATTTATTATTCCAGTACAGAGTTATAGAACTTATAGACATGTTAGTTTTTTTTTGTCTTTTCTGGTTTTGAGTGTTTAATGAAAGATGAGGCAGATTATCATAGAAGCTGTGAAAATCTACTGGTATCACATTCTTCAGCTCCTGCAGATGATTCCATTTAGACAAAGGAATTACAAGCTGATTTGAATATAAAGCTGGTGCTTCTGCTTCAATTCTGACTTTTGACGGTCTTCTTGGCAAGTCTTGATAATCATCATTATAATTGATTTTATACGCATTTATATATATAATGACGTTTGATGTGTAATTCAGGCATACAATGTCCGTGACGACTGAGTCACCAGATTTTTTCCCTGGGCGGATTGATTCATAGTATTGCAGCTCATTTACAGTATAATCTTTGAAGAACCCATAAGTTAAATATTTAACATCATAAGGAAATGGCTTTTTCCTTGCTTCTTTAGTGGCAGTAACATAATCCGCAGGCAGAAATATGTCTTTGTTTTTCAACCTGCGCTCAATACATGCATGGACCGAATCACATTCCATAGTTGTATGTCCTTTGGTTAAAAACTTCTGCTCTATTTTTATGTCATTCTGTGTAGCTAAATGCAACAAGGCATTAGACATGGTAACATTCCTGTTCTGATATGTACGACCATCGCTGTAGATTACAACTGGCAGTTTTCTCTCGAGACAGTGTTTTTTCAAATAATCTACAAGGCAAGAGGCAAAAGTGGAAGCAGTAAGATCTGATTGTGTTTCGTTCCACCAATAATTTGTGCACTGATGGGTTGCAACATTGTAGATTGTGAAGTTATGTGAGCAAAGTTTTGTTTTGTAGTAGAACGCGCCTGCATGCGTCAAGGGCGACAGTTTTACTGCCTGAAGATCCATAGTAAACATATAGCAGTTGTCTTTGAGAGCATTATCCTTATCTTTTTCTTTTTCGATTCTCGCTCTTTGCTTTTTTGCAACATGCTCTTGCCACACTTCTTCAGAAATATTTTTTGTTTCGTATGCACAGCATGTATCACACCTGTCTTTTCGTGGTTGGAACAGAGCTAGATTCGAGTTTTTAAAATGTGTGTAAAATTTGGTTTGACAGACAGGGGTCAATTTGTCTTCCGTACATTTGGAAACATACAAATCATAAAGTTGTTTCTTTGAAGAAAAGAGTGGCTCCAAATATAATTTTGAAGTCCTCTGTCTGCAATAGTGGCTTGGCAGTTTCGGCATGTCACGAAAAAAATTCTTTAGGTATGTATTATTTTCTTCCTTTTCACAACATACTTGTTTAATTCTAGTTCTTTTCTTTTTTAGCCTTTTATCTTGTGTTTCATCATCACTGCTGCTATCGTTATTATTTAAATTAATGTCCGTTTTTCTGTAACTATGTTTTTTAACCCAGTTATGAACCATCCATTCCTTCAAACCAAAGGTATTTAAAAAAGTTTTTTTACAAACCACCTTCTTCTCATCTTTGAGTTTCAACGAATAAACATACGAATTTGAACGACGCGATGAGCTGCCAGGTTTTACTGACGATTTCTTTGCAGACATTTTATCTACTAAAGACGAAACGTAAACTTTTTTCTCTTTCCAGTTCAAGTCTTTTCAAAAGTAATTGAAAAGTGTTTGTCTGTCTGGTTCAGTAAATTTATTGCAATGTCTGTTGGATATGGTATTGCATTTTTCAGATACGCATTTAGGGCCCACGGTGCGTTCTTTCCGTTCTGGTACACGCATGACTTTACCATTTCGATCTCTTTGGTATCCAACACATTTTTCTCCTTTCATCCTAGCGTTCTTTGCAATATTTTTCTCCCACGTGTCAGGGATGGGTTTTTTGTTTCTCTTTTTTCTTACTACACCAGAAGTAGAACTGATAAGCTCAGTGGAATAATCGTCAAGTCCTTGATCAGTAATAATATCTTCATCATTATTGTTACTAGCCGTATTACCTTCGTTTTGATCTACATTAATATCGGGTACGTAATCTGGATCATCTGGGTCATCATTATTTTCTAGAACAGTGTCATCCTGTTTTGAACCATTATTGTTTTCGGCACCTTGTACTGATTGTGGTATTTCATTAACTATAATAATGTTGTTAGTTACCGGTGATGTCTCTAATGGCACACAAGTGAGAATTTCTATAATACAAGATTCCTCCATTTTAGTCAGTCGTTGAGGTTCAGTTTTCTCAAAATCTTGATTGTCATTCTCTGTGTTTCCTTTCTTTGTGTATATTGTATTAGTATCATCTCTGTCTAGTCCATATGATACATCATCTAAAATACCGAGGTCGTCAATATTATCAAAAATAGTTTGATCTTGTTCTGAACTATCATTGTTTATAGCAACTTGTGCTGGTTCATTAACAGTAATGATGTTGTTACTTTATGGTAATGATACCTCTAACGGCACACAAGCAAGAACTTTCACATTACAAAGTCCCTCATTTCTAGAGAACCTTAGAGAATCAGTAGTGTTAGTGTCTTGAGTCATTTGAGCTGATTCAGGGACAACCAACTGCAAAAGAGAAAAAATCACAAAAATTGTGTTGTCCTATTTTTAGTTCAGCCATAAAAATAAAATAAATTATCATTGTATCGATATCTGAATTTTATACATATTGTACAACATTTTACAAGATTTTGCAAAGTGTCAAACCCTCTTTCAATTCATAAGGTTGTAGAAAAATGTAATAGGGAATTAACTTTGGGAAACACTCGTTCTCTAGACAAAATTGTAAATACATTCAGAATAATAAAAAAAAGTTATAGTGTCTTACCTGTTGGTCCAATACCATGTTAAGCATCTTTTGTCCCCTCGAGCACATGATTTTTGGTTATTTTTTGGCAAAATCTTCAACTTTAAATTTTTAGTATAATTAAAGTACAACTCCTCACTCAACAAATTCTAGGTCAGGGTGCGTATACGCGGTATTGCAAAGCGAATTAAGTCAGTTTCTCATACATGGTATTAGAAAACGTCTTGTGTACGTTCTCATACGTGGTATTTTTAATACAACTTGTTGCGCATCATATACGTGGTATTAGAATTTGTTTGATACGTGCTATTAGACTCCATCAAAACAAAATGTCTCATCCGTGTTTTCAGTTATGTGTGAATAAAATGAGAAATAAATTTTCTTGGTACGTGGCATTAGCATCATTGGATACAGCGTCAGAAACAGGTTAGAAAACATTCAAAATCACAATTTCCCTAAAAATTCTCATACGTGGTATTAGAATGAAGGTGTCGATTTACTTTTTAATCTCTGAAATTTAAATGTTCACCATTACGGCGCAAACAAACTTCATATGGATTTTGTAAATCACTAAATGTATTTATAAAAATTAGGTGTGGCCACCACACGACTTTTTTTATACGTATGAGCGTTTCAAACTATACAATTTTAAGAATTTTTTTATACAAAACTTATTCAAAATCCTATTCTAAGTACTTTCATTCTCTTAATAAATCGCTATAGACTGCATAATTTGCAAGATATTCGAAAAAAAATGCTACTCTCTAAGAGTAAAAGTGGTACTTCCGGTCTGAATTTTGAAATTTCTCTTATATAAAAGATATTGAAAATTATGTTTTAAATACGTTTTTCTACTCCCATACTTTAATTGTATTATTAGATATTCCGAAGTTTATATCCAATAAGAATGCGACATTCCAATATTCAATATGGCGACTGCATATCTGAGAGATATACAAATTAAATAAATGTGACAGTTCTCTGCAATTTACAAGTAAGTACTTAAAATTTGTGCCTTTTTGAAAATATAAACGGTAAAAATCAGGGATAATGACAGTGAAATGTAAAATTTGAGTCCACCAGAAATTATGGAACAAACTTTAGTAACCACGAACAATTAATTACCAGCTAAATTCGCAAAGGTGCATGGAAAATTTTAACCTCAATTTATAACAAATAATGTTTTATTATGGGGTCGTAGAAAAAATAGTTTATGCAACTCGCATTGAATGGCTATTAAGACACTCGTATTCATTACAATACTCGGCTTCGCCTCGTATTGTAATTCTTTTACTCGTGTCTTAATAGCTATCATTAAATACTCATTGCATAATATACTATTATACCCGTACGTACCTGTCTAAAAAGCATGACTGGAGAAATATTCGCAAAAAACTGATTTCGATAAAGACCAACTTCCGACGGGAATTTTTTTTAATAAAATTCTCAAATTTAATTTTGAGTACATATGAATTCTTTATAAATTTGTTTAAACTTAGTAGTTGACAAAATATCGGCAAAAACCCGATTTTTTCACTGAAGTAAACTGCTACTTCCGGTCTGCCTATTTTACTAAAAAATAAAGATTGACCCCTATCGTGGTCACACAGAGAACTTCAAAACATAGACATCCACAAAAATCATCAATACTTTCTTATACTACGTATAAGAAAGACGAAAGCTGGACTAACAGTATTTATTCGATTAATTAAATATAATTACAAAGAATTCCCAATATCACAAAATATTTCTTGTCGTCAATTGGAAAATTATTACTATAAAAGCAAATAAAAATCCCTGGATATTTTTTAGGAAATAGTTCATGATTCATTTAGAGTAGATTATTTTTACTTTTCATATTAATAAGCGCCTACACTAGCATTCCGAATGTGTTTTTTATACATAATAAGTTCGGTATTTATGTACTTCATCAGTTGAATAGCCCAGAGAACGTAAGCGGGATTTCACATCAATTTATGTACCAAGAATTAGCGAATAATTAAGTATGCAGATGTTACCCTTTTACATTGCCATAATACATACGTTTAGACACAAGATTATATGACGCAGTCTATCATGTCATTTAACCTAAATTTCTGCTGTTAACTATTTCTTTTAACTCAGAGCAGTAATCTCGGAATTACCTATACAAAAGAAATACGTATTAATAGACCTTGAAAAACTACGTCATGCAAATCAACTATTATGTTTCCTTTTTATTACATTCCTATTTTTCATTAACAAAAGGTGAGTATGCACATACATACATATACTGGAGACGTGTTAAGTTCAGTTGCACGTCATCGATGACGTTTACATGTTGTCATAACTGTATTAGAGAAACTAAAAAAGTTACTTTGTTAAATTATACTTGAGGGCCTTTATTTCATTACCTTAAATAGAAGATTTATAAATTGATCAAAACATACGCACTCATGGCAAAAAACACATAATTTCCGTTTCAATATTAAATTTCTTTATTACATATTTTTAATAGACTAATAGTTCAATTCGGTGTTGACAGATAAATCATATCTGTCAAAAAGACGTGCGTTTTGTATATTCTTCCTGTCAAATTTTTCATGTTTATTTTTGCTATGATATAAATTGTTTAAAAACAGTGCTTCTTAGAAGTGTATTTATTATTTATTTGCGTCCATTGAATATAATGCCCAAAGGTTTCTGTAAACAGTCGAGGCTTTTTACAAACTCTTCTATAATCATGTGTTAAATTTAATGTGAATAGCGTAAGTATTGCTTATTTTAAATTATATTATGGATACGTAATGAAACATTTAAGGTTTTTCGACAATCTAAATCAATATAATAAATAAGTTCAGAAAGACTGAAGCCTTAGAGCATTTGAATTACTAAATATATTACGTTATAGTTATTGTATTCTGAATAATTTTTTTTTTTTGGTTATATCAAATGTCACTGGCAGAAATAAAAATAGATCCGGCAACATATACAAGGCGAGTCGTCATGGATCTAGTATGACGTGCAACTGAATGTAAGGAGTTTCCACCATACATATAGTCTGTTTCAAAATATAAGAACTTAACTTTCCACAGTTCTAATACTTTTATTGCACCACCGGCGGCAATAACTCATTTGTACGTTGTAAATAGGTAAACCGTTCGTACCCGCTCAATAAGGAGACCAGGTATAATAATTATCGTCACAGAAGGTGGTGCAATAAAAGCATTAGAGACGTTGAAAGTTATGTTGTTATATTTTGAAACAGACTTATACGTATTGTAACGAAATATGTCCCACAAAAAAAGGCAGACCGGGCGACGTATAAAAACGGACAAGGTCGTAAATCACACACATGTGTACTGCTAGGCGACGGACTGGCCGTCGAATACTTCTCGGCATGTGGAGAAAAATCCAGTGTGCCCGTATATTCTCGAACTTTTATCTACAGATATAAAAGCAGTTGAAACGATGGATGAGTCATTCCGGAATAAGACATTCCTTAGGTAGTCGACGCGCGGAACAGACCAAAGTAGAAATAAATAAATAGTTTCTTGAGTGCTGCGGTGTTATATAAATAAACGGAAATAAATATTGGTAATATTGCAGACATATAAATAGCACTGGTAAATCAATACGTGTGTTAATTTTAATTTATTAATAGTAGTTTTAAGTGCGATACATTAGTTTTATATTGCAATTAATTTTAAGTGTATGCATATACAGACTGTTTTAAATAAATAAATTGCACGAGTTGTTTATTGTGAATCCGAAAACGTTACAGTAAGCATTAAAACAGGGTCAGGAAAGACGGAATTTTCCAACATAAACAAAATCAAAAGTGATTAATATATTAGAACTAGTCTATAGGACAGAAAATTCAAGATTTTTGTTACTTCTTTACATTAATTATATTTTAAGAAATATCATCTACTCTAGGATATAAATATTGCTGCTTTGAATTTCAAGCAAAATTAGTTTTAAGTTTGATTCTATAATATAAAATGCTGTAGATGAACAATATTAGAAAAATATCACCCAACACGCCAAAGAAAATAGCTGAGCAGTGATAATACTAATACTGGTCACTGTATAAATAAAAACTATTTTTAAAAGAAAGATTATTATTAGAAAAAATAAGATCAAAATTAAAATAAACATTAGTCCGCAAATATATTTACGCATCACTATAATAGTAAAAAAATGAGGTGTGGGCACCCCACGGACTTTCCTTATATTATGTACGATGATCTTAACATTTTATACACAATTTTTTTTAAAAGTTGTTATAAATTAAGTTTTAAATATATTTATCATCTTAATAAATTTCGGCGGATATTTGCAAAAAAACTGCTTCATGATACGGGTGAAAGTGTTACTTCTGGTTGGAATGTTGAAAATATTGGTATATCAAACTTCTAAATACCAACGAAAGTTTTCGGACTATTTTGAAACAACGTGTTTTACACCTCTGGAAAACTTTACTCTTTAGAATTTTACATAACATTTAACATGGTTTGCATTTTGTAAACTTAACATTATAATAGTATATTACATACCGAGGTGGAAAGTGTTTCACTACTGGCGAGAGATTAAGTAGTTAACCGAGACGCGAAGCGTCGAGGTTCACTTTATCTCGAGACAGGAATGAAACTTTTCACCGAGGTTTGTATACTATTTTATTTACAACCATAATTATTATATTTATTTGTGATAAAAATTCCGGTAAAAGTTTTGACATATTGAGTTGTCAGATTTGTGTTGTTCTAGCGTAAACGTCAAATAAATATACGTCAGTTTTTTTTCGGTGAATAGATTATACAAGAAATGTTGAGTAGTAAAGCCTTCAAGAACTGCACTCTACTTGAACTAAGGGAAACTGTCCTACCGTAGCAATCCAGATATCTTGGCTCGAATATAGGACAAGAAATCACTATTTCATAATATCAGCAATAGCAGGGCGACCTACCTACATGGATTCAAGCTTCCAATAATTTTAGTGTAACAATTAATTTTATTTACAACCATACAATTAATAATTATTTGTGATAAAAATTCCGATAAGGTTTTGACATATCGAGTTGACAGTTTTTTGATTGACATTGAGGTTAAGAAACGAGGGCAGTAATAGAGGGCAGGAAGTAAATGAGGACAGTAATAAGAGGGAAATACTTAACGGTCCTACCTAATTGTTTAATGTGACTCAGTTTTGCTCGAACGCCTTGCATAAATATGAATATCACGAAGTTTCTTCGGACCCTGTTCCTTGATTGAACTTTTTTTGTGCTTCCCAACCATTCCCGTAGATCTTTGAGTTAATAATAATAATAAATAATAATAAACCTCCTAAGGTTTCAGTAGACCCAGCTTAAGGCTAATACGGGTAATACGCACGAGACACGAAAGGTATGTTTTGCGCTTCCAATCTTGAAGCCAAGTTAGGCCAAAACATGATATCATCATTTGGACGATGATCATTAATGAAACCCACCAATTTTGTCAAGCAACGTTGAATATAAAGATTGGCGGTTACTGCTTCTCCACTCACATGCCCTATGTAAGGTCGAGAAATACCTGTCTCGGAAACAGCGCACCAGGCTAGGATTTTTTGTGTGAATTTTGCCTTTGTTACTTTACTTCATCAGAAGACTCATCCACACTTATTATGTAAAAACCAGCATTACCCGGAGTTTCCGCATTGCTAAGTGAAATAGTATATTACATACCAAGGTTGAGAAGATGACTATTATTGCCCGAGTGGCGAGATTAAATTCCGAGGCGCAAAGCGCCGAGGAATTTAAGCCACAAGGGCAATAATAGTCTTCTCAACCGTAGTATGTATACTATTTTTTGTACCAGTAGTCTAATTGGACCTTAAAACCTTAATAATTATGAATAAATTTACTCATATATGTAAGAATGCCCTTGTAATAAAACTTCATGTAAACAAATAAGTAGGCTATATTTTGATGTTGACAAATAAGTTTTGACATAAATGCTGAAACTAAAAGTCAAGTATTTTTAGATTATTTTTTGCACGACCCTTGCATAATAGGCACGTTCACTCCCTTAAATGAGGGAGTGAAGTGACTCTTTTGCTCCCTTGGTATAAAAAACATAGCCAACTCAATTTATGAATTTAATCGTTTATTTAATATTAATATTGACATTAATGTTAGTACCACCATTAATAGTGAACAAAGATGTTAATGGACTAATCACACGTTGCTTAAAGCCGCTAGAATTGGACAGTCGATTTTCTTTTACATTAATATCCACTTGATTTGACCCACTGGAAGTTGACGGTCGATTTTCCTTTTCCGAGTCTTTTCCGATTAGAATTTTTTCGGAAATCAAATTCTTATTAACTAATGAATTTTCAATATATCCCTCTGCGACAGTATCAGATTTCCATCCGCCATGACGTTTTATAACTCCAATTTCAACACCTGAATCGGCCAGAAAAGATGTTGATGAGCGCCGAAAGCAGTGGCCGGTGTAGGAAGATGGATTGGGTAAATTGAGGTATGAAGCTATTTGCTTAGGCAATCCTCCAAAAGTATTCTTACCTACGGGTTGTGTGGAACATTTGTTATTTCTGTAACATACAAAAAACCGTCTATGATCTGTGTTTTCTTTCCGCAGAACCATATATTTTTTACAAATAACAACAAAATCAATTGCACAGTTTTCTTTGGAGACTATCGTAAATGCTCTATTTACATGATTTTTGGTATTGTTTACAGATACCAAAATAGTTGATCCCAAGTCTTGGACATCATCTACTGTCAATTTTACCAGTTCATCCGATCTTAAAGCCCCAGCAATTCCCATAATCATTGCTACCTGAAATCATAGTGTATAATTATCTTAAATTAGAAACATTAACTTTTTTAGTTTACCTTAACCATCAAGTACTTTTCTTCTGGAGCGTCTATTAGAAATTGATGAACTTGCTCCTTAGTAAGAATTTTTGATTTTTTTGCCTGGTATCCAGTATTTTGTCTTTTAAGGAATGCTACTAATCGTGAGTACTTGCTGATGTCGACATTATTTTTCACGCTAAGAGTAGCTTTTATCATTGAATAATGTGACCACAGTGTTGAAGCCTTAAAATGCTTCGCCTTTTCGGCAAAATATACCAGGAGCACACTCTCGCTATGAATTTCATCTACTTCTTTTACCAGACACCAATCACAAAATTCCTTGAAGCACTTTTCGTAGATCTTCCTAGATTTTTCTGGCAATAAATTCACAACTATTTTTGAAGCCGTTTCTTCAATAGTTTCGTCACACATTTTTCCAATGCTTATTTAACGAAGCGAAGAAAATACGGGCAGTTTCTCGATATTCACAAAAAACCAATATGGCTACCCTTATTTATCGGTCGTCAAGGGTTTCCATCAGAACCAGCATGATTTTTGCGTTCGACAACTGGAAACGTCATGTTGACAATTTTTAAAAAAAGTTAGATTTCTTCAATTAAAATCGTTTGGGTCGTGCAAAAAATAGTATATACACCTCGGGAGTGAATGAATTTCTCCTCGGTGCTTTGTAGAGCCCTCGGGCTTCGCCCTCGGGCTACAAACTGCACCTCGGAAAAAAACATCATTTCACTCCCTAGGTGTATAATATACTATTTCATTCCATTTATAATGTCTGAAGAGTTTAGATGTACACCACCTGAAATGCGCGAGATTGCAGAACAGGCAGCTGAGAACTTGCTTCCGCATAAATCTAATCACTTATACATGAAAACATTTACAGAATTTAAAAAATGGTATAATTCCAAATTACAGTAGTAACTTCTGAAAACGTACTTCTGGCTTATTTTCATGAATATTCAAAAAATAAAAAAGCCTCGACTTTATGGGCGCAATATTCAATGTTGAAAGCTACACTTGGCCTAAAAGAGAATATTAACATATCAAAATATTTTAAATTAGTTGCCTTTTTAAAAAGAAAAACTTAAAATTATAAGCCCAAAAATCATTAGTATTTACTCGAGGAAATTATAAAATTCTTTACTGAGGTACCCGACACATGTTACATTGCAACTAAGATTGTATGTTTATATATTAATACTTTGAAATTATTGATAATTTATATCTCTGTAGACTGGTCTTGTAATTGGTGTTACTGGTGCATGCCGAAGGATGAGTTGTGTAATTTATTAATTTCTGATGTCATCATGAGAGATAATTTAATTGTTATTCACATCCATAATAGCAAAAATGGTACGTCTCAAAAGTTTGTAATAATGGAACCACTTTGTAGCTAAAGGTTATATCGAAGATTCCCTAGTAAATAAAAAAAATATAGAATGTATGTTACAAGATCTACCTACATCTACTTACGCAACCACACCTGCAATATATACAGGAATTTTCAATATGAATCAAATAATTATTTGCATCTGTAATAGTTAGGTGATATATTGATTCCATATTATACTTTCATACATATTTTATGTATTAATAGACAAATGCTTTTTTTTTTCATGTAAACAACAAAGTATTGTTAGAAAATATAAAATTAATAGCAATTGCTAAATAAACGTATATTATATTCTGGTATTGTTAACCTAAAATTGTGCCTAAAATAGTTATTTATTTTGACGGTTCACAACTTGACATACTACTACTACTACAAGCATGAGTGCATGGTTGCGGCATTCGTTTTATTTGTTCGCATTATTTCCCTAGGTCAATAATGGCCTCATTATTTACCTCTTATTAGTTCCAGGTTGTGAAATGTCATTTCGTGGCGCTTTGTTATGTGTAAAAATGCTATGATTTTTTACTACTGGTACAAAATAGTATATTATACACCTAGGGAGTGAAATGATGTTTTTTTCCGAGGTGCAGTTTGTAGCCCGAGGGCGAAGCCCGAGGGCTCTACAAAGCACCGAGGAGAAATTCATTCACTCCCGAGGTGTATATACTATTTTTTGCACGACCCAAACGATTTTAATTGAAGAAATCTAACTTTTTTTAAAAATTGTCAACATGACGTTTCCAGTTGTCGAACGCAAAAATCATGCTGGTTCTGATGGAAACCCTTGACGACCGATAAATAAGGGTAGCCATATTGGTTTTTTGTGAATATCGAGAAACTGCCCGTATTTTCTTCGCTTCGTTAAATAAGCATTGGAAAAATGTGTGACGAAACTATTGAAGAAACGGCTTCAAAAATAGTTGTGAATTTATTGCCAGAAAAATCTAGGAAGATCTACGAAAAGTGCTTCAAGGAATTTTGTGATTGGTGTCTGGTAAAAGAAGTAGATGAAATTCATAGCGAGAGTGTGCTCCTGGTATATTTTGCCGAAAAGGCGAAGCATTTTAAGGCTTCAACACTGTGGTCACATTATTCAATGATAAAAGCTACTCTTAGCGTGAAAAATAATGTCGACATCAGCAAGTACTCACGATTAGTAGCATTCCTTAAAAGACAAAATACTGGATACCAGGCAAAAAAATCAAAAATTCTTACTAAGGAGCAAGTTCATCAATTTCTAATAGACGCTCCAGAAGAAAAGTACTTGATGGTTAAGGTAAACTAAAAAAGTTAATGTTTCTAATTTAAGATAATTATACACTATGATTTCAGGTAGCAATGATTATGGGAATTGCTGGGGCTTTAAGATCGGATGAACTGGTAAAATTGACAGTAGATGATGTCCAAGACTTGGGATCAACTATTTTGGTATCTGTAAACAATACCAAAAATCATGTAAATAGAGCATTTACGATAGTCTCCAAAGAAAACTGTGCAATTGATTTTGTTGTTATTTGTAAAAAATATATGGTTCTGCGGAAAGAAAACACAGATCATAGACGGTTTTTTGTATGTTACAGAAATAACAAATGTTCCACACAACCCGTAGGTAAGAATACTTTTGGAGGATTGCCTAAGCAAATAGCTTCATACCTCAATTTACCCAATCCATCTTCCTACACCGGCCACTGCTTTCGGCGCTCATCAACATCTTTTCTGGCCGATTCAGGTGTTGAAATTGGAGTTATAAAACGTCATGGCGGATGGAAATCTGATACTGTCGCAGAGGGATATATTGAAAATTCATTAGTTAATAAGAATTTGATTTCCGAAAAAATTCTAATCGGAAAAGACTCGGAAAAGGAAAATCGACCGTCAACTTCCAGTGGGTCAAATCAAGTGGATATTAATGTAAAAGAAAATCGACTGTCCAATTCTAGCGGCTTTAAGCAACGTGTGATTAGTCCATTAACATCTTTGTTCACTATTAATGGTGGTACTAACATTAATGTCAATATTAATATTAAATAAACGATTAAATTCATAAATTGAGTTGGCTATGTTTTTTATACCAAGGGAGCAAAAGAGTCACTTCACTCCCTCATTTAAGGGAGTGAACGTGCCTATTATGCAAGGGTCGTGCAAAAAATACTTTTTATTATCGATGATTATTTTGTTTCTAGCAAAATGCTCTTGTTTCAAATTTCGACATCTTGAAATTTTTTCAAATTGAGCTGCCATGTATTTTGGGCACTTTTGTCTTTTTCTATATTTTCAGTTATTTTTTTTTAATTTCTCTTGCAATGGTGGTACCTATTAGAAACATGAAAACGGCATGCTAATTAATGGGTAGACGCTCCAATATGGTTTTCAGCAAAGTGAAGAAGTTTTTCTTGATTTTTCGAAGCTTTCATGGTCGGCCACTTTTCGGTAGGATCTGACAGGTATACCCTCCTCGCACTCACGAATTGTTTGATATATGGTACTTCAAATGTTTTCTTTCTCAAAAGGATGTACAATTTGCCGTTTAGGCATTTTTCCAACTAAATTATAAATAGGTTTTCGCAACTCTAATTTGTATGCCATATTGTTGCAACTGAGCTGAAAAATGGCATGTGTAATAGGTAATATACGATGTAACTATGGTAACACATGGCCATACTTTACTCTTCAAAAGTGTGTTTATGTATTCAAAGAAAACGTTTTAAAGTAGTCCGAAAACTTTCGTTACACCAGTTATACTCTTAATACATGTCTATAGAATGCACATTTGAGACATATTTGCAAGAAAATGCTGTTGGAAGAGTAAAATTATTACTTCCGAATTTGGAAATTTGTTTAAAATCAAACTCTAAACACATTTATATTCTTAATAAATCTGTATAAAGTTATTATAATCTGCGAGATGTTTGCAAAAACTGTTCGATAAAATTGATACTGTCACGAATTTTGAAAATATTTTTGTACAAATATACAGGGTTAGTTAAAAGTATGGAGACGGCGATTTATTGTCGTTAATATTCATTTTAGAGAATTATGTTCAATATAAAAGTTTGTTAGGATATTTTGATCTACATTTGAGAATATTTGATTTTTTTTTTCTTCAATTGTTTTTTAGTTACGCCTGTCCGCGCAGTTTTTTTAAATGGGAACTAGTAAATTTTACTCTATCATTCGATAGAGAATTTTTTTCTCTTTACAATAATATTTTTGTTTTTTTAAAATTCATTTTAATAACTTTTTTTATAAGAAAGGGCCGGTTCAAGTGTTTCACAGATGTTCGGTACATCGCAGATAGACAGAAGCGATGCGATAAACAAACTTGAGCGACATAATTTTATCAGTGGTTATTGTGTACGTCAAATCTTTGACAGAAATAATTCATTTGTGCAATTTGTTGCTGTTAATATTAACAATGGCGAGTTTAAGTGAACATGAACGAATTGAAATACTTATGATGTTGGGTTATGGAGATAGATGCAGAAGTTTACAAGACGTTTGTAATTTATTTAATGATACGCATCCAAATAGAAATCCAATTTCTAAATTCGTTGTTGGTAAAACTTTAAGACGCTTTGAACAAACTGGTAGCGTTAAAGATTTGGCAAGGAGTGGTAGACCTAGAACAGCAAAAAGCGACGATAACAAACTGGATATTTTATTGGCTGTATCTGAAGATCCTCATTTATCAACCAATCAATTAGCGGCCAATTTCAATATTTCGCAGTCATCGATCGTGTCATTTTTAAAAAGTGAAAAGTATAAACCTTAAAAGGTACACCTTGTACACGAGTTAACGGAAGATGATTTTGATAGGAGATTACAATTATCTGAAGAAATGTTAAATATTTGCAATAATAATGAAAATTTTGTCAACAATATTCTTTTCTCTGACGAAGCTACTTTTTGCCTTACCGGTGAAGTAGACAGACATAACTGCAGATACTGGTCATCGGAAAATCCCTTTTGGTTTTTGGAGCACCATACGCAGTACCCCCAAAAGGTTAATGTTTAGGTTGGCATTCTTGGCGGTCATATTATCGGTCCCTTTTTCATCAATGGCAATTTAACTTCGGGTCTGTATTTGCAGTTATTGCAAAATGAAATAATACCTGCTTGTGCTACGCTCTATCCACATGAAAACAATGAACACCTGCCCAATGACAGTATCTGGTTCCAGCAAGATGGCGCCCCACCACATTATGGTGTAAATGTTCGTTAATATCTGGACAACGTTTTTCCCCACAGATGGATTGGAAGACGAGAAACCATTGAATGGCCAGCCCGTTCGCCAGATTTAAGTCCTTTAGATTTTTTTCTTTGGGGATACGTAAAAAAACAAAGTTTACGAAGATAAGCCCGATAACGTCGAAGATTTACAAATCCGAATTACCAGAACGATACAAGAAATTCCCCGAGATTTTTTACAGAACTCTGTTCGGGGTTTTGTAAATCGATTGGGTCATTGTCAAATTACTAATGGACGACAATTTGAACACTTACTTTAATTTACTTTGTTATTAATTTGTTTAATTTTTCTTGTAAAAGTTATTAAAATGAATTTAAAAAAAACAAAAATATTATTGTAAAGAGAAAAAAATTCTCTATCGAATGGTAAAGTAAAATTCACTAGTTCCCATTTAAAAAAACTGCGCGGACAGGCGTAACTAAAAAACAATTGAAGAAAAAAAAATCAAATATTCTTTTTTTCTTAACTTTTATATTGAACATAATTCTCTAAAATGAATATTAACGACAATAAATCGCCGTCTCCATACTTTTAACTAACCCTGTATATAACACATGAAAACCATTCGTAAAGGCAATTAGTATAAATCTTTTATAATAAAAATGCACTAGATTATTAAAATGCCAGCCATGCAAATAAAATTATTTAACCAATATTTAACCTTTGTAAACTATTAGTTGGAATATCAAAGGGAGGAAAAGAACACGATATCCACTCTAGTATTTAATGTGGGTCGCCTAATTCTAATTTCGTTTAGATCAAATATCGAAGTAAATATCATTTTGAAAAATATTTGGCTTCATAGAGAGCTACACTTTGAAACGCTCTGTTAACAAAAAAAAAAATAGTGGTACATTATTTCATGTTACCAAATAAACATATAAAAATGGAAAAAAGGCAACATGTAATAGCATTGTACCTATCTACATTTTGGGGAGCCAGGAGCTTTAAATGAAACATATGCATATATAAAATATAAATATAATTAATAAATAGTATGTGTAAAAATACAAGTTTTATATCACAGATTTTTCCTTAATTGACTAACAATATAAAACAATACAATTTATTCAATACTAGTTGTCATGGTAGTAGTAATGTTATCCTCTTCGCCAAACCGGACTCCTACGTTTACTAGAGGATCAGTACTACTGGTCGCCACACCAAATGCCGATATAAATACATTTATCACAGTAACCAAAAATATACCAATAATTGTGAAGTTGTTAATTTTATTGGCAATGCAGATTTCTTTCTTGCTCTTCACGTTGTATCTGGTATTCAATAGTAAACCAACTCCAACGGCCACCTATAGACGGAAAATATACAATTTAGTAAATATAATATAAATAATCATCAAAATACAAAAAGTAATTATTCAACAGATATTGATACCCCTTAAACTTTCAACATTAACAAAATTAAAATAATTGCGTATTTACGTTACAAGCTGTGAGAACATACTTTACTTGTTCATATCATATAAATATAAGTAATTTCCCGCGACACAACGCTGATTCCAATCAGGAATGACTGCTTCGCAGACTTCCACCCATAGTTTTTCCTTGAGATTCAGCATCAGCATATTCTTTCAATGTTCTGTTTAATGAAGCGCGGGCATTTTCTTTATTTTCTTCTATCAAATTTACGTTAGTCGTTTCGACAAGCAGCACCATCATGAAAATACGCATATTCGTGCTGCGCCAAAACTCTGAAAGGATTTAGCCTATCGGTCGACTAAAAAACTATTGGCAAGTGCGCGCCTGTGGAAAGAGCGCCATACTGATTAAGCAGTCTGTGATAGTTCGCAGACAGTTGAGTTTGAAGACAATCGAGTAGCCTATACTGATTTATCAGTCGAATCGTTATAATATGCGCATTTGCATACTTCTTCGAGCTGATAAGAACCCGACTAAACTATTAGCCGACAGTAACTTTTAATCTGTCGTCTGTGGCGATCCTAAAGATAAACCATTTCAGCGATTTTTTTATTAGAAAATATATGAGAATGAAATCGTATAGTACTCTAAATAATATGTATTTGTATAACATCATGTCTTGGGCGTTAAATTAGGTATGCCTTGACAAATACAAATAAACGACTATGGAGTTTAAATTGTGTTAAATCCATTAAAGGTCTTGAATTATTACCCCGTTTAAATTAGGAAAAATTTGGAATTATGTCCATATTCTTCATCTTTGTAAATATATCTTGGAAAACGCATTATACAATTCAAAATTAATTGAGAAAACGAGTGACAAATATTGTCAGGAACACATTACAAGCAATATATAAATTTATTAAGCAAATAAATATTTTCAAAATGTGCATTTATATCTAATTCAAAAACAATCTATTATAATATCATTCATACAATGAATTATTAACCTTGGTTACTATTGTTTATTTTTACTAGACATATTTATAATATTCACACGTGTACGAATATAATGTATTATTGCCCAAGAGATTATTGTCTATATATGTATAGACTTCACATATTGATGACGTTGGAACTGAATATTAGATACTCCCTAAAAACTGTTAGTGAGTAAGAAAAATTACAACATAAATTAACCATATATTTCTTCCAGTAATACATAAACATAACCAAACAACCCACCAAATTCCTAATCCACCCAAAATATCAACCACTACAATACTACATACTCATCAGTCGTTTACCGATGTTCCGGGCTAATCAGAAACGAAACACCCGGTCAACATAACAATCGCAGTCGGACTTTTACTTACACACAGTAAATACATGCAACAACATGCACACACATTATTCTCTGTAACCTCGGTTATTTCCGGGTTGGATGACAATTATCTCAATACGCAAAACTTTAGTTTCGAAACAAATATCGTACATAACAAACACAACATTCGAACACATTGAGTATCACTTGCACTTAATTCTCAGCACGGGAGTCCAAGACTCTGAGATCCTCGGTAAATACACACCACTATAGAGCGTCTCAACCTTAGTATTCTTATAGGATATATACATCTTTTACTACCGTAGGCAATTTGTAATAAACTGTTTTTTTTTCATTTCAAGGCAATGTCAGTTCGATTAATTACGTTTTTGGTTGGAATTGCCGGTGTGGTGTAAGTATTACAACATAACCTTCCTGTCAAGTCTCAAATTAATATTACAATATAATAATATAGAATAATATCTTAACCAACAAGTATTTAAAATAATGAATTACCAACCTAACCTGCCACTGTCGAACTGACAACTATGTTGTCTGTCCTCATAAGACATATACTGAATACTAAGGTTGAGACGGTCTATAGTAGGACGCTTCCTTAGCGTGGAACTTTTAAACACGGCTTTCAAGAGGAGCCCGCGAACAGAGTCAAATACAGAGCGAACTGTCTGTTTTTGACAGTACGCGGAGGTGAAGGTCTCATGTGATTTTGTAATAATGGCAAAAACAGTTGAGAGCAGTGATACAGTACTTTTATTTGAAAGGATTAACGCCAACAGAAATCAAAGCAGAGCTGGATTCAACACTATTAGAGTCCTCTCGTTCGTTTTCAGTGGTTAAAAACTGGGTTGCCGAATTTAAGCGTGGTAGAATGAGCACAAATGATGAACCCCGTAGTGGACATCCAACAACTGTTACTGTTCCGGAAATTCCACCGTATCGTCTTGGATGGGCGTCGAATAAAAGTGCGCGAGGTAGCAGACATTTTAGGTAACTCAAATGACAGTGTGCACAGAATTTTAAGTGAAAAATTGTTTATGAAAAAGTATACGGGAGTGTTGGTTGCCGCGGTTACGCACACCGGAGTAAAAACTGAATGGTTCGAGTGTTTTTCGCGAACTTTTGCGTGTTTTCGCCGCAATCAGACGGACTTTATACCTCGTTTCATTACTGTCGATGAAACCTGGATCCCCACCATTACACTCCGGAAACCAAAAACCAATCCAAACAATGGACAAGAAAAGGTTATCCGTCACCAAGGTAGGCAAAAACGGTTTTGCCAGAAGGAAAAGTTTTAGCAACGGTTTTTTGGGATTCTCATAGTACTATCTTTGTCGATTACTTAGAAAAGAGGAAAAAACAAAACGCCCTCATTTGGCAAAGCAAAAACTGCTTTTCCATCAGGATAACGCACCTGCTCAGAAGTCTGCATTACAACGGCAAAAATTCATGAATTGGGATTTGAATTAGTGCCTCATTCGCCCTATTCTCCAGATTTGACTCCCAGCGATTATCATCTCTTTCCAAAAAAAAATGCGTTTTCTTTGTTAGGCCACGTAGTTTCCGAACCACCCTCGTGTATTAAAAACAAATTCCATAGTGTTTAAGTGATTCAAATTTGAAAATATATATCAAAATAATCACAACCATTGTATTTCAGATATTGTATATTTCTTTCCTCAAACTCTCAACTATAGCTGACATACTTTATCAAAATATCACAAAAATGTATAAGGAATAATTATTTGCTGTGTTAATCGTATCTGTAACAAAGAGTGAAATGAGTTGAAGTTGAACTGAAAACACTAATAATTTGGAAATGAAGTTTTCCTAGATCTCAAAAATACGTGTGGTCACATCTTGAATACGTAAAAAAATGTCAATACGTTTATAAAGGTTATAAAAGAGTTGTATGATGATGCTAAAACAAGTAAAATACATACATACTTAACGACACCATTTTATCACTAAAGAATTAGAAGATATTAAGATATATCCAGTTATAATAAAAATTAAAAACAGAAAATGGCACGACTCCAATTATGTGTACCCTAAAATTAGAAGACTAATACAATGTCAAAGACCTTTCTTTGAAATGCCAGGGGAAAAACTAGAAAAGAATTAAAACACATATTTTGTAGTTAAGTACAGTAGTTCATTATTATTTTAGAAAAGATCATTTCTTTGTTATGCATAGAAATACTGTTTCTGACAATACAGTTCATAAGAATTCTGATCACACTGTTCTATATTTCCTTTTCAGGTGTATAAGCAATGTAACTAGTTGGTTCGGGAATCAGAAATTGATATCCTTGCAGAAAAACTTTTTTTTCTGATGTTGAATTTATTTGTAGGCTCTATTACTAAATGTTTATATATATATAAGAACCAACGCTATATATATATATATTTATTGCGTTGGTTCTTAGTCCTCTTATAAAGATAAGCACATTTCTACTTATATAATTAACAATGTTATATGGGTACGCTAGCGTAAATAAGAATGTCTATAACATCCTTATTGGGTTGCTAATTGTTAATTCGATTCAATTCTTGGAACTACTCTAATTCCAGTCATTTACGTGTTAAATAATGGAGCATTAAAACATCCAAGTTTGTTTTATAACTATGAGGTTATATTTGTATTTTTAAATCTGTCAAATGACACAAACGTTAAAACATGAAAAACGCCAAAATCTTACCATCTAACAAGACTTGTACGTCACTATCAACGCATTGGTAATTTTTCTTTAAATATGTTGAATCACATTTAAAAAATATCTATTAAAATAATGACCACGCTAAGAATAGGTGAATATATATTTTTAATATTGCAAAGCTTAAGATATGTTGCAACTCATAAATATTTCATTATTTAAATTAATTACGTTAGTTTTATAGATATCCTATTCTTAACGTAGTTGTTTAACTACTATGAAATTATCAAATACGAATAATTAACAATATTATTTTTTTGATCGAAAAGTAAACCGACGCCTATATTAAATTTTAGAATTTACTTATTATGAAGTGCTTACTACCCCCTTTACATCCGTATCTAAGTTAGTATGCAAGTTTTACTTTAAATAACATTATGGAAAATTTTAATTATTTTGAGCTCTTCCAATATCTTTTGTCGAAGAATCATGCATGCATGTGTACAATTACCTTTTCTTCGCTTTTCAGAATATATTGTTTCTACTCTGATCCAGTTTGTGTCTTGCCTTCCTTGGAAGTTGACAAAAAATCTTCTGTGCTGTCCGAAGAATCTCCATACAAATTTCTTGATACCAAAAGTGTGAAGATCTTCTATAGCTTGATAGTCATGATTTTATTTACACGTTCTTACATGTAACCTGCTTACATATACCTTATTTTGTATTGGTCTTTCATGTCCCAACGATTATAATTATTTTTATTTTAAAATTCCTTGACTAAACTTTAGTAATTAACACATAAACGTGTTCAAATAACACACTCAAATTACTTTCTAACTAATTTTAAAATTCTCTAATTACTTTTACCTGCCCTTTCTCAAGAAGCAGAATTTTAGTAGTTACTCAAAATCTTAAATTGTAACCTGCCCAATTTCTTTCAAAATATTCTAATTTAAACAAATTTTTACGCAAGTAAGTATCTTTTTAAGTATATGACTTCTTTTATAATTAAAAATCAATCATTTTCGCAACAGCTTTGCATGTTGGATGCCATATACTTAAAAAGACACTTGCGTAGAATTTTTTTCAAATTAGAATATTTTGAAAGAAATAATAATTATATACATTATATATTGTACGCTAATTTTTGGTGTAACACATAATTTTCGAATTTATTTGTTTGAAATGTCAGTGATGTAGTTTTTTAAGTAACAAACACTTCGACATCTCTAAAAACACTGCTTTTTCTTATGATTTGTATGTTGCTGGTACAACAGTATCCATTGTTTCAAACTGAATAATAATAACAAAAATTGATTGAAAATAATAGATTCGATGCTGGATGAATTAAAATTTAATAATGAATTCATGAAAATTACAGGTATTGACAACTATCACACATGAAATTAAGACAAAATCCCAAAAAAAGATGTGCCAAAATTAAATTATCATTTAAATGTATCCAAGTGTCATAATTTTTATCAAAGAAACATATTTAAGACTACATTAAGGGGTATTTTATTAAATGATGGAATCATCTGTTGCAATATAAATTGTCACAGCGTCTTTGTAGTATGTATTCAAGTAAATTAAAATATAAAAAAATACCCGAGTCTTTTAAAATATGGTAAGTATAGTAAAATTGGTCACATATATTTTGTCGGCTATTTGAATGTGCAATACACATACATAGTTTAAGTTATGCCTAGGCAAAATTCAGATGTAAAATGTACGTGTTATTAGATTAACTAGGGTAGGTAGGTAAGTGTTACCTCCACGACTTCAATTCTCAAATTAAACAAGTACCTACGTATGTTGTATTTATAAAAAATAACTTGCAAAATATGGGTTTTATTATTTATTATTATGTTGAATGACTACCACATATGATTAATTCAGCATACATAATTATTTACAGAACGAGATAAAAATTATAAACGTAACTTCTAAAATGACCATTATCATCATATCTTCTTCGGTTAGAACGTTACCACAGGAGCGGAGCGTTGTTATAAAACAAATCGCTTAATAGGGGTAATATAGACTAATGCATTCTTTTAATTTCTTATAAATATCAACAGCAATAGTTTATAATATTGTCGGATTAGTAATCGTTTTAAGCAATAATTATTACAAATATCCGAAGCGGATTATACATAGTGATCGACACTATCAAATATGTATGTATTTGTAGTGATACAATAAATAAATGTATTAATAATAGTGTATTTTATTATAATAATATATTTGAAAAGAGAAGGAAAACATGAAACATAAAAATAGTATTGAAAATTCGAAGTATTACTATTTCGTAAATATTTTAGAAGAAAAAGAAAATTATACAGCAAAGACCACCAATTCTTGAATTTCTTTAATTAGATAACTTACTTGAAAGATCAAACTGATGGATATCATGATTATTCCTGGATAGAAATAAGGATGACTGTTACTTTCCAAGACGTATCTAAGTTGATTAGCGTTAGCCGAGAACAACGCCAAATCCATCATCCCCTGAGCGACAGTTTTCTTGTTTTGATAAATATTTACGTCTGGCAAGGATTCAGATACAGGTCCTCCAAAGTCTGATGTCATATCGAAGTTATTTCGATGGGAAAAATCATCTAATTCGTTTACTTCATGATCCGAATTTATATCGCTTTCCTTAGCTCTTTCTACAACATAGTGAGCCGTAGAATTGGTATTAAAAATATTATTCAAAGCTTCGGTGCGCCTTTTTTCTTCATCAGACAGCGGCATGTACTCGTTTTTTAAGATCGTATTTCCTTCGTGTTTATCTCCAATCATGTTAATATTATTCAACTCCATTGTCGTAACTAAATAACGATATATGTACTTGAAAACACTATATTCACATTAAAATATGAATGTACATATGTGGTGTTTAATATTATGTATCTTTCACGACAGCTAACTTACAACTAAGCCGAGTCCTATACGCGCATTTTTTTATATCGTGTAGTTTCTAATAAGCGATTTCTTTGTGTTGTTTACTCATTTCCAGTTTCCTCTTAATTTTATGACGTATTTGGTGGAAGAATTGCGTGAGTGTGAAAAATAATATAATTATCATTTTAATACTAGCAGCACTAACCAATTACCTGAATATTTATTCTAATCTGATGGTTTTTATTTGACCTTTATATTCAAGAAAATGTTAAAATCCTTGAATTAGAGTAATTTATGTATCAATTATATATTGCAGTTTATCCCACAGTTATTCTTTGTTAAATTATGCAGGTATAATTTTGTGCCTGAACTTATTGATGTGTAACTTAAATTTTATTATGAAGACCATTCCAGGAAATTTTTAATATATCAACAATACATAATTACAAAAAATAATGGTATCTTCCTAATTATTCCTTGTTTTAACTATTGTGTGTGGAATATATATTTGCCATTGTTTCGTTAATTTATGTAACTATAACGTCGCGCTATCCATCACATGTAAGAGAAAGATAAAAAAAAGTATATACATTGTCTATTTAGCGTTTGAATTAAGTTTCGTAATGCAATCTACATATCGTATAATGAATAAAAGTAGAGAGATGATATTATATTATAATAATGCTAGGCTTAACACTAAAATAATCAAGTACCATTTTACCGCAGATTTGACGTATAACTTTTTTTTTTTTAATTCATTGTTTTAAATGTCCTTTAATTTCATCACTGATTTGATTTCATTTTTAAAGGCCTGTTCTATTAAGAACAAATTGTTTATTAGTAATGTTTTGGCAATTATATCTCCTATTCATTCAAAATGGATATTATTTGTATGTTTTGAATTTAGTATATTAGCATATTACGAACAACAATATTTTATTATTTAGTTTTGACAATTTACAAATAAATTCAAATGGGCTATCTTACTAATTCAGAATGCCATTTGACTGGGTAGTGCACATTTGATTACGTACGTATATGAAAGTAGCAATAAGACATTGGACAGATAGCCTAGAAAACGAATTACAATCGGCTATTCAGGTATCCCGAAAGTCCGAAAGTCAATCTCTTTGAGGGCTGATAAGTTGTCTCATGACACCAAAATATGATTTTAGTAAAAAAAAAATAGCTAGTTTGTAAGAGATTGACACTTTTATGAAATTCGTGAAAATCGACATCGTAGATCAATTTTTTGAATGCCACAGTGACAAACATCTATATTTTACGATTCTAAATCTTGTTACCCAACATCGAATAACCACAGTCCAAAATATTTTTTTTTTGTGAAAATAACATTTTCGCCCGATTCGTAAGTTAATTTTGTTTCATTAGCTAATTGAAACTCTTCATAATGTACGAAAATTAAGCACGCTAACTTGCCAAGTTTTAAAAAACTGCTCATTTAGTGTAGATTCTAAAATGGTGTTTTATTGTAAAAATAGTGTATTGTGAAATTATTTCCATAATTAAAAATTTTAATTTTTTGTACTAGAGTAAAAAATATATACCTTTATGTAAAATAGCGACCGATCGTATGTATTTGGAAGAATTGTGTGTCTGAAAAATGCCGCAAATTATCTTTTTAGCACTTAGCACTAACCCTTGAAGTTAAGTAATTTATGTAATTCATTCATTATATATTGCAATTATTCTTTGTTTTAATAATATATTTCTATCAATTAGGACTGAAATAAAAATTATAATCAGCTATATACATAATCTGTATGTCAACAAATCTAATAAATTAATATACAACTAATAAGTTTATACACATAACCGACATTTTTTAAAATGGGTTCGAAAATATCTATTTGCATTTTAGTTACTCTTAAGTTAGAAATATTTTAACAAATATTCAATACATGTGAAGTTATTTCTATTATAGTTATTAATTTTCGATCAGTTTGGTACAATTTGTTATTCATATAATAGATTAACGTTAGTTTGCATCTTAGATGTTCTTTGAAATGTAAAATGTTCAGTTTTTATGAATACTGCATCAGCTGAATTAACTGATATATTAATATTAATATATTAAATATATAAGGTGATAATAAGTCTTTTATGGAATTAATATTGTATAGTTTTATATCAAGCATGTGTAACGTACGGCC
The DNA here is from genome assembly GCA_963170755.1 of Amphimallon solstitiale. Taxonomy (NCBI): domain Eukaryota; kingdom Metazoa; phylum Arthropoda; class Insecta; order Coleoptera; family Scarabaeidae; genus Amphimallon; species Amphimallon solstitiale. Next base: position 972,237 of record OY720679.1, on the reverse strand, counting down.
AGCATAACAATGTTTAATTTTTATGAAACCTGGCCCTTAGAAACCTAAAAAGATATTTAATTTTGCATTGATTATTATTTTATATTTATTACTAAACATATAAACGGAAAATTTTTTACTCAACATTATATATAGATTACTCATGCTGAAGGTCAACAATTAGCCACTTTCACTGACTTCTTAAAATTTTGACAATTGGTATATTTACTGTTTATGACAAACAGAATTTGCGTTTATTTATCTTTTCAAAAAATGTTAAAAATAAAACACAAACATTAATCTCTGTGTCTTTTCGGACATTTAATCATTCCTTCTTCGGGCCTGTATATAAAACAACTTAGTAAATTACAGAAGAAAGCACTACATTTAATACATAACATAATAATAAAAATGTTTTCTGTTTTTGATTAGACTTACATTCAGATTGCAGTGTATTATTAATTCAAATATTTCAATAATTTTGCAGCTATCCCTCATACGTATGATACATGAAACGTATATTAATTTTACTTTTGTCAGTATATAAAATAATTTCCCTTTTCAATTTATTTTTATTATTTTTTAAAGAGGTAAATGTAGTGTTTTCTTCTGTAATTTATTGTAATGTTGTTTTATATAGAGGTCCGAGAAGAAATGATTAATGTCGGGAAGTCACAAAGATTAATGTTTGTTTCATTTTCAAATTTTCTTTTTAAATTAAAATGTCCCAAATTCTGTTTATCATAAACAGTAATATTCCAACTGTATGTATACCGTAGTCATTAAATTTTAATTTCGGTTTATACTTCTATCCGATGCAGAAGATGATCTTATAATATGCAGCGATGCCTGCTTGCTAACAGTGGTGGGAGAGCAACGCAGTGTGTGTCGGGGGACCCCCACTCCTTACATTTCATAGGAAACATTTGTCGAGCAGCCTCGCTATATGTTTATCTTTAGTTTATTTCGTCGCGCTCTTTTCCTCTTTCTACTTTCGTATCAGAAATTAAAATATGTCGACTACGGTATACATACAACGTTTTTAATATCATTTCCTTGATATAAAACTATGGAGTTTCTCTTTAAACTGTCCCTTATAAATTTGAATTAAAAGTCAGGCCCGCGATTTGATATGACATTTGTTTTTCGGCACGCGGTATTGATTAAGTCGCACATGCCTGTTTTATACATTTCCTTTTACTTCCCAAGATTCAAAATTATGTTTATTAATCCATGAATAATCATGTCAATAATAATAATTCTAATATAACCCAATTTATTCTTTTAACGTCTTATAAATAGCAAGAGAAATTCGTATTAATGACTTAAGAAGAAACTGCTAAGCGGATTATACATCATCATGTGTATCATGGCTTTATTAAACGAGCATGGTTTCGTACTAATACCAAATATTTGAAGAGGTAAAACTACAAGCGTCCATACGCTAGATTATCCATGTATTAGGCACCCCAAGTAAAAGATATAATTAATATAAATACAACATTTACATTATTACCAAATATAAAGTAATCAAATTGGGGTACATGTTGATTTATGTTCTTCAAATGAAGAAAGAATGGTTTAAGTTTTAGAACAACTTCACCTCTGTTTATTAATTCTACTACTCAATAATCAAATTATATTATGCCCCTTGGATTATAAGTAAAATAGGAAAACTTTATAATATGTTTATATTAATGAAGTTTCTTATGAGTATCTGTATTTCATATAAATACAATTTAGAGAAAATATTAAATAAAATAATAGTGAAAATTCAAATTATTATTACTTTTTCGTATATATTAAAAAAAAGAAAATTAGACAACAAAGATTACCATAATTAGCAATTCTTGAATTGCTTTAATAACATAACTTACTTGAAAGATCAAACTGATGGATATCATGATTATTCCTGGGTAGAAATAAGGGTGACTGTCACTTTCCAAGACGTACCGGAGTTGATTGGCGTTAGCCGAGAACAACGCCAAATCCATCATCCCCTGAGCAACAGTTTTCTTATTCTGATAAAAATTGACGTCTGGTAAGGATTCAGATACAGGTCCTCCAAATTCCGATGTCATGTCGAAGTTACTTTGATGAGAAAAGCCATCTACTTCGTTTATTCGATGATCGGGATCCATGTCGTTTCCGCCAGCTCTATCGACAATGAGAGCCGTAGAATGGGTATTAAAAATATTATTTAGAGGTACGGTGCGCTTTCTCTCTTCATCATGTACTGGTATGTACTCGTTTTGAATGTTCGTATTTCCTTTGTGTTTAACGTTAGTCGCGTTAATGTTATTGAACTCCATTGTCACAAGTATATAAATAGTATATTCGTATTAAACTAAGAATATACAATGTTGTGTCAATATTACCTTCTACCTCGCAGTACCGGCCGCTCATTCACTACTGAACTAGCTTAATTCAAATACGAACGTTTTATTTATATCATGTCATGTAGGTTCCAGTAAGCGGTGTCTTTGTGTGTCTACCAATTTTTCCAGTTTCGTTTGACGCATTTGGGAACAATCGCGTGCGCGTGAAAATGTTACAAATATCATAATTATCCTTTTAACCCTAACACCATTAACCAATTACTTAAGTATTCTTTCTAATTTGAAGTGTTTTTCATCTTTACATTAAGTAAAATCCTTGAAATAAGAGAAATTTATAAAACTATTATACATAACAGTTTTTCCCGTAGTCATACTTTGTCATGCACGTATAATTTATTTTATGCCTACACTTAATTGTAGCATGATTAAATTCTATCACGAAGAAAATCGCAGGAAGTTATCAAAGTACATACAGTGCTCGAAGTGGTGGGGGGGGGGGGGGGGGGGTTAAGCGTACCACTACTCTTTTAAATTACAAAAACGTACCCTAACTTATTTGCCGGTTTGGAACGCGTACTTCGTGCGTACTGCAACTTATTTTACAGTGGAGGGCCGATAAAAAATTTGATTTTGTTTTTAATAAAAAAAAATTATCTAGATAAATATAACAATTATCGTACAAAAACACGTTTCGAAGTTTGGCGGAAAACCTGCGATCCCGTTTATTTACATTTTCATCATCCCATGTTTTCAGCAACAGCGCCAGATACTGGTGAATATGACACTTTTGTTAGATCTTTAGAAGTATTCGATCATCAGCAGTGGCCTGAAAACAAATCTGTAAGATATGGAGAATGTGAACTTAGGGCTCTGAGTGGACGTTTGAAATTGAATAAAGACTGTGTAAGAGGTTTTCGTCAATATTTAGAGGACAACAGCAAAACGCCGACGGCCTTGCATCCGTTAATTGCTGCAATGATGTTGTACCTATCATCATCATGGATAACAACTATGCCAAGTTTCAGAATTTTCCGCGGAGTTCCACGGAAGTTGGAAATTTGAATGTGAAATGCAGGGAAAAAAATCATGTAATTTGCATTCAAAATTTCAACTGCTCACGGGTTAATGATATCCGATTTGCTTCAAACTTTGCGGGATTTTCTTAATAACTTGATTGTTTTTAGATTAGACCAAAGAAATTCCAAAAGTGCTCAAATAAGAGCCACTCTAGTACCTATCCACTTATTATTTTTGACTGTAACAGCCGTACACCAACTAATTATTTCCCACCTCGACCACTGAGTACATACTAACAATACATAAAAACAGAAATATAACGTTTTCATGTAAATTGGTCCTTGTATTACTTTTATACTTGTACCAATAACGCCTTGAACATTTTTCACTCAGCTATACAGCAAGAGCGCGCGAGGTATGATCACCCGATGGTATACGTAAACTCGCATCTAAACGTGGTCTGATAATACATATTAGAGTTACGGCACAACATACTAGCATATTCGAACTCATAGTGATCTGATTATTTTTTCGCAGATTGACAAAAAGAACAAATTAAATTTTCTCTTTAAGTGATGACGATTGCTTAGATAACTAAGTCGATAATAACGCGAAGATTGTAATACTTATAACGTAATTATGATTATCCTTATGAAATTAAATAATAATGTAGTTGTGTAAAAAGTTATAGCAGTACAACTGGGTTTTAGAATGAAATAAAAACAACCCGCCTGAAACATCTGCAGAATAAACTAAGATGTCTAGAAAAAAATAAATAAATAGAAATTTCATGGTAAAAAAAACTATAAATAAGTATAACAGAAATACCATAAAATAACATAAAAACGACCCTTGAAATAGAAATTAAAATTAGAGATTCTCTCTAGTAAATACAACGAAATAACAACTCTGGAAAAATAAGTTGAATACATTTATAGCAGAATTATGCATTCAAAAATAAAATAATTACTCTAGTTAATAAAAAAACGAAAACTAAATAAATGAATCTCATGGAGAAAAAGAAATAAAAGAAACTCCTAAATAAAAGAATAATTGATCCGTTAGTGAACTAGATGTTCGAAACGACCTCCTAACTCAAAAGCACAATATCCCAATCTATTAACAAAGTCTTTACGAACATTTCTCATTATTTGTGGTGATATGTTTCGCATACAATGATTAATTTTTACACGAAGTTCGTCGGTTGTCTGAGCTCTGTTATGTTGGAAACCGTAAATAGAAGATTTTACATAGCCCCACAGGAAAAAGTCGTTCGGGGATAACTCGGGGGACCTAGCGGGCCAACGAATAGCACTTCAGCCAGCTATTAATTTATTATTAAAAATATTAGTTAAATATTCTCTCACTGGTGCAGCGTTATGCGCAGGACACCCATCCTGCTGAAACCAAATATCATTTAGGTTAATGCCTTGTATGTTTTGCACACAAGGTATAACACTATTTTGCAAAAGAGCTACATACTTTTGAGAGTTTAAATTCCCATCAATAAAAAAGGGCCCAATTATATGGTCCCCTAAAAGGCCTGCCCAAACATTTAACTTTTGTGGATATTGCGTTCGAGCGTCATAAATCATATGTTTATTGTTCTTCGACCAATATCGGGTAACAGACAGGTTGTGTTTCCCATGTATGGGGAAAGAGGATTCGTCAGTAAATAATACATGATTAACAAAATGTTCATTATTGTTGCAAAGTTCTAGGAGGACCTCACAAAAATCAAACCTTTCGTATTTATCGTTTGGAAATATTTCGTTAGATTTTTTTAATTTATAGGAACGATATTTGTTTTTTCTTAAAACTTTACGAACAGTGGTATGTGCTATATTAAGTTGGTGAGCAAGTGTTCTACTCGACAACTGTAGTTCCCTCTCCACTGCAGCGCAAATTAAAACATCTCGTTCTTCATTTTGTGTGGCTTCTTTTCTATGCTTTATAGGGTATAAACAACCGCGCGTTTCAAAATTGTTAATTATATGACGCACTGTCCCGTAAGCAATAGTTTTTTCAAACTGCGTTTGAAAAGAAAGCATGTTTTGTCGAATAGATTGACCATGATGATAACATTTTACAACAAACTTTCGTTCTTCGATGGATAAAATGTCCATACTTAAATTTATAAAATGAGCAACCACTAAGAAAAATAATATTATGAAATATTATACGCAAACAGTGCCAAGTATAAACCTACGTACATTCCTCTTTCCAGACAGCACGCAACTGATGTAAATATCTGGCGAACACAGCTGGCGGAGATCATTTTTCGGAATATACGTCCGAAGAATATCGACTGGCATCGGGTGAACATACCCCGCGCGCTCAAGCTGTATACATATGTATATCAAGAAAGCTAATAAACTGATATTCAACAAAAATATTTTTAAGTTTCCAAAATGATCGCAAAGGGGCGCAATTCTCAAGATGAATTAATAAATTCGATAATTTTTCATTAAATTCTAGATTAAGTTGCATTAAAGTTTTTACTAGCAACATTTTTAGAAGTTTTTATATAATTTTCATTAGAAACTTTTTGATCTAAGTCCCATACGAAGGGGAGGGTGGAGAGGGGTATGTCTGCGTACAAAAGTAGGTATAATTTCGGTTTACCCCAACTTCAGGTTTCCATCACTCTGTTCGGTTTTTTATTTGCTTCAATATTACGATATTAAAAATATACCGTTCCATTTAAAATTTTATAGAAAAAACAAGTAATATACATATATTGAAAACAGCGCCCCCTGTTACCTTTTTTGACAACCACGTAATTTTGTACTACATATCTTTCAATTCCTTGTAAAATTCTCTATCTAATGAGCCCAGAAGTATTAAAATCCGTTCGGGCAAACCCAAATTATACCTACTTTTGTACGCAAACATACCCCCCCTCCACCCTCGCCTTCGTAAGGGACTTATATCAAAAACTTTTAATTGAAAATTGTATAAAAACGTCTAAAAATGTTGTTAGTAAAAATTTTAATCTATCTTAATCTAGAATTTAATGAAAAATTATCGCATTTTTAATTCATCTTGAAAATTGCGCCCTCTTGCGATCATTTTGGAAACTTAAAAATATTTTGGTTGAAATTCCTATGGTCCATTTTACTATAAAGATTTTTTCCGCCAGGTTGTACGATAAACGGTTGCCGAGATATGGCCGGTGGCCGAGCTTAAACAGACACCCGGTATATATATATATATATATATAATAAATAATTCTAAATTTTTCTTGACCTTATTCACATATTCATGTGCATATATATATAATTAAATTTCTTGGACGATTTAGAGGTCAATACTAATTTCAAATTAGTTTAATTGTTAATTAGGTAATTTTTATTATCTTTAAAAATTACCCAGCGGTCCAGGAATCGAACCCGAAATCTCCTGATTACTAGTCAGGTGTGTTATCCACTACACTACCACGGGCTTCGGTCTCGACTCCTTTAAATTGTACTGATATACATATACATATACATATAGCAAGTAACAGATGGAAAGTATTGCTGGTATACCAGCGTATATAAGCACCGAAACGTCCATGTGCTGTATATGATAAATAATTCTAAATTTTTCTTGACCTTATGAAATATATATATATATACCGGGTGTCTGTTTAAGCTCGGCATTACACAATAATAACACAATAATAAGTAAGTGCATTGTTGTTTAACACTTGGACATTTTGGATTTACATTTTAAGGTAATACCATATTTTTTAATCAACACATATTTAGTGCTTTAACATACACCTTCCTCGTTATGCTGCACTGACGAAACCAAACAAGGTAGAAACATAAATGTCTGTAGCTACAAACACATCTTAACACATACATAACATAGTTGCATCGTTCATTGTTTATGTATTTTCTGTCAAATGTACATGCCTTAGGTAAACCTAAACCATTTGATGGAACTGCAGGAGTAATACCGGTTGTCCTATGCTTATTTGCTTACATTTTCATTTATACATGACTGATTTTACATTCTATTTTGTCATAATATCAACAATTCTACTCGTAATTCTTTTAATTACATAGTTGCATCGTTATTATTTATATAATTACATTAATTGAACAGTTTATGGTACACCTAGACCTTTTTATGGACTTGCATAAGTAATACCGATTGTCCTGTGCTTATTCTTTACATTTTCATTCACACATATTTGATTTACATTCTATATTTGTCAATGTTTTCTAAATGACAACCAGTTGTCATATTGTTATTATCTTTTATACATATGATTATGCGTTTTCTCAAATAATAACTAAAAAAGACTAGTGTAGATGTTGGGAATCTTGTGGAACTATGCATCCCCTCAGCAACTATTCCGGCAGATATGCTGGGTTTCTACATCAATGAATCTGAAATATCCGCTATTACCGGAACTTGCAAAGTACTTGAAGTTAATGTGTCAATTATTCCACAACGATTACGTACTGCATTTGATTTTGGTACTACTTTAACCGGTACAGCAACTTCACAGCCATGTTTCAATTAGTTGTCCTGGTTGTGGAATTTAATGATCTTGTTTATTATGATCGACATGACTCTTATAATAGTAATGCAACATCACCTTATGACACCAAAGTGTGTAAATGATATTGAAACTACTGACTTTATTACAAAATATTATAGATCTGTGAATTGGAAGGAAGCCAATTTAGGTATGCATTTAGGTATTCCGCGGCATGTCAGTAAGTATATAAGTCTTGGCTCTCCAATAGCGATCGCAATCCCACTGAAACATATGCGAATAAATATCAACAAAATACGAATGTATTATTCTTATAAACCTGTGAATGGTATTATTTATTTTAAAAGTCATTTTATGCCGTATAAGTGATTCTGATACTGCTTGGAACTCAACGGTCTATTTTCTAGGCAGTAAATACGGTTTGCTCACCAAATTTGGCAAGTAATCGACGCTGAATTTCTGCGCGTTAACTGTAGTACGACTTTTCTGTGTGAACCAAATGAAAATACATGCATTCATTTTACTATACGAGGTGTGGCAATACTGGACTTGTGCTACTAACGACACACCGCACACTGAATCGAATAATGTAATCTGGCGAAACAAAATTATCTTTCTAATTATTAAATTCCTCGTATACACGTTTATTTACAATACCCCAGGAATTATAAAACCGTAATTGGTTTTCCAAATATCTTTTAATTACGTGCAGGTAACGACATTCCAAAGGCACTTCTTACGTAGCCCTTATAGAGCACATTCACTAGTACGAACTAAGAATCTTACAATTGCAGTGATAGGTTCTTTGAAAGTATTTAAAAGTGTATTGTGTAATAATTTATAATTATAATGAGTATTGTAGAAGGTAGGCACTATTTTTCTGTGTACGTTACATATTGATTGGATCTTTCGTGGTTTTTTACAATTTGTATTTGCATACATATTTCAATAGAGATTTAGTTATATTGTACGGAACAGTACCGGCCTGGTTTTTTAATATGTTTTAGTACTAATTGTCTGCTTTCTTGCTGTATAAAATGTATGTTGCGCTTCTTTGCTTTAAACCGATTTTTGTGATTTTTCAAAATTTCAAGACAAGAATTTTTTGATGAATGGATTAGACACAAGAAAAATGATCTAACCCGATCATTTTCCTTTTCTAAATTATGCGATAATTTATCAGACAAATTCAATTCAAGTAACCTAACACAGCGCTCCTTACAACTAAACAATTCTGCGAAACTGTTTTCTTTGAAAATGTTGCACAAATGCAAGGATGCATCACGAAAACAAGAACTTTTTTTAAGAAGTAATGTAGAGTGGTTGAGTACATAAAGTTATATTTTTAAAATAGAAATTTTCCCGGATGTATCAGAGGAACCACAATCTTCTACTTCTACAGGAGGTGGAAGGTCCCAGTTGGAATTTGAGGACGCTTCACTTATGACGAAAAGAAAGCGAGTACAGGAATTGTTAGATTCCCACACAAGCTAAATTTGTTAGTTTCCATCTCCATCAGCATCAAATGACCCTCAGATACATTGAACCAGCAGCAATTTTGAAGAACAAGGTGAAAATGAAGATTATATTATAAATGACTCGACAAAATATGGCAGTAACACTTGAGATTCGCCTGACTGATAAAAATAGATTCTTTTGTATAAATATTGAATATTATTTTGTTTAATATACATATTTTATAGAAGTCGAAAAAACGCAAAGTGTTCAAAGAGAGCAAGGAGTTAACCTCAAGTTTCTTGTGAAATTGGAGAAAACTGCTACGGAAGCTCCTGTCATGTTAAAGAAAGCGTACGGAAGTGGGTATTTACCTCGCGCACAATTTCTTGAGAAGATTAGATGGTTTAAGGAGGGACAAGAAACGACCGAAAACGATGCGCGCTTTGGAAGAACATCAAACACCGACGGCAACATCTTTTAAACTGATCCACGAAAGTCGTCGTCTGAGTGTCCGTCGAGGTTCTGACTGCCCTTCGTGAACAACTGAGGAGACGAAGACCCAATCTGTCGAATACGACGAAGCATCACTAAGATAATGCGCAATACCGCCTTGTCTGTGAAGGCGTTCTTTAGGAAATATGTACATGCCGTATTAGACCACCCGCCGTACTCGCCCGACCTGGCCCCTCGTGACTTTTTTATTTCTCAAAGTCAATTCGGAGCTTAAAGAGACAAGATTTGACAATGTGGAAGCGGTAAAACCGAAAGCGACTGCTTTAAAAACTGATAATTCGTATGGAGCATTGTAGGGACCGGCAAGGAGAGTACTTTGAGGTCGATGAACTTTCTAATATAGTTGGTAATCAATAACATGTTTAATCTACGACGGTGTCTATTACGACACATTTAGCATTGTCATTTGGATGTCATTATGACCTTCATAATAACACGCACAGGCTTGTTCGTAGTACGTCTGTGTTGATTTTTCGGGAAGTAGGGAAGCGACAACATTTTGCGCAATGCCTTCGATATCCGAAGGGACATCAGAAATCAGAATTACCCATATTAATATTCGTTTTCACTAAAACTGCATGTATAGCACAAAATTGGACGCCCTAAATAAAGTTACCAAACTCAAAATTGAAATAATCAACAAGCGTGGTTAGCATGACGTCGACTATTATGGGCACTTGATATTTTTGAATTTTAATTTATGAAAACGTTTCTGGTATTTAAGAAAAATCAGATCTATGCGAATAAAATCTATTTGGACCGTCGTAGATTAAACTTTAAATGAATCAAGTTCGATATAAACTATAATGATGAAACTTGTGTAACTAAACCACTCGGCTAATGCCTCGTCACACGCGTTTCGCTATAATATTCATAACAAACTATAGTCTATTTTTTAATTAGGAGGAGTGTTTCTAAATTGAAGCGCTAAAAAGGAGGCTTGCTATTTGTCAGTTTTTGGGACAAATTACAATATGGAAATTTGACATGTTTACGGCCACCATACTGTTACAACAGCTGGAGTGCGTTCAGAAATGTTGGATAGGATACTGGCATGGTCGCGTTATATTTTATGACGTCATCCACTTGGTAAACTTGAAGCGCTTTACAATTCTGAACGCCGTAGAGTGAGTCGAATTAGTTTGTGGCAAAAGTCAAAGGTCAAAGATAAGGATTGCAGAGTTAGTGGTTATGTATGAAGAAATAAAGTTATCAAAGAAATAATTCGAAAATTAAAACTAATTAGAACAATGGATCATAATCGAAAATTTTTTTTTGGATCAAATCAAAATTGTCCAAAAACAAACTGATGACCATATGAAACACACATATGATCATATGATATGAAATGACATGAAATTATAGCCTTAAAAAACATTCAGAACCGCGCTTTAAATACCCCGACCCGATGCCCATGAATCGCCCGCTATTAACCATCACAAATAGGTGGGTGATAGAAGGAACACTCCGGGTGTCGCACCTGTTGTATACATCGTTTATTTTTGTCAATACGTTTCTGTTCAATTTTTTACGTTCAATTTGCGTTATAATAGTAAAATAGTTCTTTTAAGAATGAATCGACTGATAACTTTCCGTGTAAAACATTTTCATAGCGTTTTTCTTGAATATGGAGCAAGCACTTTGGAACACAAATATCCCCGTTGAGAAGGCGAAAATTTGTGATCTTAGGACATCTATCTGTTGTTGGGAAGTTGAATGTATTATACAATGAGGACGAGCGGGTTGGAATAAATTCATTTAAAATTGTTGGTGTTGTTTTAAGGAAAAATGCTTGGATAGGTCGATTTTTATTTTTAGCTGCGATTTTTCTCATGGTAAATTGATGTACAAAAATAAGTTACGAGCATCAAACTTTTTTTTCAAACGGGAACATATATTTTTTATTTAATTTGTTAATTCTGCATCGAATTCTAAGTATGTTTCATGTACCATGTCCTATACCCAAACTCAACAGTTATCGAGAAATTTACAATTGAACATATCAATAACTGAGACCGTATTCTACAAAATTTATTTCACTATCTTGTCTGAAAAGGACCGATTTATTAAAAAAACAGAAAAACAAGTCAAATTAAATGTTCAAACTGCTGATCACTAACTTCCTGACAATAGGCAAGCCGAAGATCACTTTCTCGTAACACTGCAGTTAACGTTTGCGGCTTAATTTGTTGTATTTCCCTTATAATATCTCGATAACTGTTGAGTTTGGGTATAGGACATGGTACATGAAATATACTTAGAATTTGATGCAGAATTAATAAATTAAATAAAAAACATGTTTCCATTTGAAAAAAAAATTGATGGTCGTAACTTATTTTTGGACCATCCTTTGTACATCAATTTACCATTAAAAAAACCGCAGCTAAAAATAAAAATCGACCTATTCGAGCGTTTTTCCATAAAACAAAACCAAAAATTTTAAATGAATTTATCCAACCCGCACGTCCTCACTGTATAGTAAATATATTCGAAAAATTCCGTGCTGATAACCCCAGAATGAGGATTACTGCTATTGTCGCAAGAATATCGACTATGATAGGTTAGTATTATAATACATTACCATCATTAGGTATATATTATTATGTTATCTTGTTTTTAGGAGTGGCACGGTCTAGTGTCTATCATACCATAAAAGAAGTTCTGGAAGACAATCTTTAATTCCTGATTATGGTGAAACCGTCAAGAAGTCTATAAGCCAAATATTTCCGTTTTTTTTTTTTTTATAAAAATGAGCTTCCTACACTTGATAAAGTGCTGAATGAAATGAAACAGCGTGATGATTTGCCACAGATGAGCCGTTCAACATTATACAAATTGATGAAAATGATAAACTTTAGGTGAGCGCCAATGTTCTATTAATATGCAAAAAAATTGAGTATATAAGTGCTCAAATTTATATTTTACATACTTTGATATGTTAGAATAAATATGATATATTATTGTAGGTATATGAAGAGAAATCGAAAGTGTTTTGATATATGTATATACCGTAAGCGTCAAATTTTAATTTCGGTTTGCACTTCTATCATATGCAGAAGATGATCTTATACATATGCAGCGATGCCTGCTTGCTAACAGTGGAGGGAGAGCAACGGAGTGGCGGGGGACCCCCACGCCTTACAAATGTCCAGTGTGGCAGCCTCGCTTATGTCTATCTTTAGTTTAATTCGTCGCGCTCTTTTCCACTTACTACTTTCCTATCAGAAAGGTATACATATATACAGGGTGGGGCATCTCATTTCCGTCGGTTTATATACGAAAAGCGGTAATATTTTTTATTTTTATTTTTATTAAAGGTTGTGTAGGTTCATTAGGGGCACGTTTTAAAATTATTTTGAAATATACAGAGTGATCCAAAAAAATTTGGCACACCAAAGTTATGAAAATTTAAATGGAACACCCTGTATATTATGGGATATTTTGATGCTATAGGCTAAATTAAGGCCACTTACTGTTATATTCCCTATTCCTAACTCAACCTCTTTTCGAGATATTTCACTATTTTTGAAAATGTAAATCAAAATTTCAGAGACATTGCTGTCTTCCATATTTGAGCGAATTATTTTAAATTGTATTTATAGTTTGCTCAAAGCATTAGACTATAAGATAAGCTAACGTTGATATCTAAAAATTATACAGGGTGTTTAAAAACTACATTTGTGTTTTGACTAACATTAAATGCAAATAACTTTCATATTTTAAATGGAACACCCTGTATTTATTGCCATATTTAGATTCTAATTTTAATTGTTTTTAAAACTGTATTAGGGTTTCCTATACCTATCTCTTATAGTTTTTTGGTAATTTAGGATTTTCAGTTTCAAACACTAATTTCTTGCAAAATATATTTCAAAATGCTAATATTTATTAACCTATCGGGTTGATTGGTTTTGTTTCACATTAATTAAAAGGCGTCATAACTAGGTAAATAAGAAATACATACTTTATTAAACAAACAACAAACTTAAATTTTAAAAGAAAACTAATGTTTTAACAAATGCTCGAAATGATATCCATCTGTTTCAATGCATAATCGAATTCTCTCTTGAAAGGACTGTTTATGTTTAACTCTTGTTAAAATATTTGGTGTTCTAGAACGAAACGCTATTCTTATTCGTTCTCTCATATCGTTGGGTGTGGTTGGTGGCGTATCATAAATGATATTTTGGACATATCCCCATAAGAAAAAATCGGGACTCGTTAAGTCTGGGGATCTTGCTGGCCAATTCTGTGGACCGCCGCTTCCTATCCCACCTATTGGGATATTGCCTATCCAATTCATTTCTTACATATACTTGAAAATGCGCTGGCGCACCGTCTAGTTATAACCACATCCTCTGACGAATTTTAAGTGGTATATTTTCCAAAAGTACAGGCAAATTGTCTCTTAAAAATCGAAGAAACATGGCGCCGTTTAAGTGACCATCAAAAAAGAACAGACTTGCGTTCCAATTATTCTACCCCATACATTGACACACCATCTGTGTTGCCTATCAATAGTTCTAAAAAATGGGGATTTTAGTCACTGTAGTAATGAAAATTATGTTTATTAACTAATCCGTTATTGTGGAATGATGACTCATCCGAAAAAAGTACAAAATCGAAGAAATTTTCATCTTCACTAAACTTTTCTAAAACCCATAAACAAAATAGGAGTCGTCTATCGTAATCTACTTCCAAAAGTTCTTGGTGTAATTGAATACGATACGGGAAGAAGTTGTGCCTTTTTATAATTCTTCTGACGCTCCGTCTGCTTATTCCACTGGTTTCAGATATTTTTCGCTGACTTGTATGCGGATTTTCTGGCAGAGATCCGATAACAGCAAAATCATTTTCTTCATTTCCCGTAATTGGTCTTTGCTGTTCTGGTTTGTGATAACGCACACTTCCTGTTATTCGGAAAACTTGCAATAAATGTTCTAATGACCGCCTGTCAGGATGACGCCTGTTAGGATATTTTTGAGCATAAACTCTTGATGCTAGCAAGCAATTTTCGCCACACTCTCCGATTTCTAAAATCATATCCACTTTTCGTTTTCAGAGTAGGTTCTCATTTTAAATAATTAAAATTATTTAAACGACGTCGAAAAGCGTTGATGTCTTAACTAATATGTACTGTTACTGTCAAATAATTTATCTGTTTGAAGTATTAATAACAGCGGCAAAGCCTACTTTTGGAAAAAATTGCAAGAAATTAGTGTTTGAAACTGAAAATCCTAAATTACCAAAAAACTATAAGAGATAGGTATAGGAAACCCTAATACAGTTTTAAAAACAATTGAAATTAGAATCTAAATATGGCAATAAATACAGGGTGTTTCATTTAAAATATGAAAGTTATTTGCATTTAATGTTAGTCAAAACACAAATGTAGTTTTTAAACACCCTGTATAATTTTTAGATATCAACTTTAGCTTATCTTAGAGTCTAAAGCTTTGAGTATACATTAAATACAATTTAAAATAATTCGCTCAAATATGGAAGACAGCAATGTCTCTGAAATTTTGATCTACATTTTCAAAAATAGTGAAATATCTCGAAAAGAGGTTGAGTTAGGTATAGGGAATATAACAGTAAATGGCCTTAATTTAGCCTATAACATCAAAATATTCCATAATATATAGGGTGTTCCGCTTAAATTTTCATAACTTTGGTATGCCAATTTTTTTTGGATCACTCTGTATATTTCAAAATAATTTTAAAACGTGCCCCTAATGAACCTACACAACCTTCAATAAAAATAAAAATAAAACATATTACCGCTTTTCGTATATAAACCGACGGGAATGAGGTGCCCCACCCTGTATATATTAGTATGAAACTACATGACAGGTACAAGAAAAGAAACATATATAAATTATATTACAAAAGTAGAAATATATTTAGAAGGGCCATAACTGCAGGGGGGGCCTCTAAAACCTGCAGAATAATAAACCTACATCACAGTGCCACAAAAGTAAAGGTCTTGTCTAAATTGTTGTTCACTTGTATATAGTAATAAAAAATAGTGAATAATTATATAGTTGTTTTATATGTATATGCTATTTTGTTCGCTTGTAAATAATCATATAAGAATAAGAGCCATCTGTTTTCTTTTTAAATTTGAAAATATCACCTTTAAAACTTGCGATTTAAGCATTTCACTTACGATGATGATTCCTTTTTATTTCAAATTAAAATTATCTAATTTTTTAAATGAATTTTTGATTAATTACTTGACTACAATTTATGTATAATCGTCGCTTGTTTTAAAACGGCCGCCAAACAAGAACTTTCAAAAATTCCAATGTGTAAACGCGCCTTTTTATTTTACTCCTCCTAATTAAAAAACAGACTATAGTATCATTAAGGGGGCTTATGCAAAGGTGCCGACTAACTGCCGTGAGGTAGGACGTAAGGGGGTGGCGCCATATGCGCTAACTTAATAACTATTGTAGCACTAGTCCGGTTATTTACTTGTCACACCTTCTACGATAGTAGAATCGTTTTAGCAACCGACCCTTCTAAAATACGACCCACAAACAACGATTCAATACCGTTTCGTCATCGGCCGGAACAATTTCAGAATAAAGAAATTTAACTAATTAAGAATATATAGCTTCAACTACTAAAATACAACCAGACGAAAGGTAAACCATATACAAATTATACCGGGTGTCCACACGAAAACTTTATATTGAATTATTTCTGGTGTTTTTGAAGACAAAAACTTGAAATTTTGGGTGGTTGTTCAGGATATAGGGGGACAATGAATAGTGTATTTCATACCGCCCCATCGGGTCACCCGCCGCCGCCGGCCACCCCCACTCCAATATTTTAAATGACACCCTGTATTTTTTTTGGTGGTTTTGAAAGAACACAATTTTCTTGATATTCCTATGTGAAAAAACTAGTAACACACATTATGACATTTATGAGATATTTAAATTTAAAAGTTTCAGATATCAGAAATTATTAACTCCGAAAAATCATAAGTTAGTCATGGAAATAGTTTGCTTTAAATTAGAATTGTCAAAATTGTGACTTTTGTGTTTCATTAATATTAATACTTGTAAAATTGTTCTTAAAGTTTCGGCTTTTTCGCTGAAATGGTTTATACTCTTGAAGAGAGAACTGAAATAGTGATTTTGTATGGGATTGCAAACAAAAATTATTCCCAAGCGGCGACGTTATTCAATGAAAACCATCCAAACAGAAACGTATCTGTTGCTTATGTCAGAACGCTAATAGAAAAATTTTTGCAAACTGGATCTGTAAATAATAAAAAACGGAATACGAATAATTGTGGTGTACTAAATGATGCTATGCAACTAGCAGTTCTTGGGCATATTAATTTAGACCCAGAGCTTTCGTTGAGAAAATTATCCGAAGTTTCGGGAGTGCCAAAATCAACCTGCCATAAGATATTAAAATTAAACAAAATGCACCCTTATAAAATTCAACTTCACCAAGAGTTGGGTGACGGTGATTTCGACAGAAGAGTCGAATTTTGTGAAATAATGACAGATATGATTCGGCAAAATGGAAATGTTTTGCGAAGTATTTGCTTTAGTGATGAAAGTTGCTTTTACTTAAATGGTCTTGTAAATAGACACAACTGTCGATATTGGAGCGACGTAAAACCCCATTTTTCCGAGAAGGCAACACACAATATCCCCAAAAAATTAATGTATGGGCTGGAATTCTTAATAACCAAGTAATTGGCCCGATATTCTTCCAGGAAAATTTAAATGGACCTAAGTACTTACAATTTTTGGAAGAGCTAATACATCCTCTTATCATACAGTGTCTAGAAGAAAACTTGAATGAAATAGAGGAGGAGCAATTATATTTTCAACAAGATGGAGCTGGGCCACATTACTGTTTAGACGTTAGGAGTTATTTGGATAATATTTTCCCAGGACATTGGATTGGACGTAGGGGCTCTATTGAATGGCCAGCTCGCTCCCCCGATTTAACTCCCCTAGATTTCTTTTTGTGGGGACATTTGAAGTCTGTTGTTTATAAGACACCGCCACAATCAATAGCTGATTTACGTAATAGAATAACAGAGGAATGTCGAAATTTAACGCCACACGTGTTCGAAAATGTTAGAAATGCTTTTGAAAATAGACTTTATTTATGTTTAAATGTAAACGGTGAACAATTTGAGCATTTAATTTAACTAAAATGTTGTGAATAAATCTTGTTTTAAGTATTTCCATGACTAACTTATGATTTTTCGGAGTTAATAATTTCTGATATCTGAAACTTTTAAATTTAAATATCTCATAAATGTCATAATGTGTGTTACTAGTTTTTTCACATAGGAATATCAAGAAAATTGTGTTCTTTCAAAACCACCAAAAAAAAAATACAGGGTGTCATTTAAAATATTGGAGTGGGGGTGGCCGGCGGCGGCGGGTGACCCGATGGGGCGGTATGAAATACACTATTCATTGTTCCCCTATATCCTGAACAACCACCCAAAATTTCAAGTTTTTGTCTTCAAAAACACCAGAAATAATTCAATATAAAGTTTTCGTGTGGACACCCGGTATATAATGGGAAAATGTATTAATTATCACTTTTCAAGATCTACATTTAATTTAATTATTGTGTTTAGTAGGCAAACACTGTTAACAAATTTGTATTGTTTAGATGACAATTATAACAAAAATGAAAAACAAATGTCAAAAGATGTATGAATATTATTATGATGAGGCTTTTGTCGGATATATGGTAGTTGACAGGGAAAAAGTTGCATTTCAAATTTGGCGCTAATTTTATTGCCAGGCACAGTTGGTCGCTAAAACGATTCTATTATAAACTACCTACTCGAACTTTGTAGCTCTAATCACACAGACAACGAAATTCAATTTTTAGAACTCCGTTGCCTATGTGAACATAGCAATGTGCTCTTAAACTATATTAAAATTGCGTTCAATATTGAGTATTTCTATAAATATTCGTACTGCTTGCTACCTTGTGTAAAATACTAAGTCCGTATTTATGTATATGAAATAAAAAAGTACCGCGCGATCATTTAAATTCTAAATTAGAGCAGGCTGTGAAATTTAAATTAAGTTGGTATATAAGTACTAATTTATAATTTGAATTGTCAAAGTGACGTTTCATAATGTTAATTAATCAATAATTGACATTCTGGACAACCTAATAAAAAAAAATCCCGCCTGCTATAATTTAGAATTTAAATGATCGCGTGGTATTTAATTCAGGTTGATGGTAAGGAAGCAGCCATGTATTCATATAAAATAGATTACTTGTGGAGAAAACCACACATTTTGTAAATTTAATTTAGATTTCAACAAAATAAAATAACTGAATAGTTTATAGCTATTAAAATATTTGAATAAAGTAATTGTTCATATGGAAGTAACATTTTGATATTGAAACATATTCAAGAGATTTATTTCGTAAAAATTAGTTTTCTTTTGACATTTTAGTTATACTATATTCAAAAATAACTGTTTTACTGATAAGTTCGAATCACAAAAACATTTAAGCTAATAAACTGACAACATGAACATAACCATTACGTAACTAATATTTATTTATTATAAAATAAACATCATATTAAATACACCATTAAGTCGAAATATAATAAATAAAAATGTAGTTTAAACACATATTTTGTTAATGTTAATCATTTTATATGAACACACAGTGGAGTTCAGCAACAGTAAAATATAATATTATAGAATACGTCCATATTGATTGCACAATTTCTAACATAATAAAAGTAAGTAGAAATAGACTAATGGTTATAAAAATATAATTCTTGGAATAAAATAATGACATCGAATAAAATCTTTATGTATTATTTACCAAAATTACAGTGACTCTTGGTAACCGTGGCGTCTAACACTTATGTTGTAGTACTGTACCGCACCATGTAGGTGGTTCAGAGAAACTAGTGCACTTTGCATTCGATATTTATGTAAATAACAGCGGAAATTGTTAGACAGATAATAGGCGTATGCTATATCTTATCGAAGGTATTTTTTTAAAACTTTTGTTTGGTACACATATCTTCACCTATGGCTTTGATGAAAGCCATACATTATCAACTACATCATTATGCCATTTATGTACAAGGCTTTAATTACAAAATCAAGGCTTAGAAAAATTCTTAAATGTACCTCTTAAAGATATATTTAACATTGATATGAAAGAATTATCAAAAGGGTGTAATTATGTGTGGTGGAAAAGCCATACTATCGAGGATACGTTGACACATCATACAAGAGAAATGAAAGCTTCGGGAAAGTTTTTGCTGGTGATTAGAATATGATAAATATAAATTATATGAAAAATATAAAAAAGTCACCCAAAACAAGTCATCATTGATATAAGCTATTTTATATTACTTATAAAGATACGTGCACGTTTTTGCAATTTTAGTATAGTATTGGTGAGCTATCAATGTACTCAGTTGGTCAATTCAAAATTCGAATCATTTTTAAGGTCAAATAGTATTATGCATAAAAGACCAGCACTCTACCTGAAACTAACGGATAGTAGAAAGCTTTGATGATACTCTGAAAAATAAAGTTATATCATTAAGAACCAGTCCTAAACTGTTTTTGAAAATATTACAAATTTTAACTCACTTCAAACTCACTCCGCATCCAGTTACAAACGCAAACTCAATTCTTAATTATAGCAAAACCCGAAATTTTGAAGAGAAAAACAAAGAATCATTTGAAGAAAATAAATGAAAACCAGAGATTGAAAACAAATTGGGAAATGTTCATTGTGAAGTCAAATTAAATACTAAAATAAAACAGTGTAAATAAAAATGTAAATAAAATTACATATTTAGGGAAAATACTATTTAAACATATATCTGAAAAACACACCTGACCATTCCTTTACTCTATGTTGGTTTTTTTAAAATGTGTTTTGATTTATAGGATGCACATTAAATTTTAATTTAAAAAAGTTAGTTTTAATATAAAGCAATATTTATGTAGTCTTGATATTCAACGCAAATGCTACTGAACAATATAACGTCAATTGTCGAATTGTAATGTTGATTTAATAATTTATAGGGATTTCTCTAAATATTGCGTTCTATCTAAATAGCATTTCTCCTGCATAATGCAATGTGCATGCAGGTTTACATCATCTTAATCACTTTCCAGGAATACGACAAACTAATTAATTACGTATTTTATAAAAAAAAGGCTTGAGGCATGTATGTAAAATTAAACTACAGAGTTAACAAACGCTGGTAGTATATCTTTATATGTGTATCTCTAAATATACGAAATGGTATTAACTATTTATGAATCATATCGAATACGCCGCAAAATACAATTAAAAACAGCATAGAAAACAAAAGAAACTTGTGTGAACAAATCTAAAGTGACATCAAAGCAGTATTTTGGTATATCAAATAAAACCTAAAAATATTCTAGATAGATGTACAAAAAAATCTACTTCAAGAATAAGATATACAATAATTTTGCATAAGAATAAATATTTCTTGAGCCATACACTAACTTACCTATTTTCTAAGGCTACTTTTACATCTATAAATTTTTATGAAATATGTATTGCTAGAAATTTGTTTTTATTTGCGAATATAACAACTTTTATTAACAAAATATGTTTATATTCATATTTTTATGCTCTATCGGTAGTAACTTAAGACTTGTAGGGAGGTAATTATTAATTTTGATGCATTGACAAAGCAGGTTCCTCTGTATTTTAGCCTAATGAGTTTGAAGTAGGCACAGTTGCGGCTCTTCTGATGCCATAGGTGTTGAAATTCAAATTTTTCAAAAAAAGTCTATATAATACTTTCAAATAAACAAGGCACTGCTGTAGATATCTATTGCTGGTAATAAATATAATATATCCAAAGGCAACATTATCAAGTCTTACTAGCGATGGTTATTAGAATAGGGTATTATCCTGCTGTGATGATTTTTTGCTCGCTATTTACTATTTTTATGTTAAATTAACGTATTTGTAAGAACTTGCGTTTTTATATTTCCTCTTTTCATACTTATATAATTGTCCTTCAATAAGCATTCCCCATCGATATAGATTTAATTCAATGACACTAATCCGCATAGTATCTGTCTATAACTTAATTTCAAACAATAGCACAATAAACGAACATGATTAATACCAACAAAGAGGAACAATTTGCCTATAATGTTACTGGTTAACAATAAGAAAAATAAGTAACGTATTTTAACAACTCCCATTTCTTGATTTTTACAACTAGTCATAAATTTATATTTTCACAAAATATGTATTGAAATGTGTAATAAACGTATATGTATAGAGATGTGGAACTAGCACGTAAGGGTGCGATTATAGTGGAGAGGCGAGGAGAGACAAATACTGCGAGTTTTACAGAGCGGTACATTCAAACAAAAGTAATTATATCTATGCGTTTATAGTGCAGCGGTGAAAAGAGAGGCGAGAAGTGAGGTGTATAATAGCGGTGCAGGTAGAAACAAACATGTTTGTTTTTTTCAGTTGCGATAAGCGCGGTCGGGAACTTACGACGAGTTTCGGCCGTTTTCGTGGTTAGCACCCACCGTACTTCAAATAATTTAACGGTTAAGAGGGATCTCTACTCCCAGCCACTGAGGCCACTGTAGACAGTTTGATTTCCCCATAAAATTAACCGTAAATATTAATCAATTTTTAATTTTTTTATACCAAATGAAAGAGAATTTGAATATCTATGTACGCCTAGTAATATTTTTTCTAAAAATATTTTAGAAATCGTCATAATTAATAGCAGAAGTAGGTCAATATTAGACATTTTGTCGAATTTATTTTGAAATAAATAAAAAGAAATTCAAAATTTTACTACTAAGCGTACGTAAATTTGAGTTTTCTCTACAAATTGATGTAATTATTTATACCATTGGTTGAAATTTGATCTTAATTTTAAGGGGAAATCGCGACACCTGCAGTGATAATGTTTATGATTTTTCTACATTGTCAAATGGACTGGCCCGTCCAGTAGAGATCCCTCTTAAAACTTTATATTTGTATATATGTTGATATTGACATTCTAAAATATTTGTCTGAGCTTCTTAGGATGTTTTATTAATTTGAAATATAGGCGTTTAAATTTTCCGTCTTTTTCTCTCGCTACGTTTATAGGATGGATTTACCATCTTCTGGTCCTTTTTCTTTTCTGCATTAAACTTAAGACATGTGTTACAAGGGCACTACTTTCTGCAAGCATAAGCTTTCGAAACTTTAAAGGCGAAATTTTGGAAATACACTGAATAAAATGTTAGAGAATAGCCTGGTACAGCACTCCTCACCTCGCTATCCACAGCTCCACTATAAATGTCACCGTGCCCCGCTGTTTAGTTCACCGCTCTCCTCGTTCCGCATGTCTTTCTGCGCCGCTTCACTATAATCTCGGACTTAGTTATATTACGGCTCAACCTAACCTATTAATTAACACTGAATAAGGAATAACTATTAATAAAAGAGAAATTCTCCATTGATATGCAGAATTTCATTTTGGTTCAAAAATATATCTGAATATGAATATAACAAAATCCTTAACATGTTGATTGATGCCACATAAAAATATTATTAGCAGTATTGTGATAAAAGATAAGAAAATCTAATCTTCATATGGGCCAGATCTTCGGTAAAACAGCAGAAAAAATATGTCCAAACACTGAAAGAATCAACAAAATAGTGTCGAAATTTTAGCAGGTTGCATTAGAAAGGTTATTCGGTATTTCTGAAGCACGAAGAAGTCTTGAGAACTGTCGAGTTAGAGCAGCAGTGTTCAATGGTGCTGCTTTTGCGCTCTATTCTTAGTTACTAGGTATACACTAGTGATTTGCCAAAATTTCGAAAAGTAATTGTTGTCGGCGACACTGAATTATTGTTTAAAAAAGCAACAATACCAGAACAGCCATAAAACGATAGTGACTAATTTTCAATGAACAGTAAGCGGAGGTAAAAAAACTAAGCCTAATGAACTAATGCAACTGAACAAGAATTTTGAATGGACAGGAGAAACAAAATAATTAAGCCGAATGAATTAATGCCCCTGCGCAAAAATTTCACTAATAAAGAAATAGAAAATGTTATCCAGTTAATATATATCGCCCTTCAAATCCTTATGGAAACACTGATAAATCTGTTAGAATGAAACTATTAACTGTCAACTAGCAAAGAAATAGTTTATGACTAGGTTCTAAAACGTGTATGGATGTCCATTCAGCTTGTTGGGCTATTCCAAGCCAAGTTAGGTAATGTCTGCCAGAATAAGTATATATTGCGAAATGGTGAATAATCTGCGGTATGTTAGAAACACCATCCATTCGAATCTAAATACCCTGTGTGTGACAAATGAAATTCAAAATTGGTTAGAAAATATGAAGGTGTTTCATCTGCTTATCACCAACGAATTACAGCAAGTTGTTGAAATCAACATTCTGTTAGAAGCCTGACGAGGATTAAGCCATTTAAAGTAGTCTAAAGTGTGTTTCCATGTAGACAGTTCGTGAATGCGTATTAGCGTACCTAATAAATGAACATGTTTATTGACATCAGTGGGGCATTCTATTTTCCTAAGTAGATACTTCAGTTAATGATTGGTCCTTATTAGTTTTAGCATCAAGCGTTTTTAAAAAACCTGCAAGACAAAACATAATTCTATTTCCATACGTATTAACTTTTACATGCTTTCTATAACGAATACTTTCCACTACGAATATAATCCAAATCAAAATAATACATCAATTACCCTGCAGTACCTAGATATGATACTGGACACACCGACCCGAATGGCGCGTTTTCTTTTGTTGATCATCTCTCCTTCGTCGATTTCTTGCGGACTTCTTGGACAATGTCAGCTGAGACTTCTAACGACACACAGCGGTTCAAGGTCGGCAAAAAGTCAAGTTTGTGTAGAAATGAATTTCACAATATTTGCAGCAAATAATTATTTAAATAATCAAGCTTTATAAAAACATCATCAGCAAGTAGTTAATTAATATTAATATCTCTTATTATCAGTTCTATAAATTTCAACTGCTTCTGTTTGGTACTTTCTGAGAAAATGACATCAGAAGAAGTTCTTAATCTACGTCTTTTGCGTGCGTGTATAATGTTTTTGCAATCCATTGTACGTGATGCGTCAAGAAATTTTGTCGCGAATATGCGAGTCCGAACCACTGTGCGCCGTTACTACACTACACACACACACACAAACGTTACCCATTTTTACTACTATGTCAGTATGTCTCATCCTGTAAGAAATCATCCATGCCAAATAATATAACAAATGTTTAACAAGTGTGAGGTGTAAAATTCCGCAATTACTGACAAAATGTAAGACTTGGTTTCTCGTTTCGAACTGCGTTAGGTTAAGCGTGGATGCTGATGTTTCAGAATACGAGGGTGGATCAAATATGAACCGACCCTTACTAATAACTTTTATTGAATTATAATTACAATAAATGAACAATATCTTATTTTTCTATGTACAGTTCTGTGCAATAAAATGGCGTACACGTCTTATTGCTAATTTTTACATTATTTTGCCATTGTGAAAATGGCTTAAGTTAAGTATGACAAATTGAATTATAGCGTCAATTCAATTTGTCATACATGACAGATATTCAAACAAAAGTCATATTTACATAATCGTATAATAAGTGTACGCCAGTTTATTGCACAGAACTGTACATTCCTTCCTTCTGAATATATTTTTCCTAAAGGCTAGGTAGAGTCTTTATCCCACTTTCATAAAAAGAACGAAGGCGTGTATTTAACCAATTACACACTGCAAGAACAACATTTGTCCTTTTGGACATGCCCGTCTTTTGGATCGATAAACGGCCTTCGTGAAGAAAATCCAACAACAAAACAGACAAACGAGTTTTCACCTATACTGGGCAAGCTTCACAATTGCTCTTTGAAGTTCGGTGTATAGTGGTTACTCAAGTTTCATCACAGGTCAATATAGCAACTTTTGAAAAGTTTCAACACGAACAATTCGTTCGTTATCTTCATTTAAGAACCTTGGAACCCATCTTGCCGCAATTTTTCGAAACTGGAGTTAATGACGAATTGGGTCTGTTGCACTGTTATTGCATTTCTGCTATGGTCAATCGACGATCTGTAGCAATAAGATCACGAATAGCATCAATGTTTTCATAAGAGGTGCTTGTTTTAGGACGGCGTTAGCGAGTTTCGTTTTGCACGGCTCTCGTCCTGCACGAAATTGTGTATACCACAATTACTTGTGTTTTGAACAATGTTAATTCCCCATTTGATCATGCAATTTTCCCTCAATTTCAGCGGAACCACTATTTTCTTTCGTAAGAAATTTTATGACGATGCGTTGCGCAATCGAACATGCTACTGTTCTCTCGCTCATCGTATGAACAACTGACTATACGCAGCTGCACAACAGACGGCGACATGACGTAACACACCAGACTATCCTCTCCCAATCATAAATACAGTACACAGTCCTGGCCGCTCTCGACCTATAAGTCGCGCAGATTTACAGGTCACTGTGTGACAGAGAAAGTATTCGGAAAAAAGAAAGGATAATATTTTTGTTCATCATCGCGTACTTAGCCGGACGAAAGAGTAAATGCACATAAGAAATTGTAATATAATGAAAAGAGATACATATATGTGTAACGCTTGACAATTTTTCCAGACTACTCGTGCTTATCCTAATATTATAAGAATCCACTGCGCATCTTGGGGGAAGGGCATCTCATCGGCCAGGTCTCAGTCTGCGAGCTGTACTTAGGTACCTCTCTCAGGAGTATATGTTACTCGCAAAAGGGAAAGATCGGTTGATATTTGATCCATCCAAGTAATCTTGAACTTCGGTTGAAATGTATACGACTTTTTTTGCCGACATTGAGTGTCTCGGAAATACAGATTCTTTACTTAAGCAATGAAAATATTTGCCAACACGCCTAACTTAAACTGAAGGACACGGGTATATATGCATATTGCGCTTTCAAATGTTTAAACATGCAATATGCTGTATCTAGCATTAAAAAAAACAAATTAAAGTGTTATGCTTGTCCTATTGTCTCTATTTTATTAAACCTCCAAAAATTTCAGAGAAAAGTTTAATTCTTGGGAATATCTATTCTCACAAATCATAAAAGAAATTACTATTTTATACTGCCAAAATAAAAGTGGTTGATGTATAGACTCCGAGCACATGCTTACAGCACAATATATAAGCACATATAGAACAAATCTATTAGTAACATTTCTGCGAAAGAACAGTTGCCTTAATCAAAATAAACTACCATTAAAAATGATACTTGAAGGAATCGAATAAAACTAGATTCTTTTAAACAAAAAAAGTTGAGATATGTATGCATGTAGATTAACTAATAAATAAATAAATTGTAATCTTCCTACATATAAATGTGTAATATACATAACAGATGTATTAAATTGATTTGATTTATCTCACTTAAGCAATCTTTACGTTTTACATTTTATCATATTAGCAAGATTATTAAAATTATTATATTATTACTGGTGTGCTTAATTTTATTAAAATGTAACAAAACTATCGCTGTGCAGAAAATGAATCTCGACACGAAGTTATAATATAAAAAGCATACATCCAATTTCAAAACTGCATTCAGCATTTATTTTATTTCCCTTAGCTTGTAATGGAAATTGCTTTCCTATTTTATATTTAATACATCAAATGACAAACATTTCATTATCTGAGTATGAAAAGCGTTTACGAATTATCAAAGTTTAATAAAAGTGTAATTTATCTATGAAGGACCAAAATTAGTTACTCTTTTTCGTTAACTTTGTATGATATTTTGAAATATTATTTATACCATTTATATGTCTGGCGGAATTAGCTGTTTATGAAGCATACTCAAAAACGAAACAAAATTAGAAAAAATGTGATACTTGGTCGACAGTGTGTACAATTAAAAAACATTCAAATTAGAGAATATACATGCCCATAACATTTCGTATTGTACATCAATCTGAGCAAAGTAGTTCGAAACCGGCAATTCAATACGCGGTGGCAAAACATTTTTCATGTCACATTAGTAGGACAAAAATGTAATTATTTTCTGTTATTAAACTAGAGATTATCTTTATTACCTCGATTCTAAGATTTAAGGTAAACTGATTTTTTATCATAGACTATTTGTTTAAATTTTTTGTCTGAATTTATTTTATGATTTTTGCACCGTAAGTTCCCGAAAAACATATATTTATGAGTGACGTTTCCTTAATACATTAGTATGTATCTTTGGACGATAATGTGAAAATTCTCGATATTTCTACAAAGCTATACCTAATCATTACTAATTCACCTCTCTCAATATTCGAAACAAATTAATTCAACACCGACGGTTATTCAGTGTCAGCTTTATCTTCTATTCTATTAACAAAATAGTAGCATGCAGTGTATTGTATGTAGGTAGTACAAACAACGTAATCACGTTTTCTTTTCTTTTTTATATGTAGGATCCTAAGTAAACTCACTATCAAAACAAAAGACTTAACCGAGACTGGGCATAAGAGAAAATAAGTAAAAAAAGATTGAAAATTGCTGGTGCCCGATCATTTTGAAAATATATACGAAAATGGTGGGTATATACTTATATAGGTATGTAGTTAAAATGTTCTGTCCATAGATATAACGATTTCACTCCTTAAATAGTCTATTATAAGAACATTGATATTCAATTGTATATTATATTTAAAAAAAAACAAAATAAAATACTATAACTACTTAATTCCTGCACGTTGTGTATATTACTTTTTCTGATATGAAAATGAATTGTCAGTGATTCCGAAATTTATTACAAAGTCTGTAAAATATCGTTACAGAATGCCAAAATATCGCACGTTCGTCACTTAGCTTTGCTAAAACATACACAGAAATAGTTTTTATGCAGAGAATTTCGATAGTTTACAAAATTTCGTTAAATGTTTAAATGACGATGCTCGAAGTAGTTCTGAGTGCAAGGAACTAACACAAATCCCAAATTTAAAAAGTCAGTTGTTATTCCTTCAGGAACACTTTGGAAATTTACCTAAACTAATCACATATTTTGAAAATCGAATCTCAAATTAAAAAATGGATTAACCACATTAGATGTGGCTATTAATAATTCCAAATGACTTCGGATGTAGCCTTCGGCAAAAGTTAGACGCAGTTTTTAATAGAAATCCAGATTTAATAACATTGCGGCAATTGTGTATGCTAAATTCGCTGAAATAAAAGAATATTTCTAGTACGCACATATAACCAGTTGCGATGTAGAAAGGACGTTTTCTGTCAACAAGGATGTACTTAATTCAAAGAGAACAAGTCTTACAGAAGAGAAAATGAACAAATAATAAGGTATTTTGTATTTTATGGATCACCAGCCACTTGTTATCCAATTATATAAATAAAATTAAAACCTCTTTAAAAATACATGACTCGCTCGTGTCCGCACCCTATTTATAACTTAAATACTGTTTCAGCTATCAGAATCACTAATTCCATCGTCATCTATGTGCATTATGAATAGGTATGGAGTTTGCGTAATGTAAATACTCGTCTTCTCACCGATTACATATTGTACACAATTTTTCCAAGTATCTGGTGTTATTAATAATATAGCTTCTTGGATCGTATTTATTGTTGTTTTCCTAAATGTAGGAGTGTAATTTTTGCGACGAATGTGTTGCCTTAGTGAACTCCAATCAACTCTATAACATTGAAAATATAATCGTGTGGAGGTAGATGTAGTACTGTGTGACATGTAGCAGCTGCAGCATTATCAATAAAATATTACTTTTGAAATAATTTCGTACGCAAGACTTCCAGGAATTGTTTCTTCGAATTTGCTTCAAAATAAAGGTCATGCTCCAAAAATGTTGACATTTCAAATTTTGTGGTGTTAGGTGTTTTAATTAATTGTCGTGAGTGGTACCTGGCATTATCCATAACAATGACACTTTCTGTAGGTAAAGACGGTAGTAGCGTATTCACAAACTCTTCAAACTTGTCATATAGGTATTCATAATCCAAGGACGACGACATTGTGATCTTTGCAGACAGTAATACATCGCTAACCCAGCCATCCACAAATCCCGCATGTGTAATAATTATTCTTTTCCTCCTTGAAACAGGAACATTAACGGACACATTCCAGAACCATCATCCCAAACTTTCTTTATAGTCTCAAGACTGTCATACCACGTTTCGTCGAAGTAGCAAATAAAACGTGTCTCTTCTCTAAATGCTTTCACTTTCGTCAGGTATTCATGCCGCAGTAGCTGCAATCTTTGCGATTCCATAATTGTTTTCTTTCATAACGAGCGACAACGTAGTGGTACAAAACTGCAATCTATTGTTTTCTTTCAAGGAGTTGTACAACCTTCGGAATGGAACTTCCTTACTTTTATAGAACCGTTACGTTTCTCTTCTCACAATATCAAAATCGCACATACTAATTTTCTTCGATTCTCCCTTGTCCTGTTTTTCTTTTAAATAAACCATTCTAAACGATTTTTTGGACTATCCCGAAAGACAATTCCGTTAATTTTGATATTCTAACAATTGTCTCTGTTTTAGTCCCATAATTCTCACTCTTCAAAGTATTGTATACATCCAGAATTCAGAATCTGCTGTTTCGGTACTCTTGCATTATCAATTGCATTATCTATTGCATCACTACTTTTTCACTTAGCGAAATATTGCTACCAGCATCGTTTCTTGACTCTTCATTGGTACTCCACGGTCTCCTCGTGTTTTTGTTTCAAAAATTTAAACGTCTTCACTTTGCGACAACTATCGTTCGTTGTTGCACGAAACATAATTACTTCTTTACTTAATAAAATCCGATATCTCCTAATACGGCATTATTTCATTTACAAGTTTTCTCGGTACCTGCGGCAAGACGTAGCTGATAGTCCCCGATAATCCTTTTACATCCTAAAAGGTTAAAGCGTTATATCGATGTACAAACTATACATCATCAGATCCAGTACCTTCAAAAACTTAAGGACGAAGAGACTGTCAGTTATCTGACGGGATATGATGAGTTAAAGCAAACAGTAAACCCATTATGTAACAAATATGTAAAAGATAATGTGCCTGAATAAAACTTAATGAAGTTAAGGGGATGTTTTACTTGAGGAAAATTATGGATCGCTGTCGGATTGTCTAAAATATATTGAATAGGTATATTTGAAGAGTGTGCATGTGGCTTTTACACAGTTCACGTACTAAGACCAGCGATATGAAGCGATGCCTGGTCAACTGGAAAGTAAATAAATTTCCGATATTTGTCTCCTGCATTTAAATTTATTGCCTGATAATATTCATGCGTCTACTTTATTCGAAATCTTTTATTTTGCTGTTTCTTAATATTCCTCTCGCTTGTATTTACTTAGATTTATTAACACTCCGATTTTACGTAATTTGTAATTATTGTAATTCTTCATCCTTTGGTATTTCGTCAATAAATAATTCGCGCTGACATAGCCTTTGTTTATTACCCATGAGCAAAGTATGCGATAAAATATGTAGAATTTCTTTTGCTTAGTCATATATACAAAAAAATTTTAAAAACTGTCCTGGAGTCAAAATACATACGTATAAATAAAACTAAACCATGAAGACACTACAAATTCAGATATATAAATGAATGCTTTTACCATTAAAAAAACATTTATGATAATTTAGGATAATTTTATCTACGCAACAATTATATCTTCGAACTTTCAAAATGTGTCAGAACTGATATCGTAGCGGTATCCAATTATTTACTAGAACTTTGAAAAACGAAAATCTTAGACCGGAACCGAAATGGATCCGCTATATTGAAACGCAACAATTTAATACGACTGACGACGTTAAAAATGATTCGTACTTATGTCTCCGCTGTGAACCAGTTGGTTAGTTCGAAAAGTCGGGCAAACATCGCAAGTTAGTATCTTACCGAAGGTGAAATTTTAGCCAATTGACAAATCAGTATCGATTGTGAAGAATATAATTTTCAATAATTTAAGACATGCGCTAATTAGAAAATATAAATACTTTTACACTTTATAAGAAACACAGACACTGTTGTTACAACATATAATTGTTTTTGTCAGATTTTAGTTTTCTGTAAATATATATTATTGCTCATATTATTAAAAAACTTCCACGTGTAAATACAAATCATGGTGAAAAATAATAAAAAGTCGTGCAACTTAATAGTAATAATAATTATTATTATTATTATTAATGATGATAATAATAGTACTTGATTACGGAAGAATACTCAATATCTAATTAATTCTGGCATATATTAAAAGTAATTATATATTCCATAAAGCCGGAACCTTGGCCTTGGCAAATAAATACATTTTGAAAGCGAAATGAATATTGATGAACAGGAAAAATGTCTAATAAAGCCGAGGCATCCATGTTATCAAGTAATAAATCATAAAAGAACACCGACAAATATCTGAAATATATTTGCTTGTATTTTCCATGTATTTTCTTTTACAAACCTGTTTAATGTATACTCAAACTTATGTAGGAAAAATTGATTCAACTCTTGGTGATAAAATTTAGTTTGAATCTTACCAGCAACAAAATGTTTATAATTTCATTTCGCTAATCAAATCTATCAATGTCCATTGGGAGCAATATAATAATTAGGGAGCGGAATCGAGCGAGCTAAACTACCACGGAGCCACAACCGTGAAAAGAAATAATGTAAACAACTGCGTGTTGTTTACATTATATCTGAATAGCACTAATTCATAGGGCGAACTGTAACATCTGTTTACGCTCGACAAGAGTCCCAGAGTCAGACAAAAAACTGCCATAAAATAAGGAATTTTATGAATAAAATTTTTCTTCATAGGCGTAGGTACAAGAGTGACGAGTTTTTAAAATTTATTATATTTACCTTATATTTCGCAATATAATATGTATGTTGCAATAACATATGCGTACATTTTTAGTTATCATTTATTTAGATCTAGAACGTTGTTTATGTTACTTTTTCTGAGATAAAAATTAATTGTCAGTGATTCCGAAATTTATTGCAAAGTCTGTAAAATATCGTCACTTAGATTTGCTAAAACATACACAGAAATAGTTTTCATGCAGAGAATTTCGATAGTTTACAAAATTTCGTTACATGTTTAAATGACGATGCTCGAAGTATTTCTGAGTGCAAGGAACTAACACAAATCCCAAATTTAAAAAATCAGTTATTCCTTCAGGAACACTTTGGAAATTTGCCTAAACTAATGACATATTTTGAAAATCGAATCTCAAATTAAAAAATGAGGTGTGGCCACCACACGAGTTTCTTATAGGTATGAGCGTTTCAAACTATACTATATTTTTTTTACAAAAAAATTATTCAAAATCCTATTCTAAGTACTTCTGTTCTCTTAATAAATCACTATAGAATGCATACTTAGCAAGATATTCGAAAAAAGGACTGCTCCCTAAGAGTAAAAGTGTTACTTCCGGTCCGAATTTTGAAATTTCATATATTCAAAAAATATTGCAAATCTAGCACTAAATACTTTTGTATTCTTGATAAATACAAATAGAATGCATAATTTACGACATATTCGCAAAAAATCGCTATTCGATAAGAGTAAAAGTGGTAATTCCGGTCTGAATTTTGAAATTGTTTTTATGCAAAAGATATTGAAAATTACGTTTTAAATACTTTTATACCCGTAACGTACCTGTCTAAAAAGCATGACATGCGAAATATTCGCAAAAAACTGATTTTCGATAGGAGTAAAAGACCTACTTCCGGTAGCAGCTTCGAAAAACTTTTTAAATAAAATTGTTCTCAATTTTAATTTCAAGTACATATGAATTCTTTATAAATTTGTTTAAATTTAGTAGTTGACGAAATATTGGCAAAATTTAATTTTTTCACTGAAGTAAACTGCTACTTCCGGTCTACCGATTTTACTGAAAAACTACTCAGATCTCAAGAGGGAGATTAGACACGTAAATACAAAATTTGGAATTGATATCTACAGCGGTTATCGTGGTCACATAGAGACACACAGACATTTTTTAAAAACATCTTTTTCGGTATCAGGGGACTTCAAAACGTGGACATCTGCAAAAATCTCGAAGTCGAAAATTTCACATTACTTCCTTATACTACGTATAAGAAAGTAAAAATGGATTAACCACATTAGATGTGGCTATTAATAATTCCAAGTGACTTAGACGCAGTTTTTAATAGAAATCCAGGTTTAATAACATTGCGGCAATTGTGTATGCTAAATACGCTGAAATAAAGGAATATTTCCAGTACGCACCTATAACCAGTTGCGATGTAGAAGGGACGTTTTCTATCTACAAGGATGTACTTAATTCAAAGAGAACAAGTCTTACAGAAGAGAAAATGAACAAATAGTAGGGTATTTTGTATTTTATAATCACCAGCCACTTGTTATTCAATTATATAAATAAAATTAAAACCTCTTTAAATATACAACATTTCAATAGCGCGCCCATGGGCGATGAGTCATGACTCGCTCGATTCCGCTCCCTAATAATAATCAATAGTCCAAAACATCTGCATATTAAAGAATATAAATATTTGTACATTTTATAAAAAATTGGCACTGTTACTGTTACAACAGAATTGTTTTTGTAATACTTTAGTTGTCTCTATGACATTGCTCATATTATTATGATTAAAAAGCTTCAACATCTAAAGTAAATACAAATCACTGCAAGAAATAATAAGTAACAAGTAAAATTTAATAATATATAATACATTATATCAAATATCATTAAAATAATTGCAAAATAAGGCCGATGCTTAATGAAACATTCGTTCCACTGATAAATAGAAGCCAAAAGGATAAGCACCGCGAAAAGATTTTTTTATAATAAGAATGTTATAAATCATAATAAGTCCAACATTGTATTTGACGGAATGTATTCTTTTATGAACTATGTAGTTTAATATATGTTCTCCCACACTTAATGGTAATAAAAAAATTAAACGGAATCTCTGTTTATTTGGTGTTCAAGCTTATTGGAGTTGACCAGGCGTACATACCTTCCATATGGCTGGTCTTAGCACACGGCAAAACTGTGAATAGGGGTTTGAATTGTGTGTTGCCTATCTGTTATTCATCGATATTCGATTTATAATCAATCTCATTGGTTTCAAATTAATTTTTGGTAGAAGAGTAAATACACTGTTGTGTTTAGAATGAAAATATCTACGGTCACAAGATTCAAAAAGTAGTTTATAAGCACAGTAAGTTGTACATCCCTTAAAAATCGAAACTTTTCAACAGTGCTGTATTTAAGCTATTTTATAATATAATTGCAAATTTGAATCGAGTCACTAGAATAAATATTGGTTATTTCGTTCATGTAGTGTCGATTTTTTCAAATGCCTTAATCTTTGCGATTTTTTGCGTGCAAATTAACCATTTTGTGGCATACCCCGATCTAGTAAAACCCCCATTAAGACATCTAGCAGTACAAGAGTCCAAAGAGATAACAGATTTTAAGGACTTGGCACTGTAAAACTGTGTTATTAATAGTTAGTTAAACCATACATTATTATAACAGGATATTAACGTATTTCTTTTAATTAATGGAAAAATTGTTTGCGTTTCGTATTATTTAAGAATAAAGAATGGTGTATAAATTAAATAAAATTTGATATTTTATTTTTGTTGCAAGTTATTTTGCAAAGACTACCAAAACAAAGCAATTTGCGTATATTTTTCTATTAACAGCATCTTTCACTTCCATGAAGTAGTTCTCAACCTAACAATTTCAGTCATGGTTTAATTTACAACAACCAAGATCGAAAACATACAACAAATAAAACTCATTGGCGTCTGCTAATTGGAAGAATACTTTATATCAATCTATCTCCGACCAAAAGTCTCCCATACCGCGGAAAATAGTCAAACATAAATGATCTTTTTAAGGTGGTTGAAAAAAATTATTCCAAATTATTTCAAACGCATTAGCGAAGAATACAATATTAAAATGTTAACGCCCGGTGTAATTAACAAATGTTGTTTCACAAAGTACGAGAATCACTGACATAGCGTTAGTAAACCTAAGAAATTACATAATTAAAACAATATTCAAGTGATACAAATAAAAACTGTATAGATTTCGTTTAGTTATTGATACTTTTATAATTAGAGGTTAATTAATGTTTGCTCCATGCTAGTACAATCTATAGTACTTAGTAGAAGATGCTGCTAAACCATGGTGTTTTTTCTCTATAATAGCAACTATGTTTCCTTCTCTATACAACGATAATGTACAAAGTACACATACATATATTGGTTCTTTAACTCCATAACCGTTAAGCTGTACACGATGGGAAGAACCGAATCTTCAGAATTCCTCTCTTTCATGAATTAAGCGATGTTCATGATGCTGTAAAAGAAGTGCCTCGTGATTTAAGTAGAGATGCTGACACTCAACACGAAGTTATCCGTTTAGTACCTATACAAAAATTAAAATTATAATTGTATTTGTTAACCCGCTTAATGATGAAATGGAAAGATTTGACATAAGACATTTCAAATTATACAGAGTAGAAAATACATACATTCAGTCAATAAAAATGAAACATGGTGTAATAATAGTGTGAACACTGAAATAATCCCTCGAAGACAAGCATTTATAGAGGTTATTTGCTGACATTAAAAGTTTATCCTTACGATCAATACGTTTAATTATATATAGACATACACATATTAGTGTGTAGATGAATTGTAATTACTCGAAAGCATGAAGTCATGTAATCATAATGAAGAAACAAATTCGAGTTTGTTTAAGAACATTTTAGTTAAACTACTACTTGCAAATACTACAAGATAAATTATATTGAACATGTCATGAAAAAAGAACACGAAACGGTTTGCTATAAATAAAAAAAATAAAATTACTTTAGGAAGTAATATAAAAAATGAGACACGTGACTCGAATAGGAGCAATTGAGCATCCACTTGAATTTTTATATACAGCTCGGTTAAGACCTGATGGCACTTTCGTGGATGACGATTTTGAGACAAAAAATGAGGTGTGGCCACCACACGACTTTCTTATACGTATGAGCGTTTCAAATTATACAATTTTCAGAATTTTTTTATATAAAACTTATTCAAAATCCTATTCTAAGCACTTTCATTCTCTTAAAAAATCGCTATAGAATGCATACTTTGCAAGATATTCGAAAAAAAGTGTTACTCGCTAAGAGTAAAAGTGCCACTTCCGGTCCGAATTTTTAAAATTTCATGTATACAAAAAATATTGCAAATTCAACTCTAAATACTTTTGTAGTCTTAATAAATATATATATAGAATGCATAATTTACGACATATCTGCAAAAAATCGCTATTCGGTAAGAGTAAAAGTGGTACTTCCGGTCCAAATTTTGAATTTTTTTTAAAACAAAAGATATTTAAAATTATAATTTAAATAGTTTTATACTCGTAATGTACCTGCCTAGAAAGCATGACTTGCGAGATATTCGCATAAAACTGATTTTTGATAAGAGTAAAAGACCTACTTCCGGTTGGAATTTCGAAAAACTTTTTTAGGATAATTTGTCTCAACTTTAAGTTTGAGTACATTTCAATTCTTTATAAATTTGTTTAAACTTAGTAATTGACGAAATATTGGCAAAATTCGAATTTTTCAATGAAGTAAACTGCTACTTCCGGTCTACCGATTTTACTGAAAAACTAAACAGATCTCAAGAGGGAGATTATACACGTAAATACAAAATTTGGATTTGATATCTATAGCGGTTTGACCGCTATCGTGGTCACACACAGACACACACACACAGCCAGACAGACACAGAGAGATATTTTTTAAAAACCACTTTTTCGGTATCAGGGGACTTCAAAACGTGGACATCCGCAAAAATCTCGAGGTCAAAAATTTTCATCATCACAATACTTCCTTATACTACGTATAAGAAAGTAAAAGGAGAAAGCAGCATGAAACGAGAGAGATAGACATAGATTTCGCTACATATGAAGGGTTAAGGACCGACTTGAAAACATTAGTCCGTATTTAATTTAGTTGCGCTTTGTCTACCGTACTGTATTTGTTTGGTGTCGTTCTGCTATTTATAAGAAAATCGCTTTATCCTCGTTTTCTACAACAAAATCAGTTTTTTTCAAAACTTTATATTTGCATTTATTAATTCCGAACGTAAGTAATAACAAAACAAACTAGCAGGAAAGTAGAAATATGTAATTATAATATTATTTGTTTGAAGGTTAAAACTTCGATAATGGCGGATCCTTCTGAACTTGTATCGAAAAAGCGCAAGATTATACATTATCAAGCTCGATAAATCGTGTGGAATGTATATTTACTTCAAGATGCAGAACCATAAAGGTAATTAGTATAAGACTGTGAGTTTAATTATTAGTTAATTTAGAAGATTTCTAAATCACAAACAGAGAAATACAATGAGAGAATAAATTTTTCGATTAGAATAAACAAATTGAGGTTAAAGTACAGTTACAACTATTATCTTTCATCAATATTGTTATTATGATAATCGTTTTGTTGTAAACAGGTGATATCTTAAGGTGGCTACACACATGCAACAAAACATCGTACCGAACTCCGTCGCGTCTCAAGTGTGGACGCAACCACGCTACAGTGCAACATCGCAACATAACGGCGTCCCATCAGTTGTCGGTTTTCTGCCGTCGCATCAAAGAAATGTTGCGCGTTCACGTTGCGCCACATGTTCGCATGTCTGGACGGACCTGGATGATTATGGGAGGATGGGACGGCATTATCTTCGCGTTGATGTTGCGCGACGATGTTCTATTGCACCTCAAAACTTCATCACACCGCAACTTCGTCGCGCAACTAGAAATGTTGCGCGACGAAGTTCGGTACGATGTTTTGTTGCATGTGTGTAACTACCTTTATTGAGGGTTTTAAAGCAGTTGAAGAAAGTGCAACTCCCATTTTGTACGCCAAAACCGAATATTGTCAAGGCTGCCCCGAAGTCTACCATTGATAACTGTGGGGAAGAAGCAATTCGTCGTATTGTTTATAATTTTCATATGACACACAAACAAAGACCAACGATTACTGCTTTATATAATGAAGTAAATAAGTTTGATGCCCTTAGTTTTCTAGGGAACAAGTCATCTTTCCGAAAATTATTACTAAAATTACAATTTAGGTACGTATAGCTACTACTAATTCAAACACCTTTTAATGTTCTTTTTACACGTAGGTGGAGAAAAACCACAGATAACCGGAAAGTATTGATGAACAAAATAAACCTGCATTCACAGAATATAAAATTGATAGAATATTGGCAGAACATGGACATTCTGTGCTAAGGCTACCACTATATCACCCGGAGCTGAATCCAATTGAGAATATTTGGGCTCTTGTCAAGAATAGGGTAGCGACCAAAAATGTCACCTTCAAATTACAATGTGCAGAAAATTGCAGAGGAAGAGTTTCAAAATGTTACGGTGCAGGAATTGTCAAACACGTGTCATCACGTACAGAAACTAGAAGAGTATATTCACAAACAACATATAATGGACAATTATTGTGAAAAATTTATAATAGAAGTAGGAAACGACAGTGATGATAGTGATGATTTATTTAATTGTTCATCAGACGTTAATAAATATATGCGTAAAAAGTAGACTTTTATTTATTTATTTTGTTTAAAGTGTTTGAAGTTTTTATTGTCACTCATGTTTCTTCATTTGCAAGTATGTATTTTTTAAATCTAACATGCAATGTTACTTTTCCAATACCTGAGTTTTAAAGAATGTTTTACAGAATTACAAAAATTTCCGAATTAGTAGAGAACAATAGTTTTTCTTTCTTTTATCAATTACAAACATAATCATATTCACAATACTCTAGAATAAGTATTATTTGTCAATAAAGTTGGAACAGTTTATGCTTCTTAAAATTAAGCGTATAAAATATTTGTAGAATATTAAAATATATTGTAATACATGTGTTATTTAAGTTTTCCATGGTCGTCTTTTAATGAACAGTAATTGCTTCCTTACGTTTTCTACATTAAAAATATAATACTTTTATTGCTTTCAACATAATTCTAATTTTGAAATAATTCAGTTATAATACCGTTAATTTATTTTAATATGTATGTCCTACATATAATTTTTTCAACTTTCTTTCAAGATCTAAAAAATAACAAACTTCTTTTGCTGTATATTGGATATTTCAATCACATAAAATACATTCACAAAGACCCGTTTGCTTTTACGTTGACCCTGTATATTAAGTATTGCTTTCAAACCCGAATATTTTAACGCACATAATACATATTTAAGCCACACCTTTGCGCATCTCAGGTGCCATCAGATGTTAACCGAGCTATGTAGTATTGCAGGTAATAGTAGTACGAGAATGTTACCTGTTTTATTCTCATTTCATACCGTCTCTTGCCGAACATGTTTATCGTTCACACTTCGTACAGTTGCGGGTATGCAAGCGGTTGGGGGGAAAATGTTCCCGAATGCAATAATAAAAATGAGGTGTGGCCACCACACGACTTTCTTATACATATATGAGTGTTTCAAATTATACAATTTTAAGAATTTTTTTATACAAAAATTATTCAAAATCCTATTCTAAGTACTTGTATTCTCTTAATAAATCTCTATAGAATACATACATTGCGAGATATTCGAAAAAAAGTGCTACTCGCTAAGAGTAAAAGTGTTACTTCAGGTCCGAATTTTAACGTTTCATGTATACCAAAAATACTGCAGATCTAACTCTAAATATTTTTGTACTCTTGATAAATATATACAGAATGCATAATTTACGACATATATGCAAAAAATGACTATTCAATAAGAGTAAAAGTATTACTTCCGGTAGGTATTTTGAAAAACTTTTGTAATAAAATTCTTGTCAAATTTAATTTTCAGTACATATGAATTCTGTATAAGTTTGTTTAAACTTTGTAGTTGACTAAATATTGGCAAAATTCGATTTTTTCACTGAAGTAAACTACTACTTCCAATCTGCCGATTTTACTGAAAATCTAATCAGATCTCAAGAGGGAGATTATACTCGTAAATATAAAATTTGGAATTGATACTTATAGCGGTTTGACCGCTATCGTGGTCACACAGACATTTTTTAAAAATGAGGTATGGCCACCACACGACTTTCTTATACGTATGAAAGTGTTACTTCCGGTCTGAATTTTGAAATTTCATTTATACAAAAAATATTCCAAATCAAACTCTAAATACTATTGTATTCTTCATAAATATATATAGAATGCATAATTTACGACATATTTGCAAAAAATCGTTATTCGGTAAGAGTAAAAGTGTTAGATCCGGTCCGAATTTTGATTTTTTTTTATACAAAAGGTATTGAAAATTAAGTTCTAAATACTTTTATACTACTAAAAAGCACGACTAGCATAATATTTGCAAAAAACTGATTTTTGATAAGAGTAAAAAACCTACTTCCGGTAGGAATTTCGAAAAACTTTTTTTATAAAGTTGTTCACAATTTTAATTTTAAGTACATATGAA
Source organism: Amphimallon solstitiale (assembly GCA_963170755.1). NCBI lineage: Eukaryota > Metazoa > Arthropoda > Insecta > Coleoptera > Scarabaeidae > Amphimallon > Amphimallon solstitiale. Next base: position 930,827 of record OY720679.1, on the reverse strand, counting down.
TTCTTTATAAATTTGTTTAAACTTAGTAGTTGACGAAATATTGGCAAAATTCGATTTTTTCACTGAAGTAAACTACTACTTCCGGTCTGCCGATTTTGCTGAAAATCTAATCAGTTCTCAAGAGGGAGATTATACTACTAAATGCAAAATTTGGAATAGATAGCTATAGCGGTTTGACCGCTATCGTGGTCACAGACACACAGAATTTTTTTTAAAAAACACTTTTTTGGTATCAGGGGACTTCAAAACTACTAAATGCAAAATTTGGAATAGATAGCTATAGCGGTTTGACCGCTATCGTGGTCACAGACACACAGAATTTTTTTTAAAAAACACTTTTTTGGTATCAGGGGACTTCAAAACTACTAAATGCAAAATTTGGAATAGATAGCTATAGCGGTTTGACCGCTATCGTGGTCACACACACACAGAATTTTTTTTAAAAAACACTTTTTTGGTATCAGGGGACTTCAAAACGTGGACATCTGCAAAAATCTCGAGGTCGAAAATTTTCGTCATCACAATACTTCCTTATACTACGTATAAGAAAGTAAAAGGTTGTAATTTCTATTTCAACCAGAGTTTGTGGTAACAAATACAGGGGCTAGGCATGAGGACGCAATACAGACAAAACGAAGAAGTACTCAAGCATGGCGAATGTGTGCAGCCTTCTTCACATCTGCCATCCTATGGTGAGTTTACATGTGCATGGATTCAGTGGCGCCAGTCGCTACTGGTACGCCATTTCCCAAATCATTACAAGTGTAAACCCAAAAATTGAACTTGCGCCACTGAATCCATGCACGTGTAAACGCACCATTAAGGCGCATTTACACGTGCATGGATTCAGTGGCGCCAGTAAACATTTACATGTTGCATCTAGAAAAATAGTATTTTTTCTCGCCTGTTTTAGTTTCAACTTAGTGGTCTAATAAGCATGTCTCATGAACTTATTCGTAGAGCCTCTAAAATAGCCACAAATACAGGTATTTTTCATAAATCTCGAGAAACCTGACAGATGTTGCAGGGCTCCACTTTTTGTTCATTATTATTAATTTTAAACATGAACAACATACACAAATAACACCTGTTGCTGAAAATTAGCGAAACGTCTGCAAATTTATGCTTATATAATATTTTTTAATACTCGCCAGTCTTCACTGGCGCATGGAAAAGTTAGAAGGCAACTAACTTTTGACATAAATGCACGCAAGGATGTAATGGCGCGCCAGTAAAGGTTTACACTTGCAATTATTTGGGAACTGGCGTACCAATAGCGACTGGCGCCACTGAATCCATGCACGTATAAACGCGCCACTAGGCTATTGCAGAGGGTTGGTTACAAATTATGAATATTTGTTAAGTGATCTGCGACTGCAATCTTTTAATGATTACTTCGTAGAACAGTGGTTAGAAAATCCCACAACAGAACAGTTGGATTTGTAATAACGAGCAACACAGAATAACCAACGCTTTGGCATAGTAGATTTAATCGTGAATCGTTAATCATTGAAAGAAGACAAAACATTTCAGCCACATTAAACAACGGGCCGATCTACACATGACCCCAGCTAAAAGTAAAATTATATAAATGGATGTACATATTGGGATAAGTGAAACTGTGAAAGATTGGGTGGAAGGACGTAAAGACGTAGTGTTTAGAAAAATTACAAAATGCTGTAAAATTTGACTGAATGTATTTTATACTCTTTCTATATATTATTATCTTACGTATATCTTAGCTATATTAAGTCTAATTGTTAAGGCTCCTCGATACTGAAATGGTAATCGCAATATTGGTTACATAGCACATAGTTTAATAACCGAAGGATGTCGGAGTACCTATTACACATAGGAAATATACAATAAATATTTGAAATAATAACTCAATATCTAAGCGAATAAAAATTCATTTTGATCAAATATTTACACATTTGTAACCACGGGAAAGATTTTTTCCAGAATAACATTCATTGTAATATCAGTTGCCTAATTTGAATTTATTTTATATTCATTTAAAACAAAGTAAAGAATAGTTGTGCGAAAAATAAGTGCAAAGCGGGGTAGCTTTTTATTCAATTTTTAACTTGAACTAAAGCAAACAAATCTGCTGCAAAGGATTTTTGAGAAAACTTGTTTTAAATATTTTGACATATTAATTAATTTTCTTTAATCAGATAATTTTTTTCTAAATTTGATTATTCAGCGGGCTAGATTACTAAATTCTTCATAAGTTGACGATGAAGGGTTTTTTCCAAATTTATAATCAACAAAACTATCTTGCATCAAAAATCTGCTATTTTTCAACTATTCACAGATCCACAATCGAGGACCCTTAAGATATATTTTTACTGAACAACACTTTTACTCTTATTTTAAAATAACGAGTATTAGTAATCAACTGTTCGCGTTACGAAATGGAAATGAAGAGATTTTTGGAGCGCGGTTCAAACAGAAATATTTTAGTCTCCGTACAAAATGAGACGGTACGAAGTGGATACAAGTCTTTCAAACAAGTAAGTGTTTTAATAGAGACACAACAATACCAGTTACATTGTCTTAGTACATTAATGCATATCAGATAATTCTTATATATTTTTAAAATTTTTGGAAAGTTAGCTTTTTACTACCTTTGTAAAATTGTAAATTGGATATTTTTTTAAGTAAGGTCCGTTTTTGAATAAGAAGAAAAATACTGTAAATATCATTATAACATATATTTACTTCCATATTCTACACACTCTCATCTACTTTTCTACATAATTTCCACTTTGTTCAAACACTTCATACCTTCAACAAGATTTCCAAGAAATCTGTCGCCAGTGAAGAAACCCAATTCATGGCTGCAGTTTTCACTTATTCGTCCTCGTCGAACCCACCAAGGAACTCCTTTAAGTACCAAAAGAAATAAAAATCACAGGAAAAAAGATCTGGACTGTAAGGTGATGTTCCAGTTGTTCCCATCCAATAGACCTGATTATGTGGTCTCACAATACGTATTAGAGAATCTATTGCTGTGCCTCTCAGTATAAAATCCACTAACAAAATCCCTTTCGTATCCCAAAGCATAGTTGCCATTATCATTCGTGCTGAAAGTGTCAATGTCTGCCGCCATTCCATTGACTGTCGCTTGGACTTAGGTGTAATGTGAGACACCCAAGTCTTATCTCTTTCCTAATCGTATCAAGTCAAAAACGATAAAGCACAACCCAATCTATTTTTTTGTGATCGCCAGAAAACAGTCTTGGAATACACCGACAGCACAATTCACGATATTTCAGTTTCTCGAAATAATGGTGTACAAAACTGACCTTGGAAAATCAATCAATAACTTTGAAATCGTGTATTGTCGGTCTTCTCGAATTTTGTTGTCTACATCATGAACGTAATATTCAGAAATTTGAAGTCGGCCAAGGCGTGGCTCATCAGGCACATTAACCCGTCCGTTCTTAAACATTTTTGCCCCCGTTTTACCCATAAAGTTCACACAAATGTTATAGCAAACATTTTCTGGACGCTCTTCTAGTGACGAAGTGGAGAAGATATATGGTTGCCGTATATATTTAGTCATATGACTGACCGTTTCAGTCGCTGCTGATATTATGGTGTATACATAATATACAATTGATTCGTATATTCGTTCGATATTACAGCGTCCGTAGATTTGGCAACTTTGATTTTATAGATTTTGAATACATTCTGGATATACCGCATGTGTAAAATCATATTGGGGATACGATATATTATGTATACTAGGCACACCGGTAACAACGCCCAATCGTGGCCGTAGTCATGGTACAAGGAAACAAGGTATGCTTTTGCGCATCTCAGGATGACGAGCATTCGACCTCTAGTACTACCAGTTCAATAAAGTTATGAATTCACAGGACACTATTTCAATAAAGTCCTTTTTAACAGAAATACAATACAACACAGTAAGAAAATAAAAGCACAATTCTAATTAAACATTAATTCTTAGTAAATTATTATATAAATTTATTAAGAACGGAATTCTAATGAAAACAAAAAATATATTCTAAACAATACTAAAAAATAAAATGTTATTGCATAGGTTCAAAAATGCCTCATAAAAATTTTCTCGCACATTAGGAATCACATCGACTGTTACGGATTCAAAAGCCTCTATGATTAGCCTTCTCAAAATATCTAAGTTTTCTAGCCTGCCAACTTGTGCACTGTATATTTTATTTTTGATATATCCCCACAAAAAGAAAAGATTTGGCGACAGATCAGGAGATCGGGGAGGCCAACGAATGTTTCCTGTTCCACTAATGAGACGATCAGGAAAAGTATTCATTAAAAAATGCTTTACTCTGACCGCATTATGTGCCGGACAACCGCCCCCTGTTGGAACCAAATAATATTCCGATCTACTCCGGTATTATCAATAGCGGGAAGTATCTGATTCTGTAGCATATAATAATAATAATAATAATATCGAGGTATTTGTCCGCATTTAACGTACCATCAATAAAAAATGGACCAAGCAAATGGTCACTCAAAATACCTGCCCAGACATTCACTTTCTGGGGATATTGGGTGTGTTTAACAAAATATCTGTGCTGATTTTCCCGAGCCTAATATTGAACAACAGAAGGATTGTGTTTTCCATTTAATGGAAATGACGATTCATCTGTGAATACAATATTTGCGATGAAATTTTCATTCTCATTTGTCTTTTCCATTACGGTTTCACAAAACTCCATTCTTCTAAAATTGTCATCGAGAAATATTTCTTGCGTTTTCGAGTATTTGAAACATTTTAATTTATTTCGCTTCCATTTTATTACTCACACCCAATTCCTCAGCAACACTTCTGGTAGATAGCGCATCCTCTACTTCGAGAGTGCTACAAATCATTATATCACGCTCTTCTCGTTCCTCAGCTTTTAGTGGATTTACTTCTCTAGGATTACACTTTGTGCAATTATTTAAACAAAGACATTTTTCAAGCTATTCAAAATATGTAATATGCTTTGCTCACAGGGTACGGGTCTGTCTGCAAATATTTGCGGAAATAAATTTATGCAATCCTTTGCAGAATGACCACTATAGTACCATTTAATAATTTGCAGTTTTTCTTCTGGTGTGTAGCGAGGCATTGTTACCATTGACCTCTCCTCTCACAAACACAGAACGACGCTGTTCGACACAATCTCCAGGTACAATTTTAGTTGTTAAAGAGAGTCTTGGAAAATGGTTTCTGTCAGTGAGTTCAGTCAGTGACTTCTGTCAGAGTTGTCAACTGACATTTTTTTCGATAAATGCGCGTCATCCAGAGATGCGCAAAAGCATACCTTGTTGTCTTGTACCATGACTACGGCCACGATTGGGCGTTGTTGCCGGTGTGCCTAGTATACATATATCCTATCCCCAATATGATTTTACACATGAGGTATGTATATTTTAATGTAAGTAATTCAACTCGCATACTAGCGCACATAGGTCGATTTGAGGAATTTTAGGAGGCCAAAAGTGAATGTGCAAAAATATATCTGAAAGCAAAAAAAGTTATAACGTGCCCTAGCACATAGTTCCAAGAACAATATGCAACCCCTCTTATCGCTTGTATTGTGCATGAGAGCGGCTACAGGTAGTCAGACGTTGGTCTTCACGCATGATGTACAGTGGTGGGAAGTTTAAATGAAACACCTCACGATGCGTTTCCTTTTCTAGGGCCAGTTCGGCGACGTGCGCTAGACAAGGAGACGCATCGTTAGGTGTGTCAGTTAAACTTCCCACGATAGTACGTATGTAACCTCGATTCTCTTAGAGCAAACAAAGTTTCCAAAGTGAATATTTACAATTTCGAATTAGTTTTTGTTTTTAAAGACTATGAATTCTAGTACTACAGGTAAGCATCTAAACGATAAAAAAAAATTATGTAAAAACTTGTAATTTAACATACTGCTAGGCCCTTAAAAATAGTCTTGTTAGCTGATATTGTTTGAATAAATTTAGTTTTAAATGGTCTTTTTGTTGTATATACCTGTTCGTCCCGATCATAGTTGTAATATGATTAATTAATGCAAGCCTTTAGCTAAAATCTCCCGCCACTAGTTTGCACAACTTTTCGAAATAATTGACGTAATACATTTTCTGACAATAAAAAAAATTATTTTTTTTTCATACATTGACTTTGTTTATTCCAGGATCATCGGAAGTGCAAGTAGTAACTTGCAGACATTTGTTTGAGCAGTTTGATAGACCAAATCTGCTATCGGTCAATGAAAAACTCGAAGCTTTAGAAAATAATCTCCTTTCGAGTTATGGTAACACAGAAGAGCGTAAACACATTTTGAAGCATAAATTCTCATATTTTAAAAGCAATATAAAATAAAAGTTGGTTAAAAGCACATAATACTAAGGATTTTTTTTTGGAAAAACGATTCTTGGTTAGATGGGACACTTGAAGTACCTATACCGACGCAAAATCGCGCAGGTCGTCTCTGCAATCATTTAGTGAATTAAGTGTGAGAGTTAAAGGAGGAGGTTCTGTCGTGGAAGAAGATGTTATAGTCCGTGCTGTTCAGGTGATTTTACACACGGGTGGAAAAAGGGATGCTTCACAAATCCTAAAATATTTCACAAATTCTCCAGCAAGTGCAAGTGAATGTAAGAAAAGGCTGTTCGAAACAAAGGAAAATGCTGTTCCTTTGACCCCTCAACAAGCGCATTTAATATTTGTAGAAGCCGATTTAGCAAAACGTCAGTATGAATAATGAGGGCGAGAAATAAAAATACGATATTGTTAAACGCCAAACAGGAATGTTATCCTCCCAAGGAAACAATACGTGTTACTGCTGCCCCTAGCGCCGAAAGTGATTTACAGTCTCTAATGGATCTTACTGTCAGGCGTAGTATGAAAAAGCCCAAAAAATCATCAATGAAATCATTTTCCCAGGCACTCTTTGATATCCGCACAGCCCAATGAGGAATATGAATGATGTAAAAGGTATTTCTATAGTATCTTATTATTTTTCGGTTTTATAATTGTTGAATCTGAATTTATTTATGTATCTGGGTGCCTTTCCTGTTTTAATCGTGTACATCATTCGTAATATTTTACAAAAATGGCCATTTTATATATCTTTTTAATGATAAATATCTATGTATTTTCAATGAAAACCAACAACAAAATTATAATATAGCATAAAATAATTTTGGCCGCCCAAATCGACCTATGTGCAGCGGTGGAACATAATGGTACGTTAGTGTTATGTAATAAACATTTATTGTAGGAGTATTTTATTTTGCTCTTTGACTTAATTAAAATGAGAGATCGTCTCTTTCTTCCACAATACTTATGTACCTTATTATAGTAATATTTATGATTGTACATATACAAGATTTAATGTAACTTCAATATTATCGAATTTTTAGTTATTTATGCCAAATAATTGTATATTTTATTATACAAGGTGTGTATAAATTGGCGGACCCACTACACGTGGCGACATTCTTGGTCAAATTTTGAGTTAAAAGTCCTAATCCTAAAACTATGTATCAGGCTTCCTCCTTTGTCTTCAGAATGAATTTGAAAGAAACATACATTTGGCAACACTGAACACGCATGTGCTAGTTATAATCTTCGGAACATTTTTACACGTCGTCATGTGAACCTTACATTTTAAATTTAAAAAAGAAACAAACGAAATAAAATTGGATTCTTAGATTACATATTTATTACGAAAATATTACAAAGTTTAAATTTTTTTTGATAATATTGACTAATTTTTGTACATCTTGATAGAAATCAATGTAATTATTACCTACATAATTGTTCGAATTGAAATCCATCAGTTTGTAGACATAGCTGCAATCTTTGTGGTATCGTTTGTACTATTCGCTCAAGTCTTTCTGGTGTGATTTCTAATACTGCGGTTTCAATTCGGGCTCTAACTGCGTCAGCGTCCTGTGGAGGTGTAGCGTAAACTTTACCTTTAATGAACCCCAAACAAAAAAATCTAATGGATTGAGATCGGGGGATCTCGCAGGACACAAAAGGGGACCGTCACGACCAATCCATCTGTCTGGGAAGTGTTCAGTCAACCAGTCTCTTATATTACCAGCTAAGTGCGCAGGAGCTCCATCATGCATGTAAATCATATTACGGCGTACGTTCAGCGGTATCTCATCAATAACTTGTTCCAAAACATTTAAATATTCACCGGCATCTAGGCGATTTGGTAAGTAAATTGGTCCAACTACCCTGTGGTTTATTATACCCAGCCAAACGTTAACAGAAAACCTTCTTTGGTGACCGTATTCGCGAAATTCATGTGGATTTTCATCTGCCCAATGATGAAAATTATGAGTATTAAATACACCATCTCTGGTAAACATGCACTCATCACTCCAAAGAATACGTCTTAAAAAGTCACCTTCCTGAATTCTATTTAAGATTGTATTGCAATAATTGATTCGAAATAAGTTATCATTTCCGTAAAGAGGCTGAACTTTAGAAACATGGTATGGATGAAGCAAGTTTTCTCGTAGAACCAAATGAACAGTCTTATTACTGGGAATATTTAGTGTAGAAGCTAATTGACGGGTACTCGCAGAGGGATCTTCCTGTATTGTGATTAGAACTTGCTCTTCTAGTTGCACGGTACGCCTTTGCCTTGGTCGACCTGCGTTCGCATTTTTTGGAATAAACGAACCTGTTTCACGAAGTCGTTGGTCCAGCCTTCGAAATACATTTTTACTTGGATGCCTCCGATTTGGAAAACGCACTCGATATTCCTGCCCTGCCATGCTAGCATTTCCACGACAGAAACCGTATATCATGTACATATCGGCATATTCGTTGAACGTAAAATTCATAATAAACAAACAGAACAACTAGTAAACACGAAAACCCGAAAACTGATTAAAACTATACAAATAAACGGGAAAAATAAGCAAGTCGAATGAAATAGGTAGATTACAAAGTGTCAAAATTTGACAGTAGTAATGTATTTGACTAGAACAACATTAGGCTGCCTACTAATAAACAAATATTAAAAACAAACTTTAAAATCAAAAAGAAAACTTTAACGAAAGGATAATAACAACAATTCTTCTTTCTTCTAAATTGTAGCTCTTTCTGTCAACAAATATCAAGTAATAATGCTTATTTCAAGACAAAGTCCGAACTTTAGGAACCTCGTGCAAAGATATCATGGTACAACATTTTCGTATTACGATTTTGGACTCCGAATTTAACGAAGAACATCGCCGCGTGTAGTAGGTCCGCCAATTTATACACACCTTGTATAAATATTTGTGCATTATTCTCCTTAAGTACGGGGGGGGGGGTCCCGTGTTTTATACTTACCAGATCTTGTGTCCTCGTAACAAGTTGAAGCTATAAACAAATTTCTAACAAAAAGAAATTAAACATATATACGTAATATTACAATTTGCATTAAGCTTGTAAACATTATTTTGAAATATTTTCTTTTTAAGTCAATTTCAACAATATTCTTTGTTAGATACATCGGTTTGCAGAGTTCTTGTGGTTAATAGATTTGCAAGAACTTCCACTCCATATATATATGAACAATCTTGTTCAAATCAAGCTTCAAAAAATTAGGAAGGGTTTACTGAAATCATAACTCCAGCGGAAAATATATTATTAAGATTAAATGAGTAGTAATATGTGATAAACGAGGACGTGTACTTTTGTTAGTAGAGACAATATATTTTTATTTGGAAATATCAATACTTTACAGCCCGAATTTCAAGCTATTACAGCGACAAACCTGCACAAGCATATTGCTACTTTAATACAAGTCTTAACTATGTCCGAAAATGACATCGACCTAGTGTGACCCACATTCATGGACCATACTGTATGTTACATATTTACCAAGGTTCATTTCAAACTGCCAAAATTTCCGAACTTTCACTTTCAATGGAAAAAAGTGAAATTGCTCAGGACAAAGGTATAGATATATATATTCTTGATGATATTGACATTGATCTGCATATCGATCTGAATGAGAACACCGATGATAGTGATGAAGATTTTAAAGCAATGTCGTGAGATATGTTCCAATAAGAAATTATAATGTAAATACACAGAACTGCATGCAGTTTATAGACATAATTATCACATACAATCTTATAAAATGAAATTTTATTTGAAAATAAGTCAAAAGTACATGTAGTACAGAAATAATTGTGTTCTTAATTTCATATAGTCCTTATAGGTATTTTGATCATTGTCACCACGTATAAATCAATTTCGCGTATAATACTTCAAAGTATTTATCATACGATAATTTTAATATTTCTTAAAAACACAAAATATTATAAACCTGCTTAATATAATTTCGAGAGCATTTGGACTTCGATTTAGGTATTTCCATTATTATAGTCCTTTCAACATTTCACGCAGCAGCCTGATGAGAATTTTGCACAAACATCTCGGGTAATTCGCTTACAAGGTCCAAATGACTTCACATTTGAAGGCAAACGACCATCCGCTTCGTTATTGCTTTTCAGTTTGGGCCGAATTGGACAACGTCGAATTTGGCCGAAAAATTATCTTTTCTGACGAGACGCATTTTCATCTGGGCGGCTATGTTACCAAACAAAATTGCCATCCGCAAAGAGTGACAGTTTGGTGCGGATTTTTGAGTGTTGGCACCATTGGCCCAACTTTTTTTCGAATATGCTGCTGAAAACACCATTTCAGTCAAGAGCCCTAAAGAACCATGATTTTTTAGGCTGAAATTGAAGACATTAACTTGGACAGTCTTTGATGTAAGCAAGATGGCGCACCACGCCACACAGACCATCAAACAATCCATCTTTTACGCGCTAAGTTCGCTAATCGTACTATCAGCCGTCTTGACGATGTCAATTGATCGCCTTGGAGCGGCGATTTGAAACCGTTAAGACTTTTTTGTGGTGTGTCCTGAAAAATTGATGTTATGTGAACAATCCAGACACGATTCAGGCCCTGAAAACAAATATCATCTGAGCCATTCGTGAGATAGAGCCACGAACCCTCAACAAGGTATTGGAACATTGGGTTGGCAGGATGCGGTACTGCAAAGCCAGCCGAGACAGCTGCATGAATGAAATCGTATTCCATAAATAATGGGAAAAATTCTAATAAAGCTATAGAATAACGGGGCAAAAATGATTTTGGTTTATTTTATTTTATTATTAAAAAAACTTGTATTTGGACCTCAAGATATGTTTTAGTAATTCCTGGACAGATAGGCTTACTATTCAAAAAAGAAAATAGGAAAATGCTAGGGAAATTTGAAATTTAATAATATATTCCGCATAATAGAGTGAATAAAAATAAACTTACCAATTTGTCGATGTGAATGTAAGAAAAGATTTCAAATAATCTTACGAAATAGATGGTTATTAAAACGTAGCAAATTTGCGACCTCCGTTATATTTGAGACTTGAACAATATTTTCGCTTAAGTAAATATGTCTACATATTTCTATTTTTCTAATTAATACTACTATAGAATTATTTATTAAATTGGCAACATTGTAAGACACTAATATGCATTGAGTGTATGGAGACATACAATGTGGACGCTCTAAAAGCTAGTGTACCGAGAATGTATATAAAGAACGCTCAAAAGGTAGGATTATGTAATTACGCTCTAATGTAAGCAAAATGAAAGAATAAAAATATTAGTTTCTGAAGTGTGGGTCTTTGTGTACTCGGATTACTTCGGCTTTAAATATATATTTAATGTATTCAAGATGAAATCAAAGTCTTGCATGATTTTTTGAATAAGAACGCTCAAATGATGTAAGACATAATAAATGCGGTCTTTTCTTAGCCGTTTGATAAAAATAGTTTCCTTTCTTGGTTTAGCGGCTGTGAAATGAACTCAAAACAAAATAAAACCTTAAAACGTTTCGATAATATGTATATTATCTTTGTCAATTATTTAACATAAACTAACTAATTAAAACATTAACAACTAATAAAACTGTAACAAATTATATCTGACAAATATTTTTTTGCCAAATATATTGGCGGCAAATATATGGTACAGAAAAAATAACATTGGTGTATCCTAGACAACCTATAAATACGTAAATGTAGCAGACTCAATACATCTTATTAAATTATGGAATGATATGCTATTGCCAAATTTTGGATTTCGGTTCGATCATTTACTGCATTATCATGCTTCTTTATTTGTATACGTTCTAGAAAGTTTCTTGTTTTGTTATTATGTTATTTGCATCAAATTCATTTATGGAATGATATGCTATTGCCAAATTTTGGATTTCGGTTCGATCATTTACTGCATTATCATGCTTCTTTATTTGTATACGTTCTAGAAAGTTTCTTGTTTTGTTATTATGTTATTTGCATCAAATTCAAACTAATCAGTGATGTAAGTCGCTAAATTACCCCGTAAATTACCGAATTAATTACCGTCATTTACGGTAAATTACCACATAAAATTTACGAAAATTACCAACAAAGTAAAACATCATCTATATACACGTATGACAGTGCACGCTCGGTGATTTGGTAAGTCCCTTTCTAGCAGATGTAAAAGCCCGTGAATCAGCCGTTTATATGACAAGTGAAGTAGTCTTTCAAACGATTTCGGTGTATAAGTTAAACTATATAAAGTTTGTGAATATACTACTCGTATTACTGGGATGGGGCGTAAAGATAAAATAAAAAAAAGTTATTTTAACAGCATTTTCAAAATCCACAGAACATTCGAAATTATATGTCCAGTCACTTACAGAATAAGTGTATTCGATGTCTTCGTAAAATAAAGAATGAAATTCAATCAAAATCAAGAGCATTAAGTGTACAACATCCGCTTACAGTGAAAATTTGGATTTTTTTGTAGATGTAATGAATAAATCAGGAAATTTGGGATCTCTTAGCAACAGCATGCTTTGCTAGTAATAAGTACTCCTTTAAAGTTTACGGAAAATGTTCATTGGCAAAAATTGTTTAAAAAAATTAAACCTTCTTTACGATTGCCCATTAAGATATCAGTTATTCAATGCGCTTTTAGATAAAAAAAAACACTCTCAATAAATCAGTTAGTTAATGAAAAAATAGCAAAGTCTAAAACAATTGGAATTCAAGTTGATGGGTGGAGTAATATTAGAAACGAATCCATTATAAATATAATAATTACATGTCGTGAACCAGTTTTATTTAAAGTAATTGACTGCAAGGAAAATCGCCACGATGCTGCATATCTTTGTTCTTTGCTTAGTTCTGTTACTGACGACTTAGGTATTAATAAAGTTATAAGCATAGTGACTGATAACGCTAGCAATATGATATCAACTTGGAAATTAATTAGTGATATGTACCCGTTCAATTATTTTACTTGTTATGGATGTTGTGCTCATATTTTGAATTTATTCGCACAAGATATTTTAAAATTAAAAGTATTTGCATGTTTAATTACTGATTGTAAAGTCATAGTAAAAACTATTAAAAAATCGCATAATTTGAATGCTACGTTTAAGAATATACAAGATGATGAAGCATTACAAAAATCAAACACACTAACATCTCTTAAACTACCTGGCCAAACTAGATGGAGCTCTAATATTTTCTGTTTAGAAAGCTTAAGAATAAATAAAAAAAAATTAATAGAATTGGCTATAACAGAAACTATAGCTAATACTTTAAACAATAGTATAAAAAATAATATTTTAGATGATCTGTTTTGGGAAAGAGTTGATACATTACATAAAATTTTATACTCTGTCTCCGTAATTTTAAAGAACATACAAACCTCTCAACCTTGCATATCTCATGTTGAATATTTTCAAGACCTGAATGACCAACTGATTGCTGCATGCCCTGTTTCAGAACTAAATGCTCTCTTATCACATTTAATATCACGGAAAGAAATGGCTATAACACCTATGCATTTGACTGCCAATTTACTACATCCAAAATTTATAGGCAAAAATCTCAATAACGAGAAATATATCACAGCACTGACATATATTAACAAACTATCAACGCATCTAGTCAGTGGATCTGATATAGCAAAAATTATGACTGAGGTTGCTTATTACAAATCAAAAGAAGAATTGTTTTCAAAAGATTTTATATGGCCAGCATTGGAGACAAGCAAATTGAATTCTGTATTATGGTGGAAATCTCTTTGTTGTACTACAGCTTTAAGTAAAGTCGCAATAGAAATTTTGAACAGCCCACCAACAACATGTGCGACGGTGAGAAGTTTTTCAATGTTTGGTATTATACACAATAAAAAAACGAAATAGAGAGAGCTGCTAAGTTGGCATATGTGAATTTAAATTTAAATCTGAAAGAAAATCCGGCACTGAAAGATCTCCCAACAGAAGAGTTGAATGAAGGAATGTTCTGATTCGAATTGCAATACTGAGTCTGAGAGTGATCTGGAATAGTTATGTAATTAATAATGGTAATAATGATAATCATTGTTTTGTTCTATTTTCAGAATATTGTTTTTCTACTCCCATACTTTAATTGTATTATTAGATATGCTAAACCTGTTCTTTAATGATGCCCATTACGATACAGATTTTCATTATGATACAAGTTTATATCCAATAGGAATACAGATTTTTCATTACGATACAAGTTTATATCCAATAGGAATGCGACATTCCAATATTCAATATGGCGACTGCATATCTGACATATATAAAAATTAATTGAATGTGACAGTTCTCTGCAATTTACAAGTAAGTAGTTAACATTTGTGCTTTTTTGAAAATATAAACGGTAAAAATGAGGGATAATGACAGTGAAATGTAATAATTGACTCCACCAGAAATTATTAGTAGCCACGAACAATTTATTACCAGCCAAATTCGCAAAAACGTACGGAAAATTTTACGCTCAATTTATGAAATGGATTGTTCAAAAAATATGTTTTATTATGGGGTCGTAGAAAAAATAGTGTATGCAACTCGCATTTAATGGCTATTAAGACACTCGTATTCATTACAATACTCGGCTTGGCCTCGTATTGTAATTCTCTTACTCCTGTCTTAATAGCTATCATTAAATGCTCATTGCATAATATACTATTAATTTTAAAATATGTTATTATTGTACTCTTTATTTTTTTTTCCTTTAATAAAATGTATAAGACTTTTTTTTGTTGCAGGGGTTTTATTTAAACAATAAAAAAAAGTGTGGTAAATTACCATGGTAATTTACTCAAAAAAGGTAAATTACGCGAGAATAAATCTTGGTAAAAAAAGAGCAGTAATTTACCAAAATCATAAATTAGGTACGGTAATTTTACATCTCTGAAACTAATGTTTTGTACTGTTGATATGCTTTTTTGAAGAGGTAATGTTTTTTGCATGGTTATCTGATAAATAATGTATAGTTTGACCTATACATACGCCATTACAATCTCCACATAGAATTTTGTATACTACACGTGTTTGTTTAAGGAAAGGATCCTTGTTTTTAATATTACTGACCAAAAATCTTCAATATTTCGATTTTTATGCGCAACTGTGATATTAAATGGGCTACATATTTTTGTATAGCTGTTGAGTTTGATTGATTATTATTTCTATTATTATTATAAAATGTATTTATATATTTGCTAAAAAAATATTTGTCACATATACAGGATGAGTCATCTAAGCGGGTAAGGCCGATTATGCCTTTATGAATAAAGATATTTTGAAGCGGTTTTTTCCTTGTGATAGCTGTTCATTAGGAGCACATTTTAAAAATATTTTGTATTATACAGAGTGTTCCATAACTTGGTGGCTAACTATAGTTATAGTTTTTTAAATGGAACACCCTATATATTATTGCATTTTTGAATTCCCCGCAGTCAAAAAGTTATAAGATAGTATAGGCCTAAAGTGTAAAGTTTTTGACTTATTCCCATTTTTCTGAAAAATTCAATGTTTGTATAAAATTATATTTCTCGAAAACAACGTACTAGATGGACAAAAGTTTTTGCAGTATTGTTTACAATAAGAGGTCCTAATAGAAGCATGTTTTATTTTTTTACAGTTACTAACTACATGTGCAGGAAACTGGAATAAAATTACATGACACGTTTTTGTATAAATGTCAATTTTTTTAAATGGAACAGCCTGTATATCAGTCATTTTTGAATTGTTTATTAAATTTCATGTCAGACACATGTAAGACGTTAATACTTCAAAAGTGACTATTACAGAGTTATTATCGTTTTTTGATATGCTTTTGTTAGTTTTTGCAAAAAAGTCATTTTTTTCAAATGGAACACCTGTATATTATTTCATTTTTGAATTTCTTATTAAAAATCACATCAAAAACATGTAAGACGTTAATACTTTGACTATTACTGAGCTATTGTCTCTTTTTGATATAATTTTGTCAGTACTTATTATATTAATTAAAACCACAAAACTGACAAAATCATATCAAAAAGAGACTATTGTCTCATGTATTACTGTAGCTCAGTAATACATGTTTTTGATGTGGAATTTAAGAGAAAATTCAAAACTGAAATAATATACAGGGTGTTCCATTTGAAAAAATTGTCTTTTTTGCAAAAACTAACAAAAGCATATCAAAAAATGAGGTGTGGCCACTACACGACTTTCTTATACGTACGAGAATTTCAAATTATAGAATTTTTAAAAAAAAAAA